>OZ035824.1:38932664-39272664 GCA_964034765.1 Knipowitschia caucasica | reverse complement strand
GTGTGAGTGTTTGTGAGTGTGTCCGATAAATCATGATCAGGTTTGCTGAACGAATCTGAGGCATCAGTAACAGCAGCAGCTGATACGCTGAGAGAGGCGGAGGGCGTGTCTCTGCTCGGGGCTCTTGCTCCGCGCAAATGTGGCTGCAGAGACGGACCTCCACCGGGGTCTCCGCTCTCTCCCCTCTCGACCTCACTCACTGATCCGCGAGTCAATCCCTGAAGCAGTGTATACTGCTTATAACTATTCTTTTTCGCCATCACTCTTACTATACTATCGCTAAACTAGATCGCTGATCTGTCTCAATGCTCGCACGCTCTGCTACAGAAGCACGCTCTGCTACAGCAGCACGCTGTCCAAAGATCCCACACTCCTCCTCCTTCTCTCCACTGACTTATGACCTCTCCTGTGGTGCAATACTGCATCCTACTGGTGGTGATTTATCATTACAGGTACATTTGCACTATATATCAGTGTTGTGGGTCATTAACAAGGTGCGCCAGACATTACTGCAGCCTCCCGTGTAATAACACGAAAAAGTCGTCTAAGTCGTCTTGGGCAGTGAGCGTCACTATACAATAGAACGACTTTTGTCGTCATGGGCAGTGAATGAGTTAAAAGTTAGACATTTCTTCCAGACAGCAAGTGTTATTCGTGAACATAAAATTTGGTACTCCAGCTTTGTGGGACAACTAATTTGGTAAAACATGTTACAGCTCAATATTCATGTTTCAACTTTTCAGAAGGATAGAGAAATTAGCCCTTGACAAAGTAAGTAAATAAGTAATACAGTGCTGAACATTATAACACGTAAATGGGCTTGTTCACACTAAAGGGCACAAAAGTGTGACAAAAGGCCAAAAATTAGATTTTAATAATCAGAAGATATTTTATGTTTTTCATGTTTCCAAGCACCTCCTCTGTCCATTAGAAGTTGCTAGAACATAACTGTTTTATACATTAGACAAGTTTCCTATAGCGGCCCTGTTTATTTTATCTAACGGACGTGATGATTTGACGGAATGAGCTTTGTGGAAGTTTGATAGGTATTTTCAGATGTCCACAATTGATTCAGAGATTCTATTTTTTTACACAAAGTAGATGCAAAGTGATACTTTCATATTGTCAAGCAATTAAATGTGAAAACAGACCAGATTTTTTTTCTTCTCAAGTTTAATTTTTAGAGAAAAGAGGACCGTCCTCATCACGTCCGTTATACATTTTTCAGGGGTCATTTAATTAATTAATTATTTTTTATTTTTTAACGATTCCTTTTTATATCAAGTGATTTCCTTCTGTTGTGGTAACCATGTAAATCTTGTGGGATTTCATCTTCTGCTTTTTCAGACTGAGGACATTTTATTTTCTATGTAACTGGCGTCACAGTAGAATGGTCCAATCAGAGGCTCATTTGGTCGTTTAAAATGTTGCTAAACATTTTTATGTCAATCTTTCCTTTTGATTTTTTCCACACTATCTCTTCAATGTGTCTGTGTTTGAAATCTTTTTTCCAATCTATGAAAGTAATTTTAGTTTTTAAGTTATAACCTTTTAAAGTCCAGATACTTCAATTGTCACTTTACTGTGAACACACTCAATATATATAACTTTTGATTTTTTTCAATCTCCTGAAACCTATTGAAATGCCCTTCAGACATGAAGGCAAGTTCAAATCAATCGTGTGAGTAACCTATGAACTTGTTTTGAGCACAATTGATATGGAGAACATTGATCGAAGGAAAAATATCTACTAATGGAACAAAGTCAAAAGATAATTCGACTTTTAACAAGAAGACAGTACATCTGTTTGCCCTTAAAAGGACAATGATCCCATTCTTAGGGTGGATAACTTAATTTAACTTAATCTACTGAAATCAAGAATGTGTTTTTCAATAGGTTACATTCATGTGACATCACAACATTTCAAAGAGCCTTGAATTTGACATTGTGGTGGAGGGCAGCTGAAAAATCTTTCTGCCTCTTATAGTTGAGGTAAACCTATGATAAAAATTACAGGCCTTCCTCATCTTGCACAATTGGTTTCTGACTAAATACTTTTTCCCCCCAATGCTACTTTTTCCACATCTAGAAATATCTTGTTTTCAGTCTTCACAGTGACCACATAGAAGATGATTAGGACATTAGTGATTGTTCTTTCTCATCTTCTTTCATTATCTATCCTCAAACAAAACAAGAGATCATTTCTTATTAATATGCTCTTTGTCTAATATCAAGTCAGATCTCTTTGAGTTTCTTTAGCTGATTCAAACACTTTTAGTGCCGAATCAAAGACTAGAATTTGGTAATATAGTTAATGTATTCCACCTCTGTCTCTCTTACTTCAGCGCCCACATGACCCCATTTACTTATCCTATTAAAGTTAAACCTTTGCTTTGTAGAGCGTTTTAGTGGCTCATTATGTAAGACGGCGCACCGGTCCATCAGTCATTAAATCATAGGCCCAAGAATTCCCCTCAAAGCATAACACGCTCAGATCTTTTTCAAAAAACCAATGCAGCACGAAGAGTTTTATCATTATTAAATCCAATCAAACTGTAAATTTGTGGCCCTCTGTGTCATTTTATGTGGCCCTCTGCCTTGCTAACATAAAGTAGTCTTAGATCATAAACACAAGACCTGACTGTGAGAGGGAGTTCCAGAGAGTGGGGGCCGCTGCAGCGAAGGCTCGGTCCTCAGGTTCAGAAGGCTCGGTCCTCAGGGTTCAGAAGGCTCGGTCCTCAGGGTTCAGAAGGCTCGGTCCTCAGGGTTCAGAAGGCTCGGTCCTCAGGGTTCAGAAGGCTTGGTCCTCAGGGTTCAGAAGGCTTGGTCCTCAGGGTTCAGAAGGCTCGGTCCTCAGGTTCAGAAGGCTCGGTCCTCAGGGTTCAGAAGGCTCGGTCCTCAGGTTCAGAAGGCTCGGTCCTCAGGAGTCAGAAGGCTAGGTCCTCAGGGTTCAGAAGGCTTGGTCCTCAAGGTTCAGAAGGCTCTGTCCTCAAGGTTCAGAAGGCTCTGTCCTCAGTGTTCAGAGGGCTCGGTCCTCAGGGTTCAGAAGGCTCGGCCCTCAAGGTTCTGCACTTTGTTTTACTGGGAGTGAGGGGGTTGGAGTCGGTGGATCTGAGTGGAAGAGGTTGTGAGACATGAGGGGGTTATGGAGGGACTTGTAGGTGATGAGGAGGACCTTATATTTTATGCGGTATGGGACAGGGAAACAGTGTAGCTGTTTCAGAATGAGGGTGATGTGATCTCTGGAGAGGGTGTGGTAGGTATGTAAGATCATATGTGTTCATATGTGTTCATTTTTAACCCATTTCAGGTCTAACGACCTGAAATGGGTTAAAAACACTGACCGGGTCGTTAAGAAAGCTCGTCAGCGTCTCTACTTTCTGCGTAAACTTAGAGAATTTACCACTAACTCTAAGATTCTGCTGAACTTTTATCGCTGCACCATTGAGAGTTTACTTGTTGGTTCTATGTCTGTGTGGTTTGGAAACATCACAGATAAAGAAAAGAGAGCTTTAAACAAGGTGCTCCGCTCTGCAAAAAGGACCGTGGGCTCTGAGCTTCCTGTTCTGGAGGTTCTTTATAAATCCAGACTTTTAAACAAAGCTCTTAGGATTGTCAATGACTCTTCTGGCCACCCTGGGAAAGCCATGTTCCAGCTTCTTCCCTCTGGCAGAAGATATCGCTCTCTGAGATGCAGGAAATCTCGTTACGCTAACAGTTTTTATCCACAAGCTGTTATTAGTGTGAACAGAGCACTTTAATGATTTGCACTTGTTTTGAAACTGTTTTAGTCGATCGATTTCACAGTGACATTTGTTTATTGTTTTGTTTTATTTTTGTCTTTTAATGTTGTTGTATGTCTGTATTTGTCTGTGCACACTGGAGACTTTTGCTAATGTATTCCAATGTGGTTTTTTTTACTGCAAATGGCAATTAAACTGAATCTGAATCTGAATCTATATGACCATTAGAATAGTTGGCCTCTGTCACATCTTCAGATCAGAGAGAGAAGTTACAAAGAGAGAACCACCTGTGAGTCATTAAATAGTGACTCACAGGGTTTTTTGTTGGACATCACTTTTACCAACACACAAATATACTTGGAAAAGGGACAACTTCAACTGGCTTCATTAGTGAATAAAGTCAATACAATCATTGCTTTGCCTTTTTGTCGACTCAGCCGGATACCCAACTTACAGACCACACACATTTCTAAGAGCTTTTTCTCTGCTTCAAAGCGGCTGACGGGTTTCTTTTCTCATTTCAGGAACTTGAGTTTTTCTTCCCATCCACAGTCGGCCATGGCCCTCCGAACACAGCCGTCCTCACCGACTCCACCTGCTGCATTGTCAAACCCCATGCCATTTCTGAAGGTACAACTGCTGTTTAATATCTATTGAGGGGTCTATCCATTTTTTGTTTTTGTTTTCAAATTACAAGCCTCACGATAGGGTTTCCACTTTTCTAAGGACTGTTTACTCACATAGTTTATAAAGCTGGGTTACGTAGCTTTGACGATGGCTAAGTGGATAGCACTCGCTTCTCAGCAAGAAGGTCCTGGGTTTGAATCCTGGTCGGAATAGGGCCTTTCTGAGTGGAGTTTACATGTTCTCCCTGTGCCTCCGGTTTCCCCTACCACTAACAACATGTACAATGGGTGGGTATGAATGTAATGAGTGATTGAATGAAGGTTCTTTGGGGCTTTGATGCGCTGCTGTGTTTGGCGTCTCGCTTTTGTCATCACCATGTGTGAATGGAATAAATATCTGAACTCTGAACATTGTAAAGCGCTTTGGTTTACCTTGGTCTGTAACATGTGCTATATAAATAAACATTGCTAACTTACTTTCAAACCAGAACAATGGAACTATATAATGCAATCCACTAGTTCAGTTACTTTTATCACTAGTTTTCACGTATTTTTGACCTGTCACTTCCTTAGATCAGCTTTTACAGTTAAAATTATGAAATAGGGAAGGACCAATCTCACTTTGCCAAGAAGCTCTCAGCTTTAGGTATGCAACAAGATGACAGCTGTTCTGGTCTGATTTGTTTACAGCAGACTTACACAGACTTTCTGTTGGGAGAAATAGCATGGAATATTTATGAGAAAGGCAGTTGGGTTCCTCAGCTTTAAAAAGCATACATACCTGGTGATGCTTTTGGAATTTTGAAATCTGCGTTAAAACTTATGGCTGTAGTTTAAGTGATTTGGTTTGATACAGGACAAATATAAGATGGCAATAGCGACATGTTTCAACGACGTACTTCCGTCTTCCTCAGAAGTATTTGAGGAAGATGAATGTTTGCCGTTGAAACATGTCACAGTGATAACATCTCTATAATAATAATGTGGTTTCATACAGCGCTTTTTTTGGACTCTCAGACGCTGCACCTTTTATTATTCTTTCACTCCAAAGACAGTGGTGATAAACTACTACTGTAGCCACAACTGTCCTGGGGCAGACTGACAGTAGCGAGGCAACCAGTATGTGCCATCAGCCCCTCTGACCAGCACCAACCATTCACACATACACCAGACTCATTCTAGGCAGTGTGACCGCAGTTGCCCCACTGTGGCCATCACATGCAGGTGGCGCCAAGGTACATTTGTCTGGTATAGGATCACCAAATAATTAATCTACTAAGAAGACAAAATGAATCTTCCTAAACTGTAGTGACGTATAAAAACTATTAACTAAAATATTAATATTAAAAGTACTTTTTTACTTTTGCAGCCCGGGCCTTGGCTCTGACACACCGAGCTCTTTGAATGAATGAATGAATGAAATGTTTTTATTTCGAGTTCAATATACACAACTGAGATTTACAATACACATTTATTTTAAATAACTAAGTATCAACTCGAAAAAGTAGTCTTTCTTACGAGCATACAAACAAAAACATGTTTTCTAATCAGACGAGAACAGCAGTTCTTATATTTTGTATTATATTTGTACAACATTGTACTCTTGGGAAACATTCTTTTGGGACAAACATGTTATTCATGAAAAGTTTATGTATCCCAGCTTTAAGTCAAAGGTCCTGTGTTGTCTTCGCTTACTGTTGTGAAGGTATTTGTTTTTCTTGCCCCCTTTGCAGAGCTCAAAGCTTACCAAATTTTGTGTTGGATTTTTCTGCCCTAATCCCAGCCCTGATCCCTGTTGGAGAGGCATGCCTCTAAAGCTTTGACCTGTGAAATCTGAAATTCTCCACTCTGAGCCCAACTATGCACTGCACTTTGTTCAACTGTGCTGGGTTCATACCACACCACAGACCACAGCACCACTACTACTGAACTTGACTTTATACCAGTTTATATTCCTGTGAATTAGCTGTTACCAAAGTATATCACTTTAAAGTACGCTTCAAAAGTTCTGTGTAAATAATCTTTATCGTCCTTTAACATTAACATATTCATATTTGGCTACTATACTTTGTTCTACTGATAAAATTGAAAAATAGCAAAATTGGCGATACTAGTTCAAAGAAAATGTACACACACACACACACACACACACACACAAAAATATTACATAGATCATATACTTTAGGACACATCTATATAGTCATTATTTGTGCAGTCCAGTGTGTGCTTAGATGACATGTGACTGAGCCTCACATGAATATGAAGAATAGATTCACTTCTTGGCCGACAGACTCTTCACTTGTCTTGTTTGAGAAAGTGAATGGTCTCTGGTCTGTGTTGTCTTTCTGTTCTCTCTAGTCTATCTTTTCTCTGGTCCCTCTCTAGTTTCTGGTCTCTTCTCTAGTCTCTCTGGTCTTTGGTATTGACTGACTTTCTGGTCTTTGTTCACTGGTCACTCCGGTCCCTGATTTTTCTGGTTCCTAGTGTCTGGTCTTTCTGGACTCTGCTCGGGTCCATGGTCTCTGATCTCTCTGGCCCCTAACCCTCTGGCCTCTGTTTTCTGGCCTCTCTGGTCTCTGGTCTCTTAACCCCGTGCAGCCGCACCATACTGGATCTCTGCCCACATTTGCACCACACCATTCATGAGGGTGCCCTGTTTCAACAAGTCAAGCTTGTCGTGAGAAAGCTTTATGAATGGTTATGTTACTGGGCTGTTTTTGTTCAGATTCAGTTGTGCAATCAGTAAATAAAACTATGGCGGTTGACAAGTTTGGACCAAATCTGTCTCCTTTTAGAGTAGGTCTCACATGTAAGAATAAATTGCCTAAGGGGTTGAGGTGAAAGTGCAATTACAACAATTACAAGTAGTAACATGTGAATGTGTGTATCCTGTTTGTACAGTATACACTACCGTTCAAAAATAAGGACATTTCAATGTGACCCCAAACTTTTGAAGGAAAAGCACTGTACTTTTCAATGAAGATAACATTAAACTAGTCTTAACTTTAAAGAAATACACTCAATACATTGCTAATTTGGTAAATGACTATTCGCGCTGCAAATGTCTGGTTTTTGATGCAATATGAACTGTAGGTGTATAGAGGCCCATTTCCAGCAACTATCACTCCGGTGTTCTAATGGTACACTGTGTTTGCTCATTGGCTCAGAAGGCTAATTGATGATTAGAAAAACCCTTGTGCTATCATATTCACACATCTGAAAACAGTTTAGCTCGTTAAAGAAGCTACAAAACTGACCTTCCTTTGAGCAGATTGAGTTTCTGGAGCATCACATTTGTGGGGTCAATTAAACGCTCAAAATGGCCAGAAAAAGAAAACTTTCATCTGAAACTCGACCGTCTATTCTTGTTCTTAGAAATGAAGACTATTCCATGCGAGAAATTGCTAAGAAATTGAAGATTTCCTACAACGGTGTGTACTACTCCCTTCAGAGGACAGCACAAACAGGCTCTAACCAGAGTAGAATAAGAAGTGGGAGGCTGCGCTGCACAACTGCGCAAGAAGATAAGTACATTAGAGTCTCTAGTTTGAGAAACAGACGCCTTACAGGTCCTCAACTGGCATCTTCATTAAATAGTACCCAGAAAACACCAGTGTCAACATCTACAGTGAAGAGGCGGCTGCGGGATGCTGGGCTTTAGGGCAGATTAGCAAAGAAAAAGCCATATCTGAGACTGGCCAATAAAAGAAAAAGACTAAGATGGGCAAAAGAACAGACATTGGACAGAGGAAGACTGAAAAAAAAGTGTTGTGGACGGATTAATCCAAGTTTGAGGTGTTTGGATCACAAAGAAGAACGTTTGTGAGACGCAGAACAACTGAAAAGATGCTGGAGGAATGCCTGACGCCATCTGTTAAGCATGGTGGAGGTAATGTGATGCTCTGGGGTTTCTTTGGTGCTGGTAAGGTGGGAGATTTGTGCAGGGTAAAAGGGATTCTGAATAATCAATTTTGCAACGCCATGCCATACCCAGTGGACAGCGATTGGAGCCAATTTCATCCTACATCAGGACAATGACCCAAAACACACCTCCAAATTGTACAAGAACTATTTAGAGAAGAAGCAGGCAGCTGGTATTCTATCGGTAATGGAGTGGCCAGCGCACTCACCAGATCTGAACCCCATTGAGCTGTTGTGGGAGCAGCTTGACCATGTGGTGCGCAAGAAGTGCCCATCCAACCAATCCACCTTGAGGGAGCTGCTTCTAGAAGCGTGGGGTGCAATTTCTCCAGATTAACTCAACAAATTAACAGCTAGAATGCCAAAGGTCTGCAATGCTGTAATTGCTGCAAATGGAGGATTCTTTGACGAAAGCAAAGTTTGATGTAAAAAAGATTATTTCAAATACAATCATTATATCTAACCTTGTCAATGTCTTGACTCTATTTTCTATTCATTTCACAACGTATGGTGGTGAATAAGTGTGACTTTTCATGGAAAACACAAAATTGTTTGGGTGACCCCAAACGTTTGAACGGTAGTGTATGTGTACATATATATATATATAAACATAATCTAGTTTACTTGATACTTTCACAAAGATGCTGTTTTAGTGGTTCCATATTTAATGTGTGCAGATTGTTTTAATGATTAAGAATTCAATCATTTCAAATCATAATTGCAAATCCATCCTTCTCACGTGTTGCATTGCTGCCTTTAGGGCCCACATTATTAAGCGTTTGTGTCATTCCAGTTATGTAACAAAAGTTTGAAAATCGTAGCAACATTTTGAATCATTAGTTCTTGTTTGTAAAGTTTTATCCATCTGGTTTCTGTGTTTGATGAGGCTTTTCCACAGAGTGCACAAAGCACTTATTGGCTGTATAATTCAGAAGGTCGAGTTACACCCACAATTAGTTTAACATGATTTAGCGCCGTGGTTAAAACGTGTTTTTGCCCTTGGCCTGAGCGCGCCCTCAGCTGCAGTTAGTGAGGCGTGGTAGCTGGTTGGATGTAGAAATGACATCTATCCTGAAACACTATAGTGAGTGAGCGAGTTCATTTTTTTCTGTGATTCAACTTAAAATATGAAACTGATATACATGATATAGACTTTTTACAAGCAAAGAGACATATGCCTCTGTTTAGTTTCATTTTAATAATTAAGACTTATAATAATAATGCATCGTCATAATGCAAGATGTCATTATCCTTTTACTCCATACACAGTGATGATGAACTAATACTGTAGCCACATCTGCCCTAGGGCACACTGACAAAAGCGAGGCAACCAGTACGTGCCATCAGCCCTTCCGACCATTCTAATGTGGGTGAACTTGCCTAAGGATACAGCAGCAGTTTGGCTCTTTGCAGCCGTAGCCGCCCCGCTGTGGGCGACACAGTGGCTGAATGGATAGCACTCTTGCCTCTTAGCAAGAATGTCCTGGGTTCGAATCCCAGTTGGAACAGGCCCTTTCTGACTGGAGTTTGCATGTTCTCCCCGTGTCTGCATAGGTTTCCTCCGGGCGCTCCGGTTTCACCTACCACAAAAAAAAATGCACAATAGGTCTGAATGTAATGAGTGAGTGAATGGATGGTGTTGATTGGAGGCTTAGATGTGCCAGTGTGTTTGGCGTCTCGTGTCATAAACACTGTGTGTGGAGAGAATGAAAAATATCTGAACTCTGAACATTGTAAAGCGCTTTGGGGGATCTTGGTCTGTAATAATACGCTATATAAATAAAGATTACTTACTTACTTACTGTGGCACCAGGTCTTACCAGACAGACAGTTCCTATCACAGTCCTAACTAAGCCATGTCCTGCTCAGACCTCTGCAGGTATTCACCTGCAGGTGGCGCCACACAAAATATTCAAATTTTCTGAGGTTTATTAGGGGAATTTAAAGCTGTGATTGGATTATCAACACTATAACAATATAGGGATGATATATCTCACTTTGCCACAGTCTGCCACACATTAGCAAGAATGTCCCGGGTTCGAATCCCAGTTGGAACAGGCCCTTTCTGACTGGAGTTTGCATGTTCTCCCCGTGTCTGCATATTTTGACATTTACAGCAAAATAATGATAATTGCAATTATAATACTTAAATAATCAAAGTAAACTACACACTCAAACCCTGATTATTTGCACTAAATCAAAATCCCCCTCCACAAGGCTGGTTCCACCTGCTGCTCTAGTGGCCCTGATTGCTTGTTTACCGCCTGTGCACCTACAGCGTCTGAGAATAGATCCAAAATGCTCTGAGGCCAAAACCGACTCCAAGAGGCTCACTTTGATTTTCCCTTAAGAACCACTTCAGGCTTACCCCCCAAGGACATGAGCCACTCCTGACTGGGGTTACATCATCTGAAGGGGCAGCCCACGGTAGGAGTGCAGAGGCAAAACATTACTAGACATCACTGCAGCAACTGAACAAGTCTGGTTCATATTAGGGCTGCATGATTTTGGTCAAATATCAATACCCAATTATTATACTAGTTATTGTACCTGGATACTAGTTATTGTACCTGGATTTCATTACATTAAGGGGCTGGTGCTCTATGTACTGGGTACAGCTCTGACTGCCACCCCCCGACCCAGAAAGGGATTAAGGGGCAGAAAATGGATGGATGGATGGATAGATCCATTTGTTTTGGTTTGAATGTTAGGTACCTCAGCTTTATGTATATTGGGCCTAATGTTTCAAATAGCTAATAATGGAACATAACATCTTAAAAATACAGTGATGATCTGGGACATTTGTGGACACTGGCTTTTCACTGGCATTGCCTGTGTTTGAACTGTTTGATTCTGTGATCTGTTGTTGAGGAATGGACATCTTTGTAAAGTCCTGCTGTTGTGATTTAAGGCTATACAAAATATTTTATTTAATTAGGCCCGAGCCCCGAACGGGGAAAGGGCCTATTGTTTTTGCTCGAGAGATGTCAAATTCTGCACTTTGAGCCTTAATTTCACCCCCTGAACATGCATGAAAAGTTGTAAAATTTTGACCAAACATCAGACCTGGTGAAAAATTTGATATTTTGGTGTTTATTTTTATGGGACTTAAAAAATGCCAGAACAGCGCCACCTACAACAGCCAATGGGAGTTGTCGTAGAGCCATGAAATTTGGTACACATGTTCCTCAAGTCAAGATACGACCGAAATGTTATCATGGCTCCGCCCTCTGGCAAACAGGAGGCCCATAAATTTCACTGCAAAATGGAAAAATGAACAGCAAAAGTTTTCATACATGTCGGTTGGAAAGCGACTCCTCCTCGGCCGTTTCACCGATTGGCCTCCATATCACTCCACATTGTCTAAACACATGTACCATCAAAATGACCTCAGGGATTTTTGATCAGTGAAACGTTGTTTGAGCAGCGGAGCGGCAAAATGTGAGTGTTTATTGGCCGTTTTTCACAACCTTCTATTTGCTCCCGTTTACACATACAAATTCCGATTTGCACAAAACTTGAATCCATGGTTCAACTCTAGGGTCTAGGTCATTTGAAAGTGAAATAATTGAACTTGGCTCATTAACGCCCCCTACAGACTATTTCAGAGTTTTTAGTATGAAAAACTCTGAAAACTTTGACTCCATCTGTAGGGGCACTAATGAGCCAAGTTCTTTTATTTCACTTTTAATTGACCTAGACCCTAGAGTTAAACAATGTATTAAAGTTTTGTGCAAATCAGACTTTGTATGTGCAAACGGGAGCAAATTTAATATTGTCCAAAACGGCCAAAAAAAGGTCACAATTTGCAGCTCCCCTGTTCGAACAACGTTTCACTGATGAAAAATCGCCGAAGTCATTTTCAAGGTACATGTGTTGAGATGATGTGGAGCGATTTTGAGGCGAATCGGTGAAACGGCCGAGGAGGAGTCGCTTTCCAACCGACATGTATGAAAATGATTGCTGTTCATTTTTCCATTTTGCAGTGAAATTTATGGGCTTCCTGTATGTCAGAGGGCGGGGCCATAATAACATTTTTTTCATGTCTTGACTTGAGGAACATGTGTACCGAATTTCATGGCTCTACGATAAACTTGACCTCCAAAAAATCCCATGGGGGTTATTATTAGGCCCGAGCCCCGAACGGGGAAAGGGCCTATTGTTTTTGCTCGAGAGATGTCAAATTCTGCACTTTGAGCCTTAATTTCACCCCCTGAACATGCATGAAAAGTTGTAAAATTTTGACCAAACATCAGACCTGGTGAAAAATTTGATATTTTGGTGTTTATTTTTATGGGACTCAAAAAATGCCAGAACAGCGCCACCTACAACAGCCAATGGGAGTTTCAGAGGTCAAGTTTGTCGTAGAGCCATGAAATTTGGTACACATGTTCCTCAAGTCAAGATACGACCGAAATGTTATCATGGCTCCGCCCTCTGACAAACAGGAGGCCCATAAATTTCACTGCAAAATGGAAAAATGAACAGCAAAAGTTTTCATACATGTCGGTTGGAAAACGACTCCTCCTCGGCCGTTTCACCGATTGGCCTCCATATCACTCCACATTGTCTAAACACATGTACCATCAAAATGACCTCAGGGATTTTTGATCAGTGAAACGTTGTTTGAGCAGCGGAGCGGCAAAATGTGAGTGTTTATTGGCCGTTTTTCACAACCTTCTATTTGCTCCCGTTTACACATACAAATTCCGATTTGCACAAAACTTGAATCCATGGTTCAACTCTAGGGCATGGTTCAACTCTAGGGTCTAGGTCATTTGAAAGTGAAATAATTGAACTTGGCTCATTAACGCCCCCTACAGACTATTTCAGAGTTTTTAGTATGAAAAACTCTGAAAACGTTGACTCCATCTGTAGGGGCACTAATGAGCCAAGTTCTTTTATTTCACTTTTAATTGACCTAGACCCTAGAGTTAAACAATGTATTAAAGTTTTGTGCAAATCAGACTTTGTATGTGCAAACGGGAGCAAATTTAATATTGTCCAAAACGGCCAAAAAAGGTCACAATTTGCAGCTCCCCTGTTCGAACAACGTTTCACTGATGAAAAATCACCGAAGTTATTTTCAAGGTACATGTGTTGAGATGATGTGGAGCGATTTTGAGGCGAATCGGTGAAACGGCCGAGGAGGAGTCGCTTTCCAACCGACATGTATGAAAATGATTGCTGTTCATTGTTCCATTTTGCAGTGAAATTTATGGGCTTCCTGTATGTCAGAGGGCGGGGCCATAATAACATTTTTTTCATGTCTTGACTTGAGGAACATGTGTACCGAATTTCATGGCTCTACGACAAACTTGACCTCCGAAAAATCCCATGGGGGTTATTATTAGGCCCGAGCCCCGAACGGGGAAAGGGCCTATTGTTTTTGCTCGAGAGATGTCAAATTCTGCACTTTGAGCCTTAATTTCACCCCCTGAACATGCATGAAAAGTTGTAAAATTTTGACCAAACATCAGACCTGGTGAAAAATTTGATATTTTGGTGTTTATTTTTATGGGACTCAAAAAATGCCAGAACAGCGCCACCTACAACAGCCAATGGGAGTTTCAGAGGTCAAGTTTGTCGTAGAGCCATGAAATTCGGTACACATGTTCCTCAAGTCAAGATACGACCGAAATGTTATCATGGCTCCGCCCTCTGACAAACAGGAGGCCCATAAATTTCACTGCAAAATGGAAAAATGAACAGCAAAAGTTTTCATACATGTCGGTTGGAAAGCGACTCCTCCTCGGCCGTTTCACCGATTGGCCTCAAAATCGCTCCACATCATCTCAACACATGTACCTTCAAAATGACCTCAGGGATTTTTGATCAGTGAAACATTGTTTGAGCAGCGGAGCGGCAAAATGTGACCTTTTTTTGGCTGTTTTTGACAACATTAAATTTGCTCCCGTTTGCACAAACAAAGTCTGATTAGCACAAAACTTTAATACATTGTTCAACTCTAGGGTCTAGGTCATTTGAAAGTGAATTGATTCAAATTGACACATTAGCGCCCCCTACAGACTATTTCAAAGTTTTAGATGGGCATTTTCAAAATGTTTGAAATTTTGCACATAAATCTGTTTTGCCCTCTTGATTCAAAAAGTCAATTGGGTCCAAGGCTTATTTTTTACCCTGTTGCCGTGGCGACGACAAACGCTCCCCATTCATTGCAAATGTACACCTCACACAAACATCAAACCAGCCTCGGCCGTTTCACCGATTCACCTCAAAATCGCTCCACATCCTCTCAACACATGTACCATCAAAATGACTTCAGGGAATTTTTATCAGTGAAACGTTGTTTGAGCAGCGGAGCGGCAAAATGTGAGGGTTTTTTGGCCGTTTCTGACAACATTAATTTTTTTCCCGTTTGCACAAACAAAGTCTGATTTGCATTAAACTTGAATCCATTGTTCAACTCCAGGGTTTAGATCATTTGAAAGTGAAATATTTAAAATTGGCCCATTAGCGCCCCCTGCAGACTGAGTCAAAGTTTACATGGGGAGCCAAACCAGCTCTACTTATCATATTCATTACAATTTGACTAACAATCTTCTATGGCTATGGGAACAAATCACCACACGGCGGCGCCACCTCCTTTGAGCGGTGCTGCGTGGTACGGTGTGGTGCGGCGTAGTTTGGGGCGTAGTGCGGGGCGGCGCGTTGTGGCTTGGTGCGGGGCGGCGTGATGGGGGACGGCGTGGTGCAGGGCGGCGTGGTGCGGGGTGGCTTGTCACGGGGTGGTGCGCGCGGTGCGGGGAGTTGCGCGGTGCGGCGAGGGCCGTTCGACGCCGCTTGCGGCTTTAATTGAATTTCCTCTCTTAAGGGGTTTACAATTTCACCAGGGTTTTACACCTTTTTGTTTCAACACAAAGTTATGGGCTGATTTTTACAAAATAGGACTGGAACATCCTTTTGGATTTTCTTTTATGGAACTGCGCCTCTTAACGGAGGTCTGAGTATTTTCTAGTCTTTACCGGTTCGCTTATCTGTATGGTTCCCCAAATGCATTCTTAAGGATATATGTTCATCTACAGAGACCTTTCCCTTCACACACATAAATGTACCATAAGTGTAAGTATCTTCTGGTATGGCTAGCCAGAAGTCAGCGTACCTCATGTTGGGAATCACTGCATTACCGGCCATTACTTGTGCGATGGTGAGAGGTGACATGACGCAGTGACGTAACCGCGAGACATGACTGGAATAGACGAGCTTCTGTTGCCAAGCTCCAGAACACTGTCACTATAGCAACAACACCAGCTGATTTTGGAAAGTGTGTAGTGTTTGTGTGTGTGTGCGCGTGTTGTAGTCTGTGTGTGTGTGTGTGTGTGTGCATGTGTGTAGCCTGTGTGTGAGTGTGTGTGTGTGTGTGTGTGTGTGTTTGCGTTTATAGTCTGTGTGTGTGTAGCCTGTTTGTGTGTATAGTCTGTGAGTGGGTGCGTGTGTGCGTGTAGTGTCTGTGAGTGGGTGCGTGTGTGTGTGTAGTGTCTGTGTGTTTGTGTGTATAGTCTGTGGGGGTGTATGTGTAGTGTCTGTGTGTGTCCTTCATGTGCCAGAGGACTCTCAAGGGGGCGTTGAATAGTAATAGCAGTACATAAGGACTTTTTCACCATTTATTATATTTCCCTTTTATCTGTTTATACTGTATGTGTAAAAGGCAAGGCAAGTTTATTTGTATAGCACAGTTCATACACAAGGCAACTCAAAGTGCTGAACAAAATGAGAAAAGAAATATTAGAATGCCATAAGGCATTGAAATCATAAATAATCACAGTACAGTTCATACAAAAACAGTGAAGATAAAATCCTTCAGCATATCCTTCATATCTACTGTTTTAACCTGGATTTGAACATTGTCAGAGAAGAAGCCTGTCTCACATTTTCAGTAATATTTTAGCTGCATAAACCAGAAATATTGTCTCCTCATGTTTAGTCATGGCACTCTGGGCACCAGCAAGAGGCCAGTCCCTGTGCTCCTCAGAGTCCGAGTTAGCTCACTTTATTCTAACCTAATTGAATTGATGCTTTTTTGTTTCATGCAATCTAATGTTAAGTGAGGGGTGGGTAGAATTCTAAACTATTCAGAGTCAGAAGAAGAAAATCTACTGTGAAGTGAATAATGGAGACAGATGGCTGCAGCAGGACATCAGGTCGCGTGCTTCATGGTCAGGAAATTCTTCAATCTGTTCATGTGCTTACAGTTAGAACAACATAATGCATCAATATTGTCATATTCACTCATTCTGCTTTGAGACTGAAAAGGAAAGAGTTAGGGTCAATTGACGTTTATTCAACAAATCTTGCATCTCGCCAGCTACGCTCCAAGCTAAAGTTTCAGTAGCAGGGCGGGGGATGGGGAATCTCTACTCCTAATCTGGCAACCCCCCTTGTCCTGGTTTTCTAACTAATTGTGCTAGCATTTCATAACGTATTTGTTTTAACCAGGCTTGTCCAAGGTCAGTCCCTCTGTGTCATGTTGTATGGCTGTCTGTTGTATGGCCCCCTGCCTTGCACACCCAAAGTAGCCAATCCAGCCAACTTAAGCCCTGCCAATATAGGCTGTTAAGCTCATAACCTTTACATCACACATAAAGTAGCTGTGTTTGCGATACATTTTGCCAGTTTTTTTTTTTTTTTTCATCCTTATTTAACCAGGAAAATCCCATTGATATTCAAAGATCTTTTTTCCTAAAGTGTCCTGGCATAAAGGCATTCACAAAACAACACTCAAAACTTTATATAAAACATTAATATGTTCAGTTATATAAAAACATACAATAGATAATAGTATTATGAATGGCAGCTCATTGATTTCATTTCCAGGTCTTTCTAAAGGTGCCACAATGTTCTATTGGTACATGACTTTGGAGTTGGTTTTCTTTTAGAATGTATCTAATGCTAATGTAGTGAGAAGGTAAAGATTTGTCATTCAGCCAGCTTCAGCTCCATCAAATGTGAGTCAATATGGATATTATGTCCTACCTCAGGCACAGAACAGTCCGGTCCAAACAATAGGAATGAGGTTTTTCAGCCCTGGGGAAGTGTCCCTCCCAAGATTCGAACACAACTGGTTGAAACCATAACTTAAAGTGGACGTGGAATACATGGTTACAATCCATACAGGAACTGTATGATACTATAATGTAATAGCAGCTACAGTAGGGCAGAGTTTGGCCCCTGGAGAGTCTGTGGTTTATCACTGTGTCAGACGGAGCTTATGAGACTGGCGCCCCTCGTTCAATTAGGTTTGTCTGCTCTGACCTTCACTGTGGCACCGCTGTCCGAGGAGGACGCACCAGTTCTAGTGTAACGCCCGACCCCAGTGACCAGAGCGACATCCTGTGAGCCCTAGGAGTCCTGAAATAAGGCCCGGCTAAAAATAAAAGACTGCCCTCCCCTTTAATAGGAAGGACATAAGGCAGGACATAGTGTGCTACTTTCTGAGGTGTCCACCACTAAGGAAAATTAAACATGGAAAATTTTAGATTAGGTACACACTTTTCCTATTTTTTTCCATCATTATTTCCTTGCATCACCTCTTTTCATCCAATTACTATTTACATAATGCCAAATAACCCATATCAATCATATTTTTATTTGTTATTATCTTTGGAAACACACCAGCCATGATGATAAAACACTACCTATTTACCATAAGCTTTCATTCATACTAGAACTCCCAGGGCAGTCAATTTGACAGCTTTTAGTTTCTGAAGTGCTTTTTGACTTTTCCTATATATATATGTATATACAGTATAATATATATATATGTATTTGTTCTATCTGTGCCATTTGTTTTTATGAAATTTCATTTAGATGATCCATTTTTCAAGATCCTGGACTGTTTCTGAGCCGAGTCATTTTGGTTTTCCACCAGAGAAGTGACCATAGTTACCATAGTAGCACACGGTTTATATTTACCATAGCAACACACCGTTTACTTGTCAGATTTTAGCATTTGGTAGCGTTTCAACTGTTTTTGCTATTATAATCACAATTTTTAACACTTATTAAAAGTGAGTAAATGTAACTTTTAGAAATCTGGTGGAAAACTTAACCTAGTCCTAGTGTTGATATAAAAGACAGGCATACATTTGAACACAATATCCCCGAAGAGCTGTTTCTTAAATACGTATTTGTTTGTTTATGTGAATGGGACAGTGCACCATAGTCAACATTATGTGAATATTCCAGATATAGTAGTCCATCCGTAGTACCAGGGCAGATTGAATTTACAGCCATCCACAAACAAATATAGCAACGTTTATTAAAAGTTACATACAGACATCAATAAAGCAGGTTAGTAAAAGCAAAAACATAAAAACTGAGCAATACTGAACAATACTGGACATTACAAACATGCACAGATTATTCAATTCAATTTATTTTTGTATAGCCCTAAATCACAACAGTTAGTTATCTCAGAGGACTTCACAAAGCTGTCGATTCGCCAACACAGATCAGAGCATCAAACAGTCCAAACACAGGAAATGCATAAAAAAACACATTGAGCCATTGGCTCATAAGTAACAAGAGACCAATGTCCATAAATGTCGTTGAATGTCGAGTGTCCTGATTCATCACCACTTTCCTTAGAACCCCCTTCCTTATTTGTTCACAAGAGACTGCAGCTTTGAAATTCTATCAAATGCTGACTTTTTGTGCTAGGAAGTGTTTGCTGGATAACTGGATTTCGGAATTGAAGTTCCCACAAGGACACAGTGGCATATACTGTAACTATTTTTTGCGATATTTTCCTTGACCATTTGACTTGTCGGTTCACAGGGACGAGGTTTTTCAATAGACTTTTCTTAATGTATGTCGGGCTGGAGATATCGGCTTTTGTTAAACGGGCATTTCGATTGTGAGGTGAAAAATACCATTGTTCGTACGGGCCAATGATTGTTTGATTGTTCATTATTTGATTTACTTATATTATTCTCTTCTGTATGTGAGTGTTTGTGTAAAACATTAAAAAACATTAAAAAATGACTGTTGCTTTAATTGTTCACAAGCCACATTTTGAGAAACTTTGTGAAGTTTCTCATTGTGGATTGTTCCTTTTCATGTTCTGTTGTATTGCCAAAGGATTCTTAGGGCACATTCAGAACATGTAATCTTGGTCCATAGAGGCTTCATAACAAATCCGTTTTGAATGCTGGACTTTTTATGTTCTATTATGTATTTTTATGTCCTTTAAATCGTGTATGGATCTTGATTTTTGACCTTGCTTTAAACTCAATCATTTATTATAGTTTATTATAGTGCAGCTACTTAATATTGTTGTCACTTGTTGTAAAAGTGTCTGTGACATGTTCTTAATATACTGATGGAGAATTCCAACTGTCAAACTCTATCAATGATTATCTGTTTGAGGATTCCGTTGATGGGTTTGTTGTGGCACTAAACGCCTTGTCTGAACAAGGCGTAAGATAAATGACTTGTATGTTTTTACACAGGTCTCGCTGGGAAGATCCTCAACTCCATAACATTGGCTGGATTCGAAATATCAGCACTTGAAATGGTGAGAATGATGTGTGTCTACTGTATGATTGTGTATCCACTGAAATGGTTTTTTTGACATTGTGTTGCGAATCAATATGGGCATAATTTCATACCCCATTTTAGATCCCAGAACAGCCTGAATCCTATTCCCAATCCAAACAGTTTTATTTTTCTTGTTGGTTCCTCCAGAAATTCCAGAACCGTGGACGGATCTAAAAACACCCCCTTCTCAGTTTGTTCCAGTCTAATCTAAAGTAAATATACTTTGGTGAAACGAGTATGAGGTGTAAACAAGGCTTCCCACCTGTAACTCCCTATGCTAAATGCTTAAAAATGTCTTATTTTTTTAATCTTGAAAATGATCGGCTGCAAAAACGGAATGCAGCCGATAACTCACTTGATAAATTGACAACACTATTTTAGGGTAAAACTGTTGATTTAAAAAGACAGAAAACTGCTCTGAGTGGGTTGTCATAGTGGTACAATGACATCATACAATTACAAGACTGAGACAGGAGAAGGAGCAGAGTTTGTTTGTTCCAGAAGTTTCAGAAGCATGGATAAATCTAAAAACAGCTCCTGGTTTGTTTTTGATGAGGTAACAATGTTGAAACACATCTTTAAAAATCCGCACAGATCACTGTAGTACATCTCCTCTAATAAATAATATTACATTTTGATCTTTCTGAATGTAATAATGCTAAAACATACTAGCCATATTGCTCAATCCCTCTCCCACCGCTCAATAGGGGAAACATCCTGCTTTTGTCAACCAAAGTAATGGAACATTTCTGTGATATTATAGATTATCGCCTGGCCTCTGTCGTGTGAGTTAGTGGAAGAGCTGGTCTGTCGTACATGTAACTAATATGAACTGTGTATCGACCGCAGCCTCCGTCATCAGAGCAGACAGTGACCCCTCACACTCCATTCGTTTTGCTGCATTAGCTGTGAGGGGACAAAAAGAAATCAATCATGCCTTTATCACTCCACTGTCTGTCCGCGCATGTTCAGAATTAATGCACTGGAGGATAATAACTTGATAATTTGACTTTGCATGTTCTTTTATATCATCGCTAATCAGCGGGCCATAGTTGCCTCTATACAGAAGGTTGGAGTCTTCTTTGACTTGTTTCTTGATTTGATTGTGTTTACAGTTCAGTGTGGAACGAGCAAACGCAGAAGAGTTTTTGGAGGTTTACAAAGGCGTGGTTCCAGAGTACCCAGTAAGTATCACATGACTATGATAACAAACACATGGGAGCCATTGATCCAAAGGGGATGATTGAACAATGTTGATAAATGTTTATGTCCATAAATGCTACATCATCGCTACATTTTCTTGGTTCTGGGTTAAAGCTGTACGCCTAACGCATCCGTTTTATTTCACTTCACAGAAAGATAAGATAACAGATCCTTTATTCGTCCCACACGTGAAAAACGACAAATTTCAATGTTGCAGCACATATACAGGATAGTAGTAAGAGCACACAATGTAAGTTGCTGCTCTATAGCTATATTTAAAGCTAAATACATATAGTTAATTATGTTAATAATAATTGCAAAGTTGAATACATATAGGGCAGGATAAGTAGGTAAAACTACTGTCGGTGGACATTCTGAAATGGCTGCATTGCACAGAATTACAGTATTGACTATTTACAGATGAAGAATATGTACAGGCTCAGCAGTCCTCATTGTACAGTTTGACAGTCTAAAACCATCTGACATCGCAAAGTTATGATTCATTCACTCAATTAGCCTTTTTTTTGCCCTAACCAATCGTTGCTGTTTAGTCGAGACGTGCGTAACATGATTCAGATATAATTTATCCTGCCAGGGACAATTCATTTGAGCAGGACAGGGCATAAACACATCGCATCGCCGCATGAAGGGGTATGTTTATCATGGGTTTGTGCGTGTGCAAAATGTACCAACATTTGAGCAAAAGGATCATGCAGAGATACGATCAAACCACTCAAATTGCACATGCTTGCACACGCAGTTTAGCTCCTGGGTTGATAAATATTACCATCTTCTAATTATTATTAAAATTATTAAAATCTGTGCCCAACTTGCAGTGACCAAAAGAAGCCTGCAGTGGGAACTGAGAATATTTCTTTCGCTTTGTGTAACTTTGCTTAGATAATGCAGCTAAAATGTGAGACAGGCTTCTTCTTTGAAAATCCAGGTTTAAAACAGTTCTGTTTTAATGTACAGTGATTATTTATGATTTTATTGTGTTTTTATGTTTTAGTGTCTCTATCTTGTTTTGTTCAGCACTTTGAGTTGCCTTGTGTATGAATTGTGCTTTACAAATAAAAACTTGCCTTGCCAATAGCTCATAAAAAGAGGTCATGGATGTGTTGTAGCTGCAGTAGATACATTATAAAATACACTTATACAGACTTGGGATTAAGCTTCCTGTTTGTATGCCACTTTTTATGGCTGTTTCCGAAATGTTAAATTGTTGAGTTTTAAAATGTAAATTACTATAGGAACTGAGAACATAGCCCTATTACCCTAACCCTATAGCATGTAACATGACTTAGTAAGAAGGTATTCATATGACTAATAGCACCATCCCCATCATCACCATGGACATGTTTGTGCCTCTTGACCTTTCCCGAAAATGTAATCAAACTCTGACCTTTATTCTGCCAAAACAACACCACATGCATGTTCCAGATAAGCCTCACAAGTGTTTGATTTCTCTCAATTGTTTTCTTCCGTTTCCAACTCTGTAGAGAATGTTTTGTGGCTGCCTGGATACACATTGTCTGCAGATGCTTGGAGAGGTCATTGTGTTTTCCTCTCACAGAATATGGTGACCGAGCTGTGTTCTGGGCCCTGTTTGGTTTTAGAGATCCATGGCACCGATGCTCCGACAGCGTTCCGACAGCTCTGTGGACCACTGGATCCCGTAAGTCTTTAAAACGTTACTTTAAAACAGCTGTTGCAAGACGTACAACTTATGAATAGAGTGGTACAAACAGCATCTAAAGCAGACCAGGGCAAGACGCGGGTCGAGTGCCAAATACGGCCCAATTCATGTGGCCCTTTTCAATCCAATTCCAAACTGTCTACTATCCCCAAAGCCTTCATATTTTAATCAATGCTTTAGAAATATCTCTTTTTAATAGTATAGAATTTTATATAAGGAGTATAACACAAGCATATAACACTTATCTTGAGTTGTGTGCCCCTCATACCTACTGTTCTGTAACTTGTGATGCAACCCTGAACTTTCCTTATTATGGGAGAAGGAAAGGATCTTTTATAGTTCTTTTTGGACACTCATTTTTCTTTCACTCCATACACAGTGGTGATAAGCTACTCCTACCTCTCCTTCTCTTCTGTAAATATTGTTGTTTATCAAATATCACATGTTACTGAAGCACTTTAGACTCAATTGTTGTTTCAAACTAAATGAAATGGTAAACACACGAAGACGAGTCCAACCCTTCACAACATGCCCAATGTGGCCCCTGGAGAAAATGATGGCCCACCCCTGCTCTAAAGTATACAATAGCAGTGAACTGATTGTGGTCACTCCGCAGGTATCGCAGAATACTCCAATTTTAATAACAAGTATACATATTTAGCAGTAATTGTCGCGGGTGGTACAAAAGTTCTTGCTAAATCTTTTCGAGTACAATCTTGTTTGCCACCAGTCCTCATGTCCATGCTAAAGTTACATTACATTAGCGCAATAATGGCTACTTTCAAAAGAGATTTAAAAAAAAAGTAGCAATAAGTACATGTAGCTGCTGTGTCTCCCTGCATGAGAGAGCTCAGTGCTGCGGGGCTGTACCGGAGCGTGACATGAATCTAATGAAGAGCGGACGACGATTGGGTTTAAAACGAGCTGCTTTCCTCATTCGCCAGGAGGCCGTGACTCTGTGCCCTCTGTCACAGTGACGCCTATGTCCCGCCATTAAAGAACACAGCTCTAATGGACAGTCAGCAGGTCAGAGAGTGTTTCAGTCTGTAGACAGAGCTCGGCAGACGCAGACGCAGCCTGGAGCAAAGCCAAAGGCTCTCTCTCTGTGACCATCTGTCTGTCTGGAGCTATGGAAGGTCTATGACTCAGTGCTTTTACCTTTAATGCAGGTCTTTAAACTCATCACTGCTGTCTGTCTTGCCGTATTAAAGATGACAGTGCGTTCTGATGGCGACTGCTACCTGCTTGTTGCCATAGAGATGTTAATGGGCAATACGGTGGCTGATAGCACTATCGCTTATCAGCGAGATGGTCCTGGGTTCGAATCCCGGTTGGAACAGGGCCATTCTGTGTGGAGTTTGCCTGTGTTTCTTGTGTCTGCGTAAGTTCCCTCCGGGTGCTCCAGTTTTCCCTACCACTAAAAAACTGCAACTTGTTTAAGTTCTTGTTCATGTTCTTGTTCACGTCTCTCCCTCCTCTGGTCTCTCACTCCTCAGGTCTCTATCTCCTCAGGTCTCTATCTCCTCAAGTCTCTCTCCTCAGGTCTCTCTCTCGCTCTCTCCTCAGGTTTCTCTCTCCTCAGGTTTCTCTCTCCTCAGGTCTCTCTCTCCTGTGGTCTCTCTCTCTTTCTCCTCTGGTCTCTCTTTCCTCTGGTCTCTCTCTCCTCTGGTCTCTCTCTCTCTCACCTCTGGTCTCTCTCTCTCTCCTTTGGTCTCTCTCTCCTCAGGTCTTTCTCTCCTCTGGTCTTTCTCTCTCACCTCTGGTCTCTCTCTCTCTCTCCTTTGGTCTCTCTCTCCTCAGGTCTTTCTCTCCTCAGGTCTTTCTCTCCTCTGGTCTCTCGCTCTCACCTCTGGTCTCTCTCTCTCTCTCCTCTGGTCTCTCTTTCCTCAGGTCTCTCTCTCCTCAGGTCTCTCTCTCCTCTGGTCTCTCTCTCCACAGGTCTCTCTCTCCTCAGGTCTCTCTCTCCTCAGGTCTCTCCCGCCTGTGCTTCTCAAAGATGTTGTGTGATACAGAGCAGAGCGTCAGCAGCTGGATTTGTTGTGGGATTATTATAATAAGCTGTTTGTGGACGTTATTGCATTGGCAAATTAATGTTTTTTATTAGAATAACGATTGTAAATCTGACTTTTAGAGTCAGTGAATCCCAAATCACAAACCTCACCACACGTCACTGATATACACTGTAGTCAGCAGCAGTCATGGGGTTTCACATTTACAGATGATATTTTACTTTTGCAGACCACAATGATTAAGATCCTTTATTTGTGCCACAGTGGGGAAATGTCAGTGTTGCATCACCAGTTACAGAACAGTAGGAATGAGGAGCACACAGCACAAGATAAGTGAACAATAACTCTATTCTAAAATAAAATCTAAATATAATTAAATTAGCAAAATAAAGAAGCAAGTATTAAATATCTAAGTATAGAACAATAGTAGAACTAATTGCAGCTGGTAAAGTTAGTAAAAAAAATAGAACATTAAAGCAGTAGAACAATGTAAAAGTCCTCGTTGTAAAATGCAGCTTCAGAGAATGGACAATAGACAATTAGTTTGATCTTTGTCAGAAGCTGGAGGTTCTTAGTTCTTGTCTCGCAGTTAAGTAGAAGATCATGAGGCAAAACAAACGGGTCAGAAAACTCAATACATAGATTTTTTTCATGCAAGAATCCTGGATTCCTGTACCAGCTGCACATCAAAGATCTAAATGAAAGTGACTGCAAACTAAAAAGCAGTTGGAATCCAGAGAAACTCTGAGAGAAACTCTGAGAGAAACTCTGGGAGGACTGATACAGTGGCATGAGGCTGATTAGTTCAGTGAGCTCGCAGATCAATGTTGGGGGAAGGGTTTATCCAATAGCACCGGGTCAATATGATGCAACACTATTTAAACTCACATGATTGTTTAGTTTTTGTGGTTCTAAACAAAGCTTCCATCCTCGATTTGAAGCAGAAACATTGCATCTGATAACATTGTTTTGTTTTCCGTGGGTTTTGTCCGTGGCGGCGGCTCCTCACCGCTGCTGACTAACTGTGCGACCTCAAACTCACCTTTAGATTTTCTCTCCAACTGCATCATGTATCAATCAATCAATCAATCAATCAAATTTATTTATAAAGCACAATTCATACAGTGTAACCCAAAGTGCTTCACAAGCAAAAAAACAGTGTATATGCATATAAAATATTGTAATAAAAAGTTAAAAGTTACGAACATGGATGGATGGATGGATACTTCAGATTAGTCATATGCATACCTGAATAAGACAGTTTTCAGCCTGGACTTAAACATTGCCAGGGTCGAGGCCTGTCTCACCAGCTCAGGGAGACTGTTCCAAATTCTGGCTGCATAAATTTGAAATGCCGCCTCCCCATGTCCAGTCCTGACCCTAGGCACCAGCAGGAGGCCAGTCCCTGTGCTCCGCAGTGTCCTAGCCGGCTCATATGGCGCTAACATTTCTCGAATATACTGTGGTGCGAGGCCATGAAGAGACTTATACACAAGTAGAGCTGCTTTAAAATCAACTCTCTGAGCCACAGGAAGCCAGTGCAGAGACTTAAGAACTGGACTAATGTGGTCGTACTTCCTGGTTCCAGTCAGGACTCGAGCCGCTGCATTTTGGATGTACTGCAGCTGCTTTACAGCCTGTTTGGAGAGACCTGTGAGACAGGCCATTACAGTAGTCTAACCTACTGGAGACAAAAGCATGGATAAGTCTTTCTAAGTCAGGTTTAGACACAATACCTTTGATTCTGGAAATGTTTTTTAAATGATAAAAAGCCACTGATGTTATTGAATTTATGTGCCGCTGAAAATTCAGCTCTGTGTCCAGGACTACCCCAAGATTTCTAACCTGATTTACAGGTTTCAGGGAGAGAGACTGCAGGTAACTGGTGACAGTTTCTCTTTGCTTCTGAGGTCCAAAGACAATTGTTTCTGTTTTATCCGAATTAAGTTGCAGAAAATTGCTTTGCATCCACACACCGATTTGCTGGATACAATGGCAGAGTGAGTCCAATGGTCCATATTCTCCTGAAGTTAGTGAGACGTAGAGCTGAGTATCATCAGCATAATTGTGATAAGAAACATTTTCATTGTGAATTAACTGGCCAAGTGGTAACATGTAAAGATTAAATAACAGAGGTCCTAGGATTGACCCCTGTGGTACTCCACAAGTCAAGGCAATGTGGTCTGAAACACAATTTCCAATCTCAACATAGTACATTCTATCCTCTAGATAGGACCTACACCACTCTAGAGCCATGCCAGAGATCCCCACCCAGTTCTCCAGTCTCTGTAAAAGGATTTCATGATCCACAGTATCAAATTCTGCACTTAAATCTAATAAAACTAGCACTGAGACTTTGCCAGCGTCCGTGTTCAAACGTATGTCATTTACCACTTTAATTAGGGCAGTCTCTGTGCTATGGTTTGGTCTAAAAATGTAGTGACATTTCCATTTCCAACTATTTTTAGTCTTTAAATCAGGGCTCTAACTCCGCTCTGATAACCAGCTCTGATTGGTCAAAGCGCGGCCGAGCCCCTTTGTGCACGTGTATGAGAGCCTCACAAGCGTATTTTGCGCAAAGCATCATGGGAGCTAGTCCACTGCGCAGAACCGGGAGCAAGTTCCGCTAATCTTTCGTTCCCTGTGAAGTCCCATGCGCTACTGAGCACAAGCCATTGATTCACCGGGGCTTGAGTAGTATCTTGTTGTGAAGCTGAGAACATTATGAAAGATTTGACGGTTGAGCTTGTCATGGAGTCATGTTTGTGTCCAGTTAAAATAGTCGTCTCTCTGCTACATTACAACATGAAAACCTGTGGCTTATATTCAAGTGCGGACTATATGTAGACATTTGATTTTCTTATTTAGGCGGTGTGGCTTATATACAGTACAGGTGCACCTTTTAGTCCAGAAAGTGCAGTACTTCAGTTAAAAGGATCCACAAAATCCAGTGTTTTCTTTGTGTTTGTGTAAAGTTTGTTTATCTTTGTTTCCATCTGTAGCTATTTTTTTATTTTAACATTGTGAGCCAAATCATTTTTTCATTGAGAATCAGTTTGCATAGGGTTTTTTGAGTTTTGCTTGGATTGGACCAAAACTGGACCAAAGGTGAAGAAAAATGACTGATTTACACATGAATAAGATTGACATATTCTTATTGGGAATGGTCAGGAGGAGGAGGCCGCAGAGCCATGTGTATCTGGCCGTATGTGGCCCCCAGACCACAGTTTGCCCGGATCTGGTCTGGATAGTTCTTGCCTTGTTTATCATTAGTGTATGTATTTGGCTGTATATAATTGTGAGAAATGAGACCACACAGTATACTATAAGATATTTTCAGATGCAGGGTCCTTTAACCGGTGTCACATTATGATGTCGATTATGAGGCTCAGTTTGTTCTCAGTGTGGGGAAAAGGAGCTATTGATTCGTTCCAAGGACTTGCCATAGTTAGAAATAGAACACAGCTGGTTTGAATAAATGTGTGTGTGAGATTACGTGTCATACATTCATTACACCAGGTATTTCCCACGCAGAATCATATATAGGCTTTATACAGGGGGTTCCTTCTGGCCTGGCTCACAGCACAATATTCATAATAGATAATCAACTATACAGCCTGGAGATTAACTTGACTGTCTTTTTATAAATTCCATCTCCATCTTGTCCCCAGATAACAGATCACATTTAATAATCATTTTGGCCTTTTCTGAACAAAGGTTTAAACTAGAGGTGTCCCTAATGAGGACAAGCAGAAAGGGTATGTGAGTGTCTATTAACAGTGTCCAAAAAGTGCTACAT
Organism: Knipowitschia caucasica; assembly: GCA_964034765.1. Classification (NCBI taxonomy): domain Eukaryota; kingdom Metazoa; phylum Chordata; class Actinopteri; order Gobiiformes; family Gobiidae; genus Knipowitschia; species Knipowitschia caucasica. The sequence goes on along the minus strand of OZ035824.1, from coordinate 39,244,105 downwards.
AAAACTGATGCATTGTATTTTTCTTTTAATGAAAAAAAAATCAAAAAGTGGGATTTGGATATGTATTCATATGCGCATGAGTACATACTTTTTTCGAATCATTCCAGCAGCTTTTCTTTCAAGATTGTCCTGTATTTTGCTCCATCCACCTTTCCCCATCCTCAGCAAGAAGGTCCTGGGTTCGAATCCCGGTCGGACCAGGGCCTTTCTGAGTGGAGTTTGCATGTTCTCCCCGTGTCTGCGTAGGTTTCCTCCGGGTACTCCGGTTTCCCCTACCACTAAAAATATTTTCAATAGGTCTGGCATGGGCCTCCTGTGTGGAGTGAGAGGACAAGTGCCAAAAAATAACAATTGTAAACCGCTTTGTGACTCTGGTCTGTGAAAGGCGGTACATAAATAAAGATTACTTACTTACTTACTTACAAATCTTCACTGTCCCTGCTGAAGAAAAGCAGCCCCATAGCATGATGCTGCCACCCCCATATTCGACACTGGGTAGGGTGCACTGAGGGTAATGAGCAGTGTTTGTTTTTGTTTTTTAAATTAACTTCATGATGTATACTTTTCCTTTAACTTCACTTGTCCTACTGAAATTTCCCCACTGAGGGACAAGTACTACTACTACTACTACTACTTCTACTACTACTACTACTACTACTACTTCTACTACTACTACTACTACTACTACTGATCCATTTTCTTCCACTGAATCCATTGCACAGAGCACCAGCTTCTCACTGATCCTCCTGCAGGTGGTGAGTCCACAGGAGGATGGCTGCTCTGTCAGTGACAGTATAGCATTGATCTTTCAGCGGCCCCCGCTGAAGGCAAAGTGGGGTTACGTGTCTTGCCCATGTACACAACGACAGCAGACAGTGGGAGTGGGTCTCGTAGTGGTCTCAAACCCACGACCTTCAGGCTCAAAGGCCAATGCTCTACCAACTGAGCGACTGTCGCCCCCCCAAGGATGTTAATACACTACGACTATTACTAGGCCTACTGCTGATGTTCCCATCCTTACTAATATTACCAGATGTGTGTTAATACCTTTGCAAGACAATATATCTGTCCTAACCACCCTCACTGTGCATTGACAGAATAGAACCAGAAATCTTAATTGATGTGTGAACTTGAACACCCGCCCCCTCCTCACTACACACCAGAGGTGGGACAAAGTCATTGTTTAGCAAGTCACAAGTCAGTCTCAATTCATTGCCCTCAAGTCCCGAGTCAAGTCACGAGTCAAGACAGGCAAGTCCCGAGTCGAGTCCAAGTCAAAGGCCAACAAATCTCAAGTCAGTCCCAAGTCCTACGGTTTGACTTTCGAGTCCTCTCGAGTCTTTTTGACCGCGATTTGTTTCTTGTTGGTCCCCACGTACTTTTGTAGGCAAACAAAATAATGTTAGGAATCATTTTGCTGGCGCATTCTCGTTGGTCTCTGACCCATGGACTAACAGTTTGTTCCATGTCGTTGGCTGCTGGTAAATCAAAACTATCTACGTGATCTAATTGGATGTTGTGCCAGATGCAGGCTCAGTTACACATGCACAGACCACACATAAAATCAGAGCAGTCCGTGTCAACATACTTTTTATCTTTGGGGTTTTTAATGGGAAGTAGCAAGTGCAGCATATATGAATATGAGTATTGGGCTAGGACCTGTATCTATATAATCAGTTTAATGTCCGTAGTGGTTATTGTTCCAAATGTCCTACTGTAGGATAGGGGTAGTATGAGGGGTCCAGGCTTTGGACCTGGGGCAGCTCGCCATCAAAAAAAAAAGGGGGGGGGGGGAGGACTGAAGGGACCAATGGAGGGGAAGGAACCTGGCCTGGACCAGCATTAGTAATATCTCATAATTACCAATATATCATTACATAATAAAATGTCTCATATAAATTAATTAAATCAGTCAAAGCACTGATTCTCATATCAATGCACCGTAAACAATAGTGCAAATATTAATCTAGCTTAGTGCACATAATCAAAACAACTATCTAATGTATGCAAACTTTAGCAGGAGGAGCACAGCAAAAACATACTCATAATAATAGGCCTCGGCGCCCACACAGAAAAATATAAGAAAGAGCGAACAGAGCAGCGCAGGCTAGCGCTAGTTTGACTCACCAGTTCCTCTTTAAAACACGGCACACAGTGTGACAACTGCGTCGATTCAATTCTATGAGGCGCCTGTAGTGAAAGCATATCAATTACGGTTTGTAGAACAAAATATGACGTTAGGTCGCGATAAATACCTGCAGCTCGCTCATTTCCAGCTCCCCTACGACAACACACCCACCGGTGAATGCAGTGCGCTTGTTTAGGGAAGTGTTGCTGCCTCTCGCGAGCGCTACAACTACCGCGAGGCTTTGTTTCTTCAGAGACGGCATAGATAGAAAGAAAGATGCGGAGAAAGGTAAAAATGGCCCGGGTTACGCAAGTCTTTACAAGTCAATTGGCGCAAGTCCAAGTGAAAGTCAGAGTCATTGATGTTAAAGTCCAAGTCGAGTTGCAAGTCTTTTTATATTTGGTCAAGTCGAGTCTAAAGTCATCAAAATCATGACTCGAGTCTGAATCGAGTCCAAGTCACATGACTCAAGTCCACACCTCTGCTACACACACTACCATAACACAACAGTGTGTTTGGTCACATTCTTCAAGTCATTCAAACATTCTAATCCAGGGCAAACAGTTGAGAAACGGGTCTGTGAGATGCTGTAATACGTCTGGAAACATGGCCTCTCTCACACCTCCACTCTCCTCAGTCACGAGATACAGAGGTCTTGTGATGTCGCCGGCGCTATCAGAGCCACCGATACAGGGCTTTGTGATCCTCTCTGAACTCCTCCTGCCCTGCTGCATGTGATGTGTTAGCGCAATTAGCTTTGGTTTGTTTCTTGTGGATCCATTAAAGCCGTGAGCAACAAATACAACGTCTCTCTTTCATGTATCTCTCTCCAGGTGTTTTGTTGCTCAAGAGATATTGCAAATAATATTGTAAACCTCACTACCGTAAGTCCAGAGTGTGGTTATGAATATGAGTTGGTTCCTCGACATTCTAATACGGTGCTGAAAGCTTTGTTTAAGCTGTTGGAGCTGTCATCCACATGTATATTGAAATCTCTGGTTATGACTGTTTTCCCATTCCAAAACTATTTTTGAAATGAAGTCCGCAATTTTTGTTAGGAACTCACTGTAGGGACCAGGAAGTTGGTATAAAACTATAAATAACTATAAACATTACAAACATTCCAGGTAAAGCCATGGAGAATAGAATGTTTGCTTAGCCCCTGAAAACTGAAATCTGCAACATTACATGCTCCTGGTTCGTTATCTGGGAATTATGTCAAGCCTATTATTCACAGTAAAAGGTGATGTCAACTTCAATTGGATGTCATTTTTGAAGACGATATGACCCTGTTGTAGAATGTGTATTAGTAAACAGTTAGTTTATTATTAGTTCTCTCTGCATAACAATAGACTGTAAATATTAACAGACGTAGTGACGCCTATCTCCGCCGTGTCATCACTTTTCCTTCCTGCCGTCTTTTTTTACAATGGCCACGAGTGGCACCTCCTGCAGGAAACTGTGAAAAAACACATTTGTTGAGAAAATCTAGAACAACCAAAACTGATTATTTTGTTGTAAATGGACTATCAGTCAGTCATACAGTCTTTATACCATGAGCCTGTCCAGGGACCACAGGTGGAAACTAGCATTTAATACAAAATCCGGCACACAAATCCATTCAATTCAATTCAAAGGCGACGATGGGAGTTCAATACATCCAATTAGGAAGCTGTGGAGTGTGGGCGGGGCTTAATGTCGCTCAGAAATTCTAAAATATTCTCTCTCTCTTTTTACAACTTAAATTCACTTTAACTTTAGTAAGACTGTAGCAAGTTCTTCAATTAATCTAATGAACTAATCCATTCTTGAAATAGTTAACTAAATCAATTCATAGTTTTTTGACGCTTACATAGACTTAAACCTGTTGAGAAGTTTAATGACTCAGAGATTGTTAAAATGACTGAAGAATGAAATGTAGTTTTAATCAAACAACCAGATGTGTAACAATCGGCCTCTGTGGAGATGGACCAGTGTTTATTTCCTGTTTGACAGTTTTGGCAGGTTTTCCTCTGGGTCATGTGACGTGTCCTGCCAGCTGTTTTACACCGTTTTTGATGCCGTCTTCCAAACCAGAGGCAGGAATCAACTTGTAGAATCCATCAGAGACCAAATTAACCTCGTTGGAACATAAAAATAATCATTAATTACAGCCTTAAGCTTTAGCCTGGACCTGGAAGTGCTGTGTCTTCTTACTTCAGTCCCATGGGTGGCTTTAGTAAACTCACACCAGGAGATATTATACGATTCTAAATTCTCAGCCGCAAATACAAAGCTGCTTTTTACATTTTTGCTGCCCTATACTGACAAAGGAGTACTTCTGCATTACTTAGACTTGAATGTATATGTATTCAGTATAGGGAATCAGTCACAAATGAGGTTGTTTTAAATTCAAATGCAAAAAGTTCTGTATTCACCTATTGACAATTTTGTCTTCTTAGTAGAAATAAAGATGCTTGGTTTTTCTATACCAGACAATAGTATAAGTTAGTGATGTTTTTACCTTGATATGACCGTAGAAACATGTCAGGATAATGACATTGTCTGGTATAGAAGAACCATATACCTTCATTGCCCACACCTAGCTAAAATCATCCAGTGATAGTAGCACTGCAAAAAGTGATGAAAAATAAGTCAAAGATTGCTTAAATTCTTAATTTGAGCACATTTTGACTGTCTTAAAACAAGATTTGCCAATAGGACAAAGGTAAATGATCCTGTTTTAAAAAGATGAAGAAATGTCTCCCTTGGAATGAGAAAATAAAGCAATAGTTATAGAAATAAGTCTAAATGGCTTTGTCCCATTGGCAAATCTTGTTTTAAGACCGTCAGAATGTACTCAGATTAAGCTAAAACCACTCAATTCAAGAATGTATTACCTCATTTTTTATATTTTTTTTACAGTGAATAGAAGAATCAAATTCCTTCTTTGCCAACACTTTGCTAAAAACCATCCCTGCTTAAGTCATCGACATATGAGCTACTGTCACAGTAGCAATGACTTAAGCAGTGATTAATCCATTACTGAAATTAAATCTGTTGAGTCGCATCATCTCCTGCTAATTGGAATCATTATGACTCTCTCTTTCATCACATGCTCCGTCCTGAGCCCCGGCAGAAACGTCCAAACGGCTCCTGTGTGGTGGAGAATCGCAGGAGCCAGTGGGAAGTCTGTCCTGACCTTTCCCTCCGCCTCTCACTATAGGGACTCTATGGAATCAGATTAAATCAGACAGCCGCGCTCCCTGCTCTAACTAATGCCATTAGGTCCAGCAGCAGCAGTCCTATGGAGAAATGCGTTTATCACGGAGCCGAGCTGACGTCACGGGGCCCTGTCTGTGGTACTCTGCTGCTTCTATAGTAGTTAATTTATATGAACAGTATTTATTCTGCTCAAAAGGAGTGTGCTGAAGCAAAAATCCTATTAACACCCCAACCCCCCCAAATTCAATTATCAAACTTTTAATGTCACAATAAAAGTAGTATAGAAAAAGGATACTAAGACACAGAAAACAAACTACATCTGTACATCCTGGATTATGGAATAATCAACCGTCAACAATTTAAACAGAATAAGGAATGGATCATACTATAATTAGCAATGTCTTATTGATATTATAGTCTCACTGATCAGAGAGAGACAAAATAAGGAGAGGAGAGAGAGACCAGACAGAGGCCAAAGAGAGACCAGACAGAGGCCAGAGAGAGAGAGACCAGACAGAGGCCAAAGAGAGACCAGACAGAGGCCAGAGAGAGAGAGAGACCAGACAGAGGCCAAAGAGAGACCAGACAGAGGCCAGAGAGAGAGAGAGACCAGACAGAGGCCAAAGAGAGACCAGACAGAGGCCAGAGAGAGAGAGAGACCAGACACAGGCCAAAGAGAGACCAGACAGAGGCCAGAGAGAAAGAGACCAGACAGAGACCAGACAGAGGCCAAAGAGAGAGACCAGACAGAGACCAGACAGAGACCAGACACAGGGCATAGAGAGAGACCAGACAGAGGCCAGAGAGCGAGACCAGAGAGCGAGACCAGAGAGCGAGACCAGAGAGCGAGACCAGACAGAGGCCAGAGAGAGACCAGAGAGAGAGGTATTCCTTGGCTTCCTGTATTTTGAATATGAATTATTCACTTATTTGTGGGTCCTGAAAAACCAATAACAATGTCAGAGTACAGCGAATGTAAAACTCCTTAAAGTATCTTACTTTGAAACCACACGAAATAACCATGTAATAGATTCTATTCAATTATTCCTCTCACAACTGTTTGGTTAACTGACTAAATATATTTTAAATGTATTTTTGGCTTATTATTCTTCTTCTTATTATCATTATTTTATGCACTCTGACCCGGTCTCCTCTAAAACAGCAGAGGAGGAACGCTGGATGTTTTTCCTCAATGAAAATAGTCGGTGGAGAGCAGACATGTGACAGATGACCTTGAGCTGGATCCGGTCTTTTGTTAAACTCACTCATAAACCACAAAAGAAGAAAGACTGTCATTGCTAACGTTTCCACGCCATAAACACACATTGCACCGTTTTGAGGCACATTCTCCTGGAAAACTGCCCTGCTTTTTTTTTTCTAAGGGAAGGATCGAGGGAGATAGACTAGGCTTCACACACACTGGTACCTTGTTAGCATGACCTGGCTCTGTCATTGACTCTCTCCCATATTAGATGAAGCCTTCTCTGCCCAGTCTCCTTCACTGTTAATAATTACCAATTTATTGTCACATTGTTCCCTAATAGTAAACCTTGTGGAGGAGAATAATGACATGTGAAGCATCTTTAATGTCCTGAAAAGTGCTTTATGCCTTATTATTACTTTACAGCTTGGATGAGGGTGACAGAAATCCTACTTCTTTAAATCTGTGACATTTTAGTTTTTCCATGGGTCTCAGAATGATCCAATCTCAGTGACTTCGGAATGTTTCCATGATGATAAAACTTGCTGAGTTTTCTTCCTCTTTTGGTCACATGTCTGCTGAGTAATGACCGGTGTTAAAATCCCTCTCGAATATGTTTTTTTTTTTTTGTGAACTGTATGAAGCAGATGCTAAATGCTTGAATACTGCTTATGCCATTCCTGTGTACCTGCGTTATTATAATATATTTTGCAACATATATACTAAAGGTGTCGTCAAAACGAGGAACTCTTGTCTCTTCAGTCTGGGGAGGTAAAAGGCCACAGTGAATAAAGCCTGGTGAAATAATCTTGGATCTTGAAGTCTGGACCCAAGATTTCTCCTGTATTTGGAGCTGTTGCAAAAGTGGTAACCAACTTCCTTCATTTGACCTTCTCTTCCAGGAAATTGCCCGACATCTGCGTCCGACGACGTTAAGAGCTTTGTACGGCAAAAACAAAGTGAAAAACGCGGTGCACTGTACGGATCTGCCCGAAGACGCCGCTTTAGAAGTGAGTAGAAGATGAGTCATGTAAAAAGTGAAATTACTTGAATTGATCAAAAATGAATCAGTATCAAAGTAAACTGTTACTGCCATGAATAGGATTAACCAATGGGACAAGCAGCAATGTCTTGTTTTGAAAAAGAGACAAGAAAAAAGTCTTTGAGTGAGACATTAATTGCATTTGGACTTGTATCACAGGGTTCTATAAGGTTGATGCCTATTTCACAGACCTATCGGTAAATTTGTATACAACAGAAATATTGTTTTGTTACTTTTCTGCCTGCGTCTGTGTCGTAATTTTGTAGCAGTGTGTGTTGCGCTACTTCCTCTTTATTTCGGTTGTTCAATCAAAATAATTGTGCTTAACACACATTGTAAACCTAGACCCGTATCTCAAAATTCAAGTCTTTCTAAAATATTAAAATACATTAACTTTTCTAACTGCCTCTCATGTGCCCTCTCCTCCTGCTCCTCTGCCTCTCATGTGCCCTCTCCTCCTGCTCCTCTGCCTCTCATGTGCCCTCTCCTCCTGCTCCTCTGTCCCTCATGTGCCCTGACGTGGGCTGGCTCCCATGACCGCAGTGGGCCAGAGAGGCAGCTTCACGTCACACTGGTCAGAGCAGAGGAAGAATCTCAAACAAACCCGTTGTTTGTGGCTGGGAGAGGGTTGAGGGCCATTGTTCAGGGCAGCAGAACTCCTGATCTGCCTCAGGACAAATGCCTCTGTGTTAAACATTAGCAGTTTCCCAGCACAGGACAGCGCTGAGGCCACATGAAGGAGTCATTATTGAACTTCTGAGCCGTGTGTTAAATCCACATCAGTCTGAAGTGGCTCTGATCCTCCTTCTGTTTTGCAGTTGCAGTATTTCTTCAAGATTCTGGATGGATGAGAAGAATCTGGGCCGTACAAAGAAATCACAGTTGTCGTATTTTTATTTTTATTGTTTCAGCCTTTATGCAGATTAAATAAACAGGTGTTTGAACATTGAATTTATTGTATTTCACACCGACTTTGAAAAAAATGTACAACTGCATAAATATAAAATTCTTCCACCATGAAAATGGCTAAAACATTCAATAGTAAGTTGCATCACATAATGTGATGTCTCCAGCAAAACAGATTTAAAAGCCACTGTTTCTATGGAGGTGACAGTCTTTAGGCTGGACCCACAAAGCTCTACACTATCATTAAGAAGAAAACGGATGTTAAAACAGAAATGTAGCTAAACCAAAACTACAGCTAAAAGTGAACAATAACAAAAACGTACAACTGTGTCCTTCCACTCGGACAAAACCCGACAAACTCAGTCATGAGACACAAAGGAAGAGTCCATGGAGCGCAGTGTTTACTAATTCTTGGCCGTGGCTTCAGAGTACCATGCTGTATCCTCACACACACACACACAGTTTGGACCACTGAAGCTGACATAAGACAAGAGGAGGGGGGCGGGGCTACGGCACGGGACACTCCAATAATATATAAACCACATGGGGCGAGAGCGACACACACACACACACACACACACACACACACACACGCACACACACACGGCTTGCGAGGCGTCAGTAGTGGAATCGCAGTTACAGTAATCTATGAAACACATCCCATGGCTCGAGGAATATCTCATTTACAGTAGAATAAATATTTGCTATTGCTACTCTGGTATTTTACATTCTAACCCTGGACACGCGCACAGAAGAAGCTAGTGTAAAGCACACAACAGATTAAGTGTAGGTCCTGTATATCGTGAATGTTCAAAGACTAGTGGTGTTTTTGATAAATCTACGTGTGTGTGTTTATTCGCGGCTGAGGTCACGAGTTGCTGATGGTGAATTTGACGTCGAAGCGTCCCTGGTAACGGTCCTTTTCGCTGTAGTCAATGTTAGCGCCGTACACCTTGCATTCTATGCGCAGCTCTTCCCCTACTGTCAGGTTGGTGAACTGCACGGCCACCAGAGGCTGCAGGTATTGGGGGTGGAGCAGCTTCCCGTAGTAAGGGTAGTACTGCAGGGGGAAGCCGCCCTTCACGCCATGGTATTTGATCTCCCCGATCTTTTCTTTGTCTACCTCTCTCTGTGTGAAGATAATAAACACCATTAGGTCTCCGTTAAAGTCACTGAACGTCTACCGAAGGATGTGAAGCCAGAAGAGGGACTCGCCTTGTTCTTGCAGAAGATGGGAATCAGGTTGGGGTTTAACACAAGGTTGTCAGGAATGCTGTCATTGGCCGGAGCCTGGAGAGAAATATAGAAATGTGAAAATCAATAGAAATGTGTTGTGTTGCGGTAAAATGTTAAAACTGAAATTAGTGCTTTCAAAACAATGAACCAACATTTAAAACCTCAGTGTTACTGAAAAGAGAAAAAAAACTAGCAGTGTGTTGTTTGTTTGTGTTTTAACAACAGAAAAGGGACACTAAAATCTCTACAAAATCCGACCTTTATGAAAGCTGTAGGTTCTCTGTCAGCTGAGGTCGAGCGCTTTACGATGAGTTCTATGGGACATTTTTCTGGGTAGCCCAAGTGAATTCAGTCTGCAGTACCACAGACGCCTCCTGTTCCCATAGGTGGTAATACCCCATCCAGATATATATAGATCCAAAATTGGTCTAACTGGACTCCGTGTGTTGGAAAGACTCTCATACTCGTGGTTTGAAGTTCACGATCCTGTTGAGCTTGACGATGAGGCAGGGTTTCCCATCCTTGAAGCCATAGTTGGAGTCTGCGACTCCGGAGCAGGGCCCAAGCCAGGTCCGGCTGAAGCGGCAGGCCTTCCTCCGGCCCAGATCGTCCCCCAGGATGCCGCGGTCTTTGTAGGTCTGCGGCTCCGCTGTAAACCACAGCACAGGCTCGACACATGCAAACAAACACTACACACAACACCAAAAAACAAAGTGGTGCAAGGAGAGGGAACGTACGGGAGCAGTCCTCGTAGTTCTTTTCGTCCGTCTGCTTCTCGTCGTCGTACTGACTCAGAAGGGAGTTCATGCTGGAGGTGTATTTTTTGAATGAATCTGGGTCATTCATGTTAAAGGCTATTTCTGATTTCTCCGACCGTGGTGTGTGTGATAAACCTGCAAACACACGCACAAAACAACCACGTATTCAATTTCAACTCAATGTATTATTTTATAGCCCTAAATCACAACAGTAGTTTTCTTGAAGGACTTAACAAAACCGTAACAAAGATTAGAGAATCAAATAGTTAAAACACAAGAAATGCAATGATAAAAACACATAGAGTCATAAGGGGCGACCAATGACCAACGTCCATAAATGTTGTTGAAATTTATCTATTTAAATCAATCAAACACCTTATAATTCTATAGCATAATTTGTACAGAATGCAACCCAAAGTGCTTCACATTGACAACATTTAAAAACACACTGTAAAAAGACCTACGAAAAAGACTAATTTAAAATAAATATATCAATAATAAAATGATGATCTGCTTCCTGATGGTCATTGGTCAGAGGCTAAAAAAGAATACAGCCTTAAATACAGCCTGTGTCACACTTTCAGGAAGACCGTTCAAGATTCTAGGTCTGAAACGCTGCCTTTATGTTGCATCTGTTTGTGTTTGTCAGTGAAGCCAGTCCAGGTCCTATTGTCTGCGGGCTCCAGTCGAGTCTTGGGGATTTCCTCCGGTCCCTGTCTCTGCCTGAGCAGTAATTTTCCACAGAGCGAGCATGCGGTCCTGCGAGGCGTGGCTTTTTTAACACAGGAACCGGGAGGAAACATGACATTTATTAAGCCGTGCCAGCTGTAGCGCGATGCATTTAGCTCCTGACAGGACGCGCTGCAGAAGAGCATTTGAGTTTCAGAGGAGGCCTGTGAAAGTCCCCCGCGCCCTGCCCCCACCCGGCTCACGTGTTGCTCTCACAATGGAAACTTTTAGCCCCAGAGTGAGAAAGGCGGGCTGAGCTGTACTGAAAAAACTTCTCTGTGCTTCCTTCATCGGGGCACTACTGGAAAACGCTGTGCCCTGCCGCCGCGCCGCTGGTCTTTGATGCTCACGGGCCTGACATATGAAGCCACTTAGTCACAATAGTGTCTAAAAATACTCAAGTACTGCGAGAGTGAGAGCTGGCACAGGCACAAGGTGAAAGACCGGAGCGGGTTTGACGTTTACGCCACTCTCAAGGCTCTACACGACAACACTGCCACATTTTACAGTGTGTTTCAGAAGATTATGGATTAGATTGTGAGCAGAACAAGCTTAGGGGCCAGAGTTTTGACAAACTTCTACAAACAGAGCGTATGACATGAGCAGAGAGGAGGAGGGTGTGAACTGTAAACTACTACTGCTGTGCCCCGGGGGGAGTGCCATTGATGGGCTCAGAGCAGTGAAGGACAAAATGGCTGAACCTATCTGAGGTCAGGCAGGCTCCTGATAGAGGCACACCCCAACAGTCACGCCAGTATCTCCGCACGCTTCACACAAACCCTCCCCACAGACCCGGCTCGCTCCTCACGTGTGCGGCTTCTCGTGGTGAGAACAAACGTCACAACATAAACAGCGAGAATCCATGCCACAAATAAAGGAGTAACTGATTTTGATCATCCCACTATTTTTTATATATATATATATATGTTTTTTTTTAATCTATCTTTTGAATTATCCAATAACACAACACAGTAATACATTCTTCAATCCTCATAGTTACTGTACATTCTACTGTTGTATGTGAGAGAGTGTAGTTCTTCTAAATTGGTACAAGTCACTACATGATTATTAACTATTATAAGATTAAGAGATCCTTTATTTCTCCCACAGTGGGGAAATGTCAGTGTTGCATCACTGGCTACAGAACAGTAGGAATGTGGAGCACACAGCACAAGCTAAATGAGCAATAACTCTACACTAAAATGAAACAAAATCTCTAGCTTTAGCATAATACGGAAGCAAGAATAAAATCTCCATTTTTAGCATCTTGGGTCACACTGAGACTTACCTGGGGGGGCAACTCTATCTTGATAAGTTGGTTTATAGTCGCTTAGCGTAAGAAGCAATGCCTGAATGGTCCCGATGAAGATCCCAGCCAAACAGCCATAGAAGATTACGTAGAACAAAGTGATTTTACCTGCAGAAGGGAAAGAAAACACAAGGCCGGTGTTTACTTTCAGGTTCTTTTCGCTTCTCAGCAGAGTGGCCTGCGGATAGCGCACTCTCAAATCCAACAAAAACAAAAAAAAACCTTCTCTTGAGTTTCAAGAGTCCACACCAACTGCGCCCTGCTGTGTGATTTCTTCCCTTCGTTACCAGAGAAGTCATTGTGGAATAATAGTGATCTGGGGTTCCTTTTTCGGTCCGCCTAATTTAACTTTTACACCAATTATGCAACAGTGGGGGGCCTGTAGTTCCAGTAGAGCAGAGTGGAGTCTTTCCAGTCTTTCCTGCGTTTTGGACCCTCCCCCCTCGCCGCAGCCGCTCATGAGAAACTACTGTGCAACACAACAATGGACCTTGAATATGATTTCTGTTCAAAAGGACAGTGGCAAAGTTGCACATCACACAGTCTGCAATTATAGTTTCAAAGCAACGAGAGCCCTTTGGCTTCTGTATAAAACTTGCTGCTGTCATCTGAATACTGCAGTCTTAAAAAGGAGCACTGTGTAACGTTTCACTTCAGTCTGGCATTAGCCAGTGACAGGTCAGATCTGTGGAGAGGCTGGCCCACTGACAATAGGAGTCTTTTAAGAAATAAAATTGTAACTCTGTCTCTGACAGAAGATGAACTGGTTTGACCTCTGCGCATAAAACAAACCAGTAAAGCAACAACACAACTCTTCAAATACTTTCTATTTACTTTCAAACTATTTCGCTTTTGTTTAATGAGAAAATGTCTTTAAAGTGTTGCATAAAACTAGGAACTGAACCCGTCTCCTGCAGACTTGTGTTATTTGACTTGAGTTGAAATGCTTGATCGACCTGGGACAACAGTGGGACGAGCAATATTGAAATCGCAAAGATGTGCAATAAATGTATGTATTCTCTATTTATTAATTTTTAACTGAGTCTGTTGCGTTTCAACAGGTAGGAAGACCTTTCTAACATCATTTAATCTCAGTACAATGTGCATTTTCCCGAAGAAGTAAGAAGCATTCAACAATAGTTGGCTTAATTGCCAGTGACACATCTCTAACCAGAAGGCTCAATCTCACTTCCCCATGTCTGCTGCATGTGTGCTACCAGACCATAGGAGCAGAGAGGCACTGCCAAAACCATTTTGTCAAGTTCAAATTGATTCAACCGCCACACGGAGGCTGCATCAAATTCTGCTTGCTCATTGGTCCTGCCTGCTCTCAGTGACATGTGGAAGGAGCAAGCATGTTTTCCCCTGTCTGCAGTCTTCTTGAACGCACATTTATTTCAGATTTAAAGCCGTACATAAATGCCAAAGATCAAACGTGGAGTCCAGCTTTGCGTTTGATCCCACTGTAGAAATCATTACATTCTGGATCTTTCACTTGTTGGAAAAAGACTGCGTTTGGCTGCGTCCTCTACAGTGAAAGATGCACCTGTTGAGATGCATTGCACTGTCAGGCCACCGCTCGTGCTCCTACTTGTCCTGGAGAAACGTGTGAGAGTTTTTGAACAGAGGGAGATAAAACCCAGGAGTGAGGAGGGCGTGGATTTGCAAAACAAATATACGCATGTTCAAGGTGTGGCCCGGCATGTTGGCGCTGCGGCACCAATCAGGGACCTGCAGTTACTGGCTTCGGCGCTTCTAACCTGTCACATCTGTCCCATGTGTTTGTCCATGGCTGACCCTAACCCATCCCTGTCATCGGACTGTTCTTGTGACGCAGAGACACAAATATAATCTGTATTTTCCATTTAAAACACATTATCTGCTAAAACAGAGCTGCATATGACATGTGTCACTATCTTACAAGCTCCAGACGTGTGCAGAGCTGCGTGATAACAATACCTCACTGCTTCCTATGTGTAGACATTGTATTATTGTTGGTTTGTCAATGCTTAATAGATACAAATCAATATTGAAACACCAACAAAACTAATTTAATCTGGTGGAAAATAGTTAAAAAGTGGAATGAATTGGGAAATGGGAAAAGCTTCATTATAAGATATTATAATGCTCTAGTTAAAAATACATTGGTAACTATTGGTAACTTTGTAATATTAACTGAATCAGACCAAAATAGTTAGAGGTTAAACTGTGTAACTCCAGTAGTCAACAGTAGTTTTGGTCTTTGTCTACTTTATTATCTTGTTTATCTCTGTCTATGGTCACTTACAGCTTTTCTACAGGCCGTCACGTTCTGTCCTTTCACTTTCAGAGGACTGTCTCCGATCTGCAACTCCACTTATAGTCGTTAGGTAAATCAATGTTGTCTTTTCGCTTTCAATAACAGACGTAACTTTATATTTCGGTCTACGCTCTCGACACACACAGGCCTCAATCATGCAAACAGCTTACAGGGGAAAGAGAAGCGATTATTTCTAGAGTCTGGTTGTATGTGGCTTTCAAAGAGTTACACTGTGTTGGAGTGAAAGCAAAAGACTGAATTAATGTAAAACTACTCTAGCATTATCTTCAATCCACAATTTACATTTAGTGACATGTGGCCATTTTAACCAGCAAATCCCATCATCTGTGATGTCCGGTCAGTGAAAGTGAGGAAGTGCTGATGTTGAGACGCAATTAGCAGGATGTTGAAAGTAAAAGTTGGGAATTCTAATCAAGAAAAAGCAGCTCAATGACAGTAATTTTAGGATGTGCCAATTGGAATTTGTTTGGGGGTGACCAGTTCCCTATATTTACCACAATGTCATGTCTCAGTAGATTATCCAAAATGATTTGTCCCAGTGTTTGCAAAATCTGACACATACCAAGAGGAGAGAGAGGGATGGTTTGTGTGTGTCACTGCTTTAGCCAAAATACTGAATAGCTTTCTTGATAATGGGCAAAATATGATAGATGTTTGACTTAGCCACGTGGACTGAAACCCTAACAATGTAAATCCAAAAATGTCTCTAGCAACTCTAAACTTATGTCTCCCCCAATTTCGAAACTATCCACTCTCTCCCCCCTAAAATGAGTCACTTTCCACCGTGGGTAATTAGTTAGATTCCGTTTCCACCGTTGCTCACGCGTGTCCCAGAGTTTGAATGGGACCAAAGCAGCGACCCTCCCCCACCCACACGGGACGATCGGAGTGGGAGTATGGGACAGCCTTCACAACAACCCACACGCTTCATCTGTTGCATGTTTTTTTCCTCTCTCCTCGTAATAATATCCCTATTCATTTCTCTCGGATTTCATTGTGTTGCTCCTTAGTAACGTGGGCAGTACACTCGCTCGTGATGCCCAGTCCACTCGTGACTTGTAACACCTTTCTGTGTGAAAAGCCAACACTTTTAATCAGTGGGAAAAAACAACTATAGTGGTTATTCATCCATTATTACGGACAGATCCGGGGACAAACATGGCTACCTGTTGCTTGCAGCGCGGTCGTGCTCAGTCATAGCCCTACTCTACGCAGCTCTTATCTGTCGTGCCGTCGTGGATTCGCTTCACTGAACAAATGTATAAGAAAAAAACTATTGACAGTAAATAGACATTGCTAACATGACACGCTAATGCTAATCTCTCCGTGTTTTAGGTACAAACTTATGAATAATTAACTATTACGCCGAGATTTACGCTTGACTTTAGCTTTTGAGTTAATTGTTGCTTTTATTGCGCCTATAGGTGTGCGGATGTGTACTTTATGCGCCGGCTAATGTAAAATTATCTTTTTTAAAAGGTGGAGAAAATGTGGAAGAGGCGGCCCTATGAGACATGTGAGTCGTGATGTGTTTCTCTGCCCAGTGTTACTAAGCAGTTTGAGAAGCAACACGGCGACCTGCACACGGAAATAACACATATAGCAACTAAACAGGACTGCAAAGCGAGTTATCTCATCAAAAGCCCACTGTTTAAGCCGTGCATTGTCCGCCTTAAAGTAACGAAAGCTTATTAAAACGATTATGTGTTGAGGCTATGGTACGCAGAAGCCAAAAGATTAGCCGATTAATGCAAGTATAAGATGTCCTGATTACTAAATTGGATGAATGAATGAATAAAAGCGGTGTAAGCAGAGAAACCCAACCCAACTTTCACTGGATTGAAGAGGGGGAAAAAAAGTGAATCCAACTGTCTGTCCTTCAAGATGACCTTTTCATGGGGACATTTTAAAATCAATGCCCACATAGAGTCCAAACATGAGTTCATAACCACCTTATTACAATGCATCACGCGTTTAACTATTGACTTTCTGCTGATATTTCGTCTGAATCTTCAGCCTGGGTCACTGTAACTGGGCGAATCGTGTTTCCAGTGTTAGTTGTATTGATTGTTCTTTGATAATTAGCCTTCATACAACCTTTAGCGGGTCACTGGGCTTTTTTCCCCCCATGGCGGCTACTCGCTTCAAATAAAGCGTGTTTAAAAATGCATCTCGGTGCTCCCCCATTGAAAGGCGAAGTCACGACGCAGCCAGTCCGACAGTGTGCGCTAACAGGTGCTGTCTCTAAGTCAGGAAATGGCGAGGAAATTAAATTGGAACAAAAATTACACGTTTTGCATCGGCTCTATTCGTGTTATGTCTTTGTAGTAACAAGTGGGCTCAATAACTTCAAACCAACAAGTGAATACAGCGCATGCACGTACCCCAGCTGCTGCAAGTACGTCCTAAAAACTCCCTCTTCTCTGAATTCCATACAAATTTCTTCCATCCACCGTCGTTTTCTTTATTAGGCGACATACTCCCAGGTAGAAATCCCTCTGCGCGTCTTCTTTAATGGCGGCTCGGGGAGAGAGATCGGTGTGTCGACTGTCCCTAACTGGAAAAGCAAAAGGACGGTCAAGCAGCAGACTTGTGCAGTTGTAAAGGTTGTTTCACACACACACACACGCACACACGCACGCACAATTTTTTTTTTTTTTTTTTGCGCACAGAGAAACCGACTCCGCCCGCAAACTCGACTAATAAGTTGCCACCCGGAGAGGGGAGGGCTTGGAGCAGCAAATCACAACCTACCATGTCTTTTTGCGTAATGTAGAGACTGCGATGAGGCGAAAGAGGGGGGGGGGGGGTCGTACTACGCAAGCAGAGGGCCCCCACATGCACACACAAAAGTAGGCTAGAGAGGAGTGGGAAGAAACCTATCGCTAGCTACCTGGTGATAACAAACAGACGACTAAACGGTACAAATGTTGCTAGCTAACTCTCAGAAAGCGTTGTATTTCGTCCCACGGCTAGGTAACCCACCACGACCAGAATACGTATCAGTTAAACAGCTCGTAATTGTTTTCTTAGCCAAATTAAATGTCTATAAACTCTAAATGTAACCGAAATAAACTGTTTTTTTAGTTGGTCCCAACGGGCAGCAAGGGACGCACGTGACCTGGACTGCGCACGTTTTGAATGATGCTGTCTCCATGGAAACCAGCTCCAGGAAGCTAGCAACCAGAGGTGACACAGAAGTCATGGCATGATTCGCTGGAAGAAAATGTAATTAAGTTGTAAAAAATGAACTTATTTCACATCAACACTCAATATAAACCCCCTTGCCCCCATTGATTAATGTAGTCATTTATTTATTGTTGTGTATTTGTTTAATAAAGAAAGTATAAATAATATACACATACGTTACAGTTGTAGTGCAAAGCAATATAAACTTGTATTTTTACATCTGTAGATAAATCTGTAATGCACTGCAAAATATCAATGTAGTAAGTCATTAGTCCTGTGGGTTCAAATATTTACAGTGAGGAAACTAGTATACATGTTAGCAGCATGGGTGTGATACTACGGTAAATGTTATCAGTTTGTCAATTCTAATAGAAATAAATAAAATGTATTGTAAAAAGGGATGTCCCGATATCTACTGTATTGGCAAACGCACTGATACAAGACTATATTAAGTTATTTGCAAATTCTTAAAATGTGGCTTGAATAGAGACATTTTGAAAAATCAATCTGATAGTTCTCAATGTATATAAAATAGTTCAAATTTATTTGTGTATGTTGTGTGAAATGTTTTTTGCTTCCATTTGTCATGGATTTAACTTAAAGCTATAAAACAATGTGTACTCAAAAGAACTCTCTCTGCTATTTTCAAAGTTGCTGATGAGACATTATAAGTATATGACACAACATGTGGTCAGCCTGTCGCATGACTTAGGCTGACCACAAAAGAAGGCTACTCAGTTTTTTGTGTGTGATTTTTTGGGGGTCTGGGGGTAGTCAGAGAGGTGATCAGGTTGTTGATTGTGACCTGCATAATGTTGGTCCACTCCTCTTCAGTGTATTGTTGTATGCTGATCCAGAGCATCCCAACCTTCTCCGTTAGTATTCTGGCCACGCAATGCCACATAAGCGGCCTGCCATTTTCCCTTAACTGTGACCTCTAGGATTCATCCGGGAAGAGAACACGTCACCTGAAAACATCCCAGTTCTTGTTCAACATACTCTCAGGACATGTCACCCATTGTGCAGGTTTGGAAGCCTCTGGGTCGGCGTGTTATTAAAGAGGACCCACATTCCACAGGCCACAATCAACAACCTGAACGACCACTGAGAAGAAAATGTGTTTTACTGCATCAAATTATGTCAAACCTGTGTGGGGGGTCTGAACAGTAGTAGTAGTAGTAAGTAATCTTTATTTATATACCGCCTTTTCACTGCAGATCTGAGTCTCAAAGAGGTTTACAATTGTTAATTATGGGCACTTGTCCTCTCACTCCACACAGAGATGGGAGCGGGGTCGCCAGTACAGGAGGCGCATGCTAGAACTATTGGACATATTTTTAGTGGTAGGGGAAACCAGAGTACCCGGAGGAAACCTACGCAGACACGGGGAGAACATGCAAACTCCACTCAGAAAGGCCCTGGTCCGACCAGGATTCGAACCCAGGACCTTCTTGCTGAGAGGCGAGAGTGCTATCCACTCAGCCACCGTGCCGCCCAGGTTTTCAGATCCCCCACACCTCCCATTATAGCAAAACGTCTTTGAGTGGCTTTTTATTGTGGGCAGCAGTTTATTATACTGTTTTTATTATGATTTGCCACACTTGTGAGAAGGGATGCATTGTCTCAGAAGTGCTTACTGAAACAAATTGGTGAACAATATCTGATATAGATGGTTCTGTTGTGCTTACAGAAATGTATGGGTTTGTATGGTTTTAAGTTGAACCCGTGGAAGCATAAACAAAAGGGTTGCATTAATTTTTTTGTTTAGTTCAGTGACACAGTATGTGGTATTGGACTGGTATCAGGTCCCATTAAAATTGTATTGCGAACACAGAACTTAAAATGATTCAAATTAAGCTAGCTACAGATTAGCTGTTTTACACTGTTTTTTATCAGCTTCAGGCTGTCAACATCTAAACAGAAAATGTGTGTCCTCTTGCATACTTTCGAAGAGTCACTATATGATTCATTTGGGCATAAAGCCGTTTGGTTGAATCACTTTTGTGTAAGAAAAAGCTGCTTTATCTATTGCCAAAAGTACTGTACTACAGAGGCTTTGAGTGAGATAGGATAGATGGATTTAGATTTCTCTTTCCACTTTTTAAAACTCAGGGAACTCCACTCTTTCTTTATATGATTCTCCCCATTGATAATATATGATCATAAGTTTAACATGGATCTTCAGTTGTCAACAGTAGACTTTCCTATCACTATTTTTGTGAGCTACAATCAACTTCTTCTCAAGCAAGATCTGTATACCAGTTGGCAGTTCATCCGTCAAGCTGTGTTATAATTTACGAACCATAATTTCAAGCTACGTATGTGATTTCGAAATGTTTAGAGAAAAGCAACCATCGTAAGCTCAAAGACGCTACAGTCCCCAGGTTGCAGCAGTCAAATGCAATGTTATCAAGGTTCTGGTTTGAGATGACGTGTTTGTTCGAAGTATTCAATTAATAGACCAATACTTTGATTATTTTTTAATAGTCATATCCAATCAGTAACATCTGGAGCTTTCTACCTCCTGAAAACATTGCCAGAATCAAAAATATAGTGTCTAACGCAAACTTGGGGATTCTTATCCTGCATTCGTAGGTTATACTGGATGCAATCTGAAAAACAGCTGCAGAATATTCAAAATGCTGCAGCTCGGATCTTGACTAGAACCAGGAAGAGCATTGCATTAGTCCTGTTCTCAGGTCTCTGCGCTGGCTTCCTGTGGCTCAGAGAATAGACTTTAAAGCTGTTCTGCTTGTTACAAGTCT
The DNA here is from genome assembly GCA_964034765.1 of Knipowitschia caucasica. Classification (NCBI taxonomy): domain Eukaryota; kingdom Metazoa; phylum Chordata; class Actinopteri; order Gobiiformes; family Gobiidae; genus Knipowitschia; species Knipowitschia caucasica. The sequence goes on along the minus strand of OZ035824.1, from coordinate 39,223,318 downwards.
GGCCTCGCACCAGAGTACATCTGTGAAATGTTAGTGTTAGTGCCTCCCGCTGGGACTGAGGAGCACAGGGACTGGTCTCCTGCTGGTGCCCAGAGTCAGGACTAAACACGGGGAGGCAGCGTTTCAGATGTATGCAGATAAAATATGGAACAGTCTTTTTGAAAATTTGAGACAGGCTTCTACTCTGACAATGTTCAAATCCATGTTAAAACAGTTCTGTTTAGCTGTGCAAACAACTGAATAATTGTATGAATGAACTGAAGGTTGACGGTTACATTTTGCGTGTTTGTGGTGTGAAATCATTGCGTATTGAGACATTTTCTTAGAGGCCTATTCTTTGCAGATTGAAACCTTCTTGTGACACAACTATTTAGGTATATCCAATTCAACGGCATTGTTTAATTGTATTTTGTTTGTCCTATTGATTGTGCCGTGATAAGATGTCAGCCTTTTATTGACTTAGATCAAGGGTTTGCCAAGATTACCGGGAGGTGCAGTATTCTGAGGAGGCTTGTGGATTGAGTGTGGTATGCAGAGGCTGAACTGGACTAGAGCTCATCCACAATAGGCAGTCTATATACAGAGGCTATTTGACAGCTCAGTAGTGACATACCAACACGGGCAAAGCACCTCTTCACACTACAGCTGTTTGAACTTCCACTTCAAGTTTCAGTTGAAGCCGTCTTGTTGTTGTCAATATCCGATTTCTTTCCTCTAGTAAACAAGCTTATACATGACCTTATACAAAATATGAGTTTTAAGATCATTTCACCTTTGTGTTTCATTTTGCTTTTGGACAGGATAAAGACAACCTGCATGTTTATCAAATAGCATTGATCAAAAACATACTGTATATGGTGAAACTCAGAAAATTATGACATTGTTCAAACTATTTTCTTCTGTAATTGAACTTGTCTAACTAATATATGTTAGAGAGAAGTGAGATAAATAAAGCCTAGATTGTGCTGTGAAGAAGGCTTCTACTTTGACATTATTAAAACTCAGGTTAAAAACAGTTCTGTGCATTCAAGTGAGAGAGAGAAACCAGAAAGCGTAGAGCGAGAGACCAGAGAGAGCCTAGAAAGAGAGATCCGGAAAAACCAGTGAGAGAGACCAGAGAAAGATACCAGAGAAACAGACGTGAAAGACCATTGAGAGAGACCAGAAAGACTAGTGAGAGAAACCAGAAAAAGAGACCAGAGACCAGATTAATAGACCAGAAAAAGACCAGAAAGAGAGACTAGAGAGAGTCACTAGTCTCTTTTTAATGAACTGTAATTGTTTATGATTTGAATGCCTTTTCTGTCATGTTTTGGTTCAGCACTTTGAGTTGCCATGTGTACAAAGTCTGCTATACAAATAACTTTAACCTTGCCTTTTGTAAGCTTGGAATGGCTGTCAACATTAGTTCAATCGTGGTTTGCTGATGTGTCTGAGATAACTCTATAATCACATCCCTGTTGCTGCAGGTGGCGGGCACACAGCAAATCACATTTGTTGTGCACCACATCAGTTTCCGGTGTCAAACAAAGACAAAACATGTGGTTTCCTCCTCGTCCTACGCATTTAGGGCAAAGTATAAAGCATTCCATCATGGCATTTAGTGAAGAAAGAGGACATCCTAATTGTTGTTTGCATCAGTGAATACATTTATAGGCAATTCTCGATCCACTATTGTCACAATTATCTTTTCTATTCTTTACATGCTGAAAAAGAGTTTTAGTTTTGTGGAAAGGCTGTTATCTCTTCCTGAAAACGGCTTCTATCTCCATGCATTATGGAGATTCTAAAGCTCTATTTTGAAAAGAAAATGAATGCGATTTGTGGGTAGAATACCTGACTTGGATCAGATAAATCAGAGAATCATTGCATAAAATAACTCTCTATTCAAATATTGACTCAGGAAGAGATAAATGCCTCTGTGTCCTTCAAAAGTCCCCCTCATGCTAAAGTCAGGACACACAATGGGTGATTTAGGACAATGGACAAATATCAGGTAAAAATGGATCGTGTTTCTTCCCATTAGCGCAGTGACGACAAAGAGCCCGTTCAGGGGAAGACTATGTTTGATGATCTGATGACAAGTAACATAAATCTTGAGTTTAACACATGGGTATCGTATGTCTCCTGTCTAGGTATAATCTAATAAGTTGGACTATGGCCTGAAAGACGAAGAAGACATTATAGACACAAGTAAGAGAACTCACCTGCTTTCTGTTGATGAATAGTTTGCCAGATTGACGTGATGATTTGTTTATACCTTTTTACTATATTGGCATAGTATATGGTTTGGACAGAATTCACCTGATATATTCTATTCACTCCACTTTGTTAATGAGCAAGTTCATAAGAGAGTAAGAAAATGAAAAGGTACATACAATGCTCAATTTGGTCGTACTTGCTCTATGTCATCAAATAAGTCAAATCAGAATCTAGAGCAGAATCTAAAACGGAAGAAGCATACAATTACAATAAAAGTAATACACATAAATAAAAACACAGAGGACCATACAATTAATGCTGTTTTAAAAGTCATTAGATAAAAGTCAGTCATAAGACGAGACTTAAACACTCAGAGGAAACTGTTTTGATTATTCTTTCATTCAATTATTTTCATCCCCTTTATTAGTCAATTTCTAGGTCGGGGGGGGTGACAATGAGAGCTGCCACCCACTGCTCAGAGCACCAGTCCCTCGTTGATCCTCCGGCAGATGATGAGTCCACAGGAAGATGGCTGCTCCGTCATAGATGACACGGCCTTGGTGTTTCAGTGGGGGCTTCAGGCAATGTGGGGTTTAGTGTCTTGCCCAGAGACACAACGACAGCAGACATAGTGGGAGCAGCTGGAGTAGGTCTCGTGGGGGATCGAACCCACGACCCTCAGGCTCAAAGGCCAATGCTTTACCACCTGAGCCACTATCACCCAGTATTTCTTTCCTATTATTTAAAGCTAAGGTACCTAATTGTCAAACCACAACAATAGAAGTATGTAATGAAATCCATGTCACTATTCCTGGCTATAAAACAGTTTGGTCCTATTACATACTTTCCAAACTCTCTATTTTTGTGTTCTCTCACATCTTCACATCAGCTTTTTCAGACAAAAAAGGGAAAAAGAGAGGACAAACTTTAAAATTCTACTTTTCCAAGGTTCTTTCTTTTAGGACATACATATGTGTTATTTATGGGGGGGGGGATTTACCTGCAATCATCATAGGCTGAATACAATGACTTATTAGCTAACATCAGGATTAGCCCCCCACAAACATGCACAATAGTTGGGGATTTAGATAAAAGCAGGTTTGTTATCTGTACTTTACGTCTTTATGAGCTGAGAAGAGTAAGATAAAACCTCAGCACACTCTTTCACTCTGTTCACTGAACTCTGAAAGGCATGTGCGAGGAAGGGATAGCATTCTGGTTCCAAATTAGTATCCATGTGTGGCCATAAAGCGTTTGGAAACACTGTCATCTGAATGGAGGTAGCAGAGGCTCACTCTTCACTCCCTGGACATTCCTCGGGAGTCCAAACAGTTCGTATTATAACAGAAGATAAAAAAACTTTATTGGGCAGTGTCCCAACGCAACAGCAAAGCACGTTCACTCTGCCCTCCAGAATCACTCAGTACATCGGAAACTTTGTGATTAAAGATAGCGGAGGAAAAACAGCTGGAGCCAACTTTTGAATAGCATTCTTCTGCTGATGTTGTGCTGGTCATCGTTTATTTTTAATCTGATCCCGGTTGATTTGACCACAACGCAACAAAGTACAATATTTGTGCATTTATTGTGATAAGAAAAGTGAAAATACATTGTTTCCATTGTATGCATAATGGAAACAATTACACACACAGAATGGTTTGAATGGTAGGACAATGTTTTGTTTCTTTATTCACTGACATTAAAAGAAAAACTTCTAGCTCCGTAACCATTTGATATTGTCTTTGAACAGGACTTTTCTCTGTGCGAGCAGCTTTTCTGTTTGTATGCGTCTTCAACACTTCTTTTTATTCACAGCAGCTTAAACAACACGGATGAGAGGGATGGGTGACCTCTGGGGGTAAGTTTTGCCTTTGTGTGACATTTGCTTTTATGGCTTGACCCTCTCCTCGCGTGCAGCCCCTTCTCCTCATGTTGAGACACAGGTGAATAAGCAGATCACACTGTGGACAAACTCACCATTCATGTCCTTGAGGCTTTCTCTGTAACCAATGAAACATGTAACAACTACTTTAGCAGCAATAAACCAATGGATAAACAGGGACCTTGACTATTTAACAAACAAAGGCCTGTTGTAATGTTGCGTATCATTCACTAGTCTCTCTCTTTTTTATATAAATACAATTGAACTGCCATAAACTTTAGATTTTAAAAGTGTAACAGTATTCAAGCACCTTACAGTTTTTCTCTATTGCTACAACACAAAACCCAGTACTCTAAACCAAATGACCAATTGCCTAAACACATTTATTAAAACTTCCCCCCACTTCTCACAACCATAAACACAATTCTCCTGTAGACACTGTTCACAAAACACATGCCCTTTTTCTCAAAACACATTTTTCTTTTGCTAAAACACATTTTTCCTTTGCTAAAACACTTTTTGCATGTATCTCTGCTCCTATAATCATTGTGAGGCTCATGTGATGAAAAATGTCTCCCACTGTCAGCAAAACCTGAACACAATGAACATACCTGGTGTCATTCAGAAAACACAACCATCAGAACTGAAAACTCCTTTATAAGTCAGTGCAGGTTCCAAACGACAATGGATGATCAAGGCAGAAGAAGAGGAGTTTGTGTCAGAGGAGGGAGAGGAGCAGGTCAAGGAGGGAGAGGAGCAGACCAAGGAGGGAGAGGAGCAGACCAAGGAGGGAGAGGAGCAGACCAAGGAGGGAGAGGAACAGGTCAAAGAGAGGAGCAGGCCAATGAGGGAGAGGAGCAACATGTATAATGAATGCACGGGAAATGTAGGTACCCCAGCTTTAATTTAGTGAGTTGTAGTTTCAGGGCGACAGGTGGAGACATGGGGGACACTTCCAGAGGCTCACATAATTCAGCTGTGTTTCTCTCACAGCGGTGGATTTATCGCGTCCACAGGTTGCGCAAAGATCCGCACTTGTCCTGTCCGCGCTGGTCACATGGGAATCAGTCCCTTGCAGCACCAGAGCATGTGGAATCCAGTTCCACGTACATAAAAAAACAATAAGTGTCCCACGGTCACGCGCGCTCCCTGATGACAGAGCCCCCCCTGTCATCGCACCACGCCCCCCCACTATTTGAGAAGCACTGCCCTAAACATTGTGTTTTCAATTGTTACTGTACTGTAGTATCTTTTGTGTGTAATGGATCCTCCATAGAGTTACTCATGTTTGCATTGAGTTGTGATATAACTGAATTTTCTACTTTTTGTAACTATTCTCATAAAACGCACAAATCTATAGTAAATAGCCAAAATATATTTGAGAATAAAAAAGTGTTGCTCAAATGCATCCTGGCAGTTGTGATACTGTAAAAAGAACAGTCTCACATTCTGAAAATTGTGTTTTCAATTGTTTTGGTGATGTGGTTAATGATGCTCATAGTGTTCACATTTTTGCAGACCATGAGAGGTATTTTGGTGTGATGGGTTGGTTTTGAGAATATGACAAAGAGACAGTGTTGTTGTGTGTACGTAGCTTTAGAAAAGAGGTTTGTGTTTAGAGTTTTGAGAAAAGGGAGGGCAGTATTGTGAAATGTGTTTAAGCAATAGAGAAAAACTGTAACTGTAATTATGATCAGTGTAACAGGTTTCTTTTTTATATTCAACATTTAATCAATAAAAAAAAAATAAACATACCTATCGGCAAAAATGGGGTTTTAAACATGACCAACTCCCTGAGAGGAAAACAAAAACAATAACCTAAAGGTTTGTTGTGCAAAAATGGCACCTTTTATCGGCACATCTTTTCAGTGACTGATCTGGGCCTGCTTCGTGCGGCAGATCTTGTCAAATCTGGGTTGCAATTTTTCATCCCGGGCCCCCCTTGCAGTAGTTCTGGGCCCCCCACTTTGGGAACCACTGCTCTAGCGTGTCCTGGGTCTTCCCCGTATCTCCTCTCGGTGGATTAATTTGTGACTTCAAAATCAATGTTTACAAAGCGCTGCACAGTCAGCATGAAAAAACACAAGACAATACAAACAGTCATCATAAAAGAAGATAAAAGAAATAGAAATAAAAACAGGAAAATAAAGCAAACATAAGGCACACAACAAAAAAAGGGAAACCCGGAAAAAGACCAGAGAGTGTGAGAGAGAGAGAGAGAGAGAGACCAGAGAGAGACCTGTTAGAGACCTTATAGAGAGTGACCAGAGAGAGACCAGCAAGAGAGAGAGAGAGACCAGAGAGAGACCTGTTAGAGACCTGATAGAGAGTGACCAGAGAGAGACCAGCAAGAGAGAGAGAGAGACCAGAGAGTGACCAAAGAGAGACCAGTGAGAGAGAGAGAGAGATAGAGAGACCAGGGAGAGACCAGTGAGAGAGAGAGAGACCAGAGAGAGACCTGTTAGAGACCTGTTAGAGAGTGACCAGAGAGAGACCAGTGAGAGAGAGAGAGATAGAGAGACCAGAGAGAGACCAGTGAGAGAGAGAGAGACCATAGAGAGACCTGTTAGAGACCTGTTAGAGAGTGACCAGAGAGAGACCAGTGAGAGAGAGAGAGATAGAGAGACCAGAGAGAGACCAGTGAGAGAGAGAGAGACCAGAGAGAGACCTGTTAGAGACCTGTTAGAGAGTGACCAGAGAGAGACCAGTGAGAGAGAGAGATAGAGACCAGAGAGAGACCAGTGAGAGAGAGAGAGACCAGAGAGAGACCTGTTAGAGACCTGATAGAGAGTGACCAGTGAGAGAGAGAGAGACCAGAGAGAGAGAGAGAGACCAGTGAGAGAGAGAGAGATAGAGAGACCAGAGAGAGACCAGTGAGAGAGAGAGAGATAGAGAGACCAGAAAGAGAGAGAGAGACCAGAGAGAGACCTGTAAGAGACCTGTTAGAGAGTGACCAGAGAGAGACCAGTGAGAGAAAGAGAGAACAGAAAGAGACCACAGGGAGACCAGAGAGAAAGCAGAGTGAAAGCAGAGAAAGTGAGAGACCAGAAAGAGACCTGAGAGAAAGACCAGAGAGGAATACAGGAAAATAAAGCTGACTGAGCAAACAACAAGAGACAAAGACAATGTGAAACAGAAAAATTCACAAACAATTGAATGCTGTCGATAAAAGTGGTGTTAAAGAAGTGATTTAACAGAAGGTACTGTTGGTGCTCACCATATCTCCGAGGAATGCATTGACCTTTTGCATTCTCACATACCAATGATACCATCACTATAAAAGTTAAAGCTGTAAATCAGTGGTTCTCCACTGGAACGGTGGGGGCCCTTATAACTGTGTATAATCTTACAGATATATTTGTATATGGTTACAAATTAATGTTTTATAAGCATTGATTGGTTCTACAAAGCTAACATTATGAATAAAATAACAAACCCCAAGCAGAATAGCGACAATAATAATATTAATAATAAACAAACAAAGGTTGCACAAAAAAATTCCATAAAGTTAGATGTTTTCCCCATAATCTTGGCATAAAGACTTGCCATATTGACACATTTATTATTATTTCTTTGTTGAATCAAGGCTAGAAAATTGTTGGCTTGAAAATTTGACTTATTTCTTTTTCTATGTAACTATTTAGTGATTATGTAAGTGTGAATGCAAGTAAAATGCAACCATTTCGGTAAATACAATATATTTCAGCCACATATGACTCATTAAAATTATAACTCAAAAACAACATTTCGATGAGAACAAGTAATCTTTATTTAAATAGTGCATTTCCAAGGTCACCCAAAGCACTGAAGAAGATTTATATATTTTTAAATGTTGTCCACCGTTTGAAAACCACTGCTTTAAATGAATGCTCCAACAATGCAACACTGACAAAGCACATTTTAAAACAGGACCAAACCTGAACCAGCTTACAGCTTAATGCCGGGTTTAAACCAGGATTTATTCCAGCTTTTATTGCAGACTTACCGAGTACAAACATGGATTAACTCAAGTCCAAACTATAGCATAGAAGTGCCTGCAAGGCTTAAAGGAGTGGTTCTTCTTCACTTCTGCAAACCTGAACCCTGCAAAAAGTGGTAAAAATAAGTCTAAATGTATCTTAATTTGAGATAAAGATACAAGAAACCTCTCCCTTGGAATGAGAAAACAAGACAACAGTCCTTGAAATAAGACTAAATTCTTTGTCCCGTTGGCAGAATGTACTCAAATTAAGATAAAAACCACTTGATTCAAGCAATTATTACCTCGTATTTTATATTTTTTTGCAGCGTTCCAACTCAAAGGCAAAGGCAATAAACAAATATATACATAGAATTATTTAATGCTGTGAGTTTATTTCAAATGCATTTAACATTACTGACTGTAGACTGTTTTAAAGCAGAGTTGTGGGACAGAATGTGGCTGTGCCCTGCGGAGGAGGATGGGGGTAAAATAAATGCAGACCACGTCACCATATTTTCCATAAGCTGTGCAGTGATGACAGCTGTAGACGTCTCTGGCTCTTACCGTCATCCTGATTCAAAATTCAAAAGTTTATCGACGTATCTTAAAGTGATGACGACCTCTACTGTTTATAGACTCGCACTGTGTTTTAATGACATCCAGAGACACAAGCAGAAAGAATGGATCTCGTGACGTCGGCTGGATCCTCACTGTGCCTTCACTTCCTGTTATGTCAGATCTATCCCTCATTGCAAGTGATGTAGCACAGATATTGATAGTTGGAAGCTCAATTTATGACTAAAAGGAGACAAGTTATTCAAGTTTTAAATAAAGCTAACTTTTCATTGCACTGTGCTATAGAAATAAGACAATCTATTACATATCCATTTCCACATTCTGGTCTCAAAACAACCCTCCCTTGTTTGCAATCTTTGGCATACTTTGACAGCATCAGACTAAAATTATTTTATCTTATCCTTCTCGTTATTGCATCCCAAAAACATAGGGAGGCAGATTTAAGCAGATATTTTCAGTTTTCTTTCCATCTCTATCTTTGTTAACTTGCCTTGTCTTTGATAGTCAGACATAGACGACTTTAAATGAATTGTGAATAATTTCCATATCACAATGATTCGCTGTAGTGCAATCTTTTAACCAATTCTGTGGTGATTTTGAGTTAATTTTAGATATTGAATAAAACTCCTTTGTTTACAGTCACCATCAGGGGTTTCAGTCTCTCTCTCTGTCTCTCTCTCTCTCTCTCTCTCTCTCTCTCTTGCACAATATTAGACACACAACAAGAGAGACAGTTATAGTACACAGTAAAAGACACAAATAGTGAGTGTGCAACGCTGCTGCTTTCAAATTCAAGTTTTTGTTTCTTTTTTTAAATGAGTTTTGTCGACCATAGTCCTGCAGTTGGCTGTTGGTCTGTTGAAGTGAACCAATGCTTAGATGTAAATGCACCAACACACATCAGTTCCACTCATTTGAAACGGATCCAGTTGACCGATAAGTGTAGTCTAGAGAAAATGTACTGACATTTTTGTACAAACGCAACCAAAATGTGCTTCTTATGTGTGGTTTTTGCAGCAATATTAGATACGCTCATAACGTAAATGTTGTCCATTCTTTTGTTTTGTTATGGAGATTACAGTCAGGATTTATCTGAGCGTTTCTGTCGCGTGCAGAAGAGCAGAGTGACCTGCGTCTGCGAGATAGTCATATCGTGTCTCAGTCTGACCCACTTCCACCAATCCACCAGAGAGTCTCCAAACCCTGCGCAGCCACAGCAGGAGGCAGGAAGATTTTATTTTTAACACTGTATGAAAAAACAAGGAAACTCCAAAAGGCAATGCTAAGGGTATTAGCATTGTGATACATTTGAGAGAGCCAAATCCAAGGCCTTAAAGCTTTACATTTAAGAGTGGTACCTTTTGGAGATTGTAGCTTTGTTTGTCTCATTATGAATCAATATCTGAATGTAGCTGTTTTTCATGTTGTACTCCCAAATCTTATTCTGGCTTCATATAACTGTCTCAGTAAATTGGGCAGTGAAGATTGGTTTCACTGGCTAATTTTCATTTCATTTCACCTTTTCCTTCAGTATTTATTTGGTTGTCTCTGGACTGAACCAATGGAAACGTTTGCAAATGACATCACAAAACACAGAAAAACAGCAGCTCATGGTGGAACTGTGTAAAAAAGGATACACATTTTTTATACAGTAAGCAAACAGGGCCACTTTAAGTTACGTTAAGATAAGATAAGACACACAAAAATTGATCTCACAATGGAGAAATGTACAGAATTGTGGCCCCCTCCCAGTGCCTAACCTATATAGGCCACAAAAACGTCTAATTTCTATCAAATTAAAAGTTACATGACATTTTGCGCTCTGTATCAAAATCGCAACCATTCTTCCAAAAAGTACAACTAAAACTGACAACTAAGAAATTATACATATTCTGCAATCAGATATATTATTAAAGAACGCTACTGGGGGTTAAAATTCACAAATTCAATTACTATTGCCTTGACCAATCCTGGAGCAACTTGGAAAATACGAAATACAGTAAACTCTTTGAGGATCACCCTCCCAATACAGGAAGGATTCAGATATTTTTAATTTAACAGCATCAGTATTATAATCCACTTGTGTCAATATAGTCAAGCTATATCTCTTTTCAGATTCAGATCAGATTCAGAATCATTTATTTGCCATTTGCAGTAAAACCACATTGGAATACATTTGCAAAAGTCCCCAGTGTGCACAAGACAAGTACAGACATAAAACAACATTAAAAGACAGAAATAAAACAAATAAAACAGTAAACAATTGTCACTGTGAAATCGATCGACCAAGACAATATCAAAACAAGTGCAAGATCATTTTAAAGTGCTCTCTTCAAGCTGATAACAGCCTGTGGAAAGCTTATTCCCACCTCTAAACGCGTATTATGTTCAAATAAAAAATGATACACAGCATTTATTCTTGCATAGTTTAGTTTAGTAGACAGAACATATTTGATCTTATCCCTCTCCTTATTGCATATTTGCGTGTCTTTCAAGGCTGTGTAATTAATACAACATTAGCTGAATTGTGGTCCATTTTCATGTCTCAATGATAGTGGCCATGATCTCTCAGCCATTTTATTTGGATTTTGAGAGACATTTTTACATTAAGAAGGAATAGAACCTTTACAGTAGTCTTTATGCAATAATTAATACTCTTTCCAAATCACATTTTTTGTTTAAAGACAACAATAACCAATGTATTTCTTGTCTATAGACGCAGCCATGTTTGACAGTTCAGTTTCATTCAAGATAGCAGCTCTAGAGTTAATAACACCAGAATGTTCCCTTTGTCATAAGGCTCTGTTTGCATCACAAAACATTCTACAGATGTTTATGATCGATGTGGTGGACCATAAAGAGCAGTCATTTAGAAAGACTCTGTTGATATGACTTAATGTTCTGATTATGGACGCATGTGATACATTTTTTGGTATGCAGAAACACTCGTACCAGCTCCAACCTAATAAGGTGTGGCTGTAAAGATTGATTTGACACACAATGTTATATGTGGCGAGAAGCCCTGTTTTCACACAGACTCACAGACTCTCATGCAAAATGTACTAAGTCCGATTTCAGTTCAGTTTCATTTAGAAATTCGGAGGACATTTCTCACTGTAACTTAGACTCCGAGGAGCACAGGGACGGGCCTCCTGCTGGGTCTCTGAAGAGCATAACAACTGTGCTCAACAAATAAACTTGCCTTGCCTTGTCATGTGTGTTTTTAATATTGTCAATACTTCTAGACACTGTTATGACATAAAAATTAGACCATAGTTGATAGAGACCAGAGAGAGAAGAGGGAGAGGGGCCAGCAAGAAACTAGAGAGAGAGACCAGGGAGAGAGAGAGACTAGAGAGAGAAACCAGAGAGACTAGATAGAGAGAAACCAGAGCGAGAGACTAGATAGAGAGAAACCAGAGCGAGAGACTAGAGAGAGAGAAACCAGCGCGAGAGACTAGAGCGAGAGAAACCAGAGAGAGACTAGATAAAGAGAAACCAAATACTACAGAGAGAGAAACCAGAGCGAGAGACCAGAGAGAGAATGGGGAGAGGGGCCAGAGAGAGACTAGAGAGAGAGAAACCAGAGAGACTAGAGAGAGAGAAGATTCAGATTCAGTTTATTTGCCATTTGCAGTAAAAACACCACATTGTAATACATTAGCAAAAGTCTCCAGTGTGCACAGACAAATACAGACATAAAACATTAAAAGACAAAAATAAAACAAATAAAACAGTAAACAAATGTCACTGTGAAATCAATCGACTAAAACAGTTTCAAAACAAGTGCAAATCATTAAAGTGCTCTGTTCACACTGATAACAGCTTGTGGATAAAAACTGTTAGCGTAACGAGATGTCCTGCATCTCAGAGAGCGATATCTTCTGCCAGAGGGAAGAAGCTGGAACATGGCTTTCCCAGGGTGGCCAGAAGAGTCATTGACAATCCTAAGAGCTTTGTTTAAAAGTCTGGATTTATAAAGAACCTCCAGAACAGGAAGCTCACAGCCCACGGTCCTCTTTGCAGAGCGGAGCACCTTGTTTAAACCAGAAACCAGAGAGAGACTAGAGAAAGAGAAACCAGAGAGACTAGAGAAAGAGAAACCAGAGAGAGACTAGAGAGAGAGAAACCAGAGAGAGACTAGAAAGAGAGAGACTGAAGAGAGAGAAACCAGGCACTAGATAGAGAGAAACCAGAGAGACTAGAGAGAGAGAGACCAGATCGAGAGGCCATAGAGGACATGTAGGACAAAGAAGATGTGAAACTTTGTGATAGTTTCTCTTTCACATGATTTTTCCAGGAATTACAGAGAAATTATCTTTATCTTAAACTTAAACTTAGACAAAGCCTGACTTTTGGAAGACTTCACCATAGTTACCAGGAAAGTTTTTTTTTTCAGCTGCCCTGCACCACAGTTTTATAGGCTCTTAGGAATGCTGTGATGTCACATGAAACTCTCTCTTGGAATGAGAATGAAAAAATGAAGGCCACCCATAACAAGCGTGTGAGCGATCTATAGAACGCTCTATCGTCTCAGCTAAATGCAAAACCACTGTGTAAACTCAAAACAATAAAAAGTCTAACCAAAAATGTACAATGAGTTTGTCAAATAATTCCAAATGCATCATAATTACTTGCTGGTGATTTATAATTGTGTTCTTAATCCATAAATGCCTGATATGAAGTAATAATGTGTGGTATTTATACAGCAGTAAAAGTATATGTTGCAAACCTAGCAGTATGCAAACAACGTGTTCTCATAAAAAAACAGGTTTTTGAGTAGACATGTTTACAGTAGTGTTATTGTAGCTTTGAAATATGCTCGCAGAAATGGGAGCAGTGAATAATATTAAAATATGACAGCCATGAGCCACAGATAAATATATTCTTACTGAGAAATAGTTTTGAAATTTGGGCTCTGATTGTACTTTTTGATTTCAATTGACTTTAATAATCCCAAAGGAAATTCTTGTGACGGCGAGAGCTATCAAATCAGTGCAGAAAAATAAGATGAGATTAGAGATCCAAATAGGACAGTAGTAAGAGCACACAGGGAGCACACAAATATACAATATAAGTAGCTGCTATGTCTGTAAATGCTTCAATATCAATAAAATCAATATATCTCTTTCTATCTATCTATAGTGTAAAGTTATATACATATAGGGCATGATAATAAGTAGATAAAATATACATTGACAATGTGAATACAGGGCAACAAAAATGGTATTACAAATTAAATTCCTTGATGAGGAGAACATCTGTGCCAAAATGTGCAAGGCCAATGCACGTGTCACTACACTGAAAAAAATGCTAAAATATGAGGTAGTATTTGCTTGAATTTAGTGGTTTTTAGTACATTCGGACTGTCTTAAAACAAGATGTGCCAGTGGGACGAAGCCATTTAGTGTTATTTCAAGAATTGCTGCTTTCATTTCTCATTTCACAAGAGACATTTTTTGTATCTTTTTAAGAAGATCAATGTGCTTTGTCCAATTGGCAAATCTTGATTTTGATGTATTTTTTGCAGTGTACCTCTCCCTACTAAAGGCTTTATGTTGGCTATTGTAATATTTCATGGTTTTGACGGATAAACGTTACTTAACTTCACTGCAAAAAATGACAAAATATAAGGCTTGAAATTATATTATTATTATAATTGCTTGAATCAAGAGTTTCTATCTTATTTTGAGTATATTATTACTGTCTTAAAACATGATTTGCGAGTGGAACAAGCCGTTTTATCTTATTTCAAGTGCTGTAGCAATTTATTCCTCATTCCAAGTGAGACATTTTATTGTATCCTTTTACAACAAGACATTTTTGCTTGTCCTATTGGCAAATCTTGTCAAAAGGTGCTCAACCTAAGATAAAACACCAATGTATCACCTTATTTTTTGTTATTTTCTGCAATTTATCAATCCAATATAACGCAATATTCCTTGTGAGTGTGTGAAACTGGTAAACAACGTATTTAATAGATGTGAATTCTCGCTGTAACCAAAACTCTGACTTTGAGCTTGAATTTCTGGACCTCTGCCCTCTCCAACTTGCTGTGGTATGTGTGCTGTGCAACTGCCGCTGTGGTGACCGGCCTTGGCATGGGCTCCGATAGCTTAGGAGCGCTTCACTGATGACATTAAAGGACAATCCAAAAAGGACGGGACAAAACCACAGACGAAAGCCATTGGCGTGGCTCGGGCTGTAACCTCATTAGAACAATGAATTTGGCTGCCGGACGAAGGATGTGTCTGAGTTGGGTCAGAGCGGCAGGACACTGATAAGCCACAACGTCAGCTCTGATAAAGGGGAGAGCTCCGGTGATGGGACAGGGGACAGGGGACAGTCACGCCCCTGTGTTTGAGGAGCGTGAGGTCCTGGGTTATTTTGCATTATGTCAACGAAGCACACAGTCTAATGATAACTGTGACTGTGGTATAAATGTTTTTCAACGGTTGAGTGTCTCCGCTGTATTGGACTTTTGCGGTGAACACAAGTTATTCTTGCATAGCCCATACGTATATCACAACAGTAGATATCTCAGAGGACTTTACATAACCGTTGAATTTTTGCTAACAGAGATCAGAGAATCAAACAGCTAAAATACAAGAAACAGAACAGAAAACATTGACATTGGTCCATAAGCGTTGATAAATGCCCATAAATGTTTTTGAATGTTGAGTGTCTCTGCTGTATTGGACTGTTGTGGTGAACAGAGGGAGCAGAGTCCAAAGGCAAAGCTCTCGATTAACGACAAACAAGATCATCTAAGGAAACGCAACTCAGAAACACTTCAAATCAGCCATATCTGAAGAGAAAATCATATCATGGACTGAGACAATGTAAAAAAAAGAAAGATTTAAAATACATAAATATTCAATTCAATTCAATTAATTCTTGTATAGCCCTAAATCACAACAGTAGTTATCTCGGAGGACTTTACAAAACAGTCAAATTTGCCAACGCAGATCAGCAAATCAAACAGTTCAAACATAGGAAATGCAACAATTAGTGATTGGTCCATAAGGGGCAGATGACCACTGTCCATAAATGTTGAATGTCAAGTGTCCTGGATCATCACCGCTGTCCTTTGACCCACCTGCATCCCGCTATCACAAAAGATGGAATACAAGAGGCAATTGAAATTAGGAAGCAGGGTACATGGACCATCAACAGAGATGAGGGAGCCTTCACCTTGGCTCACACTTGGGACTCACTTCTACAGAGATCACAGTGCGGCAGTCTTCTGTCAGACCGACCACATCTTGGAACAACAGCTGATCAGAGACACGTCCCAACATCACGTGCCGCCTCTGACAAATACAGAAGTCTACCAACCATTTGGTGATTCGGCAGTTCTAGCTTTTTTCCTGCTCAATATATGACTTAAAAGTCACCCCTAGTCAGGAGCTTTGGGAAATGATCCAAAGGACAAGAATGCAGTCGAAATGAGTTTCCTCGAGCGGGAGACCCAGATTGGAGATGGGGTTTGATCAGTGAATGTTTGACCACCGTGTGTGGAGTGAAAAAATAATGACATATGAAGCATCTTTGAGTGTAAGAAATGGTGCCGTATAAAATTGATGCATTATCATTACTAGTAGTATGGTAGTGGTAGTGGTAGTACTAGTAGTAGTAGTAGAAGTAGTTTTAGCAGTAGCAGTACCAGCAGTAGTAGTAGCAGCATCAGCAGCATTTGTAGTAGCAGTCATAGTATTAGTAGTTAGTAGTGGGAGTAGTAGCAGCAGTAGTGGTGGTAGTAGCAGTAGGAGTAGTATGGTGTGGTAATTGTAGTATGGTAGCAGAGGTAGAAGTAACATAAGTAGTTTTAGCAGTAGTAGAAGTAGTTACAAAAGTAGTTTTAGAAGTATACTAGTAGAAGTAGTCATAGAATAGTAGTAGCTGTTTGCTTAGTCCCCATTCTAATAACGTAGAATTTCTTTCATTACATTATTGTTTAATTATCTTTACCAAAAACACTTTTCACTGTTACAGTTCTGTACATGGACCAGCAAACAAATGAACACAACTTTCCTTTTGTCAGTTCACACCAGTTGTCACAAGATGTCAGCTTTGTTTTTCACAGAAGAGAAGATCACATATTTAATTTGGCCTCTAATTTACATAAAAACCTTAATTTGCTTCGATAATAAGGAATGACCTTGCGGAGACACAAATGGCTCAGACTGTGATTATGTTGTGTCAAAACTAAATCATTCTTAATGATTCTTAATGAAACCACATCTTAATCAATATAATGAACTGAGAATATATCTGTTATGTGGCATGATATCAAATACAAAATTCTATCAAAAAATTCCAAACCGATTTGAGAAATGGTTGAAAAGAGACGTGTGAGCTCCAGCAACTGCGGTGTCATCGGCAGCACCTCCCAAGATGCAGTGTGGGAAGCACTTATCTTTAAAAGGTGATGTCATCCTCGATCTGATGATTCAAGAGCATCTGATGCAGACGCTCTAATCCTTTTACATGTCCACAACTATTTAATATATTACTAAAATAAACTATATATAGTATATAATACTACTGGTTTATAGTACGGGAGGCCTTCGCATGATTTATGTGTCTTTGTTTGATTGATGTCCATATATATATATATACATATATATATATATATATATATATATATATATATATATATATATATATATATATATATATATGTATATATATATATATATACATATATATATGTACTTTTTTTCCCTTCTTTTCAGATTTTCAAATTGGGAAAGGCAGATTAGTCTTATTTTAAGTTCTGTTGTTTTCCAGATTTTTTTGGCTCTTTTCAAACAAGAAATTAGTCCTTTGCATTCGACCCATTCTGCAATGCCACTAGGGCCTCTCTTATGAGCAGCTGTCGTCACCTCCAGATGTTTATGCTAGGCTTGGTCATGACCTGGAGGATTTTGCCTATTGTACATGTTTTAAGTGGTAGGGACACCAGAGCAACTGTAAGAAACGTACGCAGAAACCTATGCAGAAACCTATGCAAACTCCACTCAGAAGGGCCCTGTTTATTAACCCAGGACCTTCTTTCTGAGAAGCTGGAGTGCTAACCACTCAGGCACCATGTGACCCATTGGCTAATCTTGCTTTCCTTAACTTAATAAAACTTTTCAGGTTATTTTTGGGGACTTTTTACAGCGATATTCAAAGTGGCAGCCGTCATTTTCATGCAAACTCACAAAGCTGCATGAGTCAAGGATCTGGATTTGTTCACTCAGTCAAACTCAGATTCCACAGAAGAAATAAATTACTTATTCCTGAAGAACTTTCCAAACCAACCAAAAATAATGACAAACACAACAGTAACATCTTGAAAAAAAATTGAAATTCTCAATAGACATGCACATTTCCCATCATTTTACTGCTCCCATGTCTGCGGCTCCAGAGACGGGACAGCTGCGACGATTCAAAATGGCTGCCAGAAGAAGCGAGCGGCCAGGACTGGATGTGCCTCTCTGTCTTGTCCAATGGAAAACAGATGTGAGAAAACCCTCCAAATTCTAGAGTTACTGAGGGAAGTCGTGGCACAAATGACCTTATACCTCTGTATGGCTCCACTGCTCTGTAATATTTTCACTAAATCCGGTTAAAAACTCTTTGTTAATGCTAAAAAAACGGTTAGCATTGTATGTTAAAGACAGTGGAATGTAAAAAAAAATACAGAGTGTCAGTGAATCTGCACATGGAGACACTTTGTTGGGAGGAGTATATGGTCACTATCCTCTCCTCTCTACTACGGTATCTGTCTGTAGTCTGTTCATTGCTATTCACCTGCTGCCCCATTGTCTGTTTCATGGCGTGATGATCGGACCCGGCCTCTTTCATCTGCAAGTGTGGACTGGTCTTCCCCGGCCCGGATTTGTTAACTGCACCCCCCTTCCCACCTCGGAGCTGCCTCAGTCTTGCACCGCACAGCCTCAGTCCTCGTTCTACAGCCTGAGTCCTGGATCTATGTTGGCCTCCCTGAAGTTTTTCTTGCTGATGCAGGAGGGTTTAAGGACAGTGATGATCCGATACATTTATGGACATTTATTAGTATCTATGGACAGTGGTCATCTCGCAATATCATTGGTATCAAAGTTAAGGACTGGTATTAGACAGAGCCATAAAAAAATATTGGATTATTAAGTTAATTAAAATAGAATAAGGTTCACTGTGTTAGGTCTTGGTTGAATAGGTTATATGCCATCATTTTAACATGTTTTAATAAACATTGAACCAGTCCGGCCCTCAGCTTGTAGCAAATTTGTTTTTTGGCCCTCTGATGTATTTGACTTGGACATCCCTGCACTAAATGAACCAATGGCTCCAATGTGTTTGTTATTATTGCGACTTGACAACTTGTGCAGTCCTCCTCCATGTAAAGAAGCCGCCTGCTGTGCTCTAGGTCATTCACATTGATTGATAGTTTTGATAAAATATATAATCCCTTCTTTTTCTCATAACTATATATAAATGTACAGTGGTTTTTCCATGTGCATTTTATTTGTGGAGGCCTCTGATAGCAGCTTCTTGTATTGCCTCACATTAAATCAGATTACGACCACTTGTGCATAGTTTGATATTCTTCCACTGTCATGTATTTAGGTGTTGTGAATGAAGCCCCTCCACATGCAGGTGCCAACAGCGGGGCTAAAATAGTGCCTGTATAAATAAGCTGCAACTATTTATACGCCGTGCTCCGTTGGACTTGAGCGGTCCTCCTCCCCGCGTCATTCGCACAGTTCCCAAACATGAGCCCTGGTTTATTTTTAGCCACTCCACGGAGGATCTCTCTGGGGAAAGGATTTGTGCTTCTGGTCGCGATCGAAGACCAAACACTACTTAGACCCGGACTGACGACTGCATTAGACGACGCAAGTAAACAAGACCCGAGATCTTGCATCAGGAACAAGTGCAGTATTCATGAAAACAAGGGAAGGGAACGACCTAATAACCTCACTGCAAAAAAAAAAGATAAATTATGAGTTAAAGTGATTGTGTGGAGTTTGTCAGAAAAAAAGAAAGAGACGAACTTGATTTGAAAAAAAAAAACGACCCAAGCTCCCTCCCCCTTCCTTTCTGATTGGTCTACACCTACAATTCCGTAACAATCAACACATTTAAATGTTAATCAGAGAACACATTATACATATACATTATTAATACACATACACAGAAGTTTTCAAAGCTATCTGTTAACGTTTTTATGAGAAAAATATTGTTTTAATGCACACAAAAAAGCGATCGCGGTAAACCCGGAAGTAGCTTTTATGAATTGAACATTATAGGACACATCTGCAGAGGATCTGATTATGGATATAGGTTCAGTATATAAATGGATAACTCAGCGCAGATGTTCAGAATTCTTTGTTCAGTTTTCATGTAGTTCCAGAGCCTAATGGAGGCTTGATTCGGAGGCTCCGCGAAAACAAACAACAGAGCATCAGCGCTGATGAATGACAGCCCTTGGTATCACTTGATTGGTTAACGTGGACGGCATCGTAGATTTCTAGCTATAGCTAAGAGAAGGGAAGGCAGGACTTACCCGTACTATTAGAATTCATAAAATGACTTATTTTATATCAACATTAAAGGCCAGGAGGTCAATTTAATACAATTCTTAAAATAAACACTTTAATAATAAATGACAATGTATGTATAACACTTTCTTTCTATAACATACATGAAGATATTGATATAGAATTAATGGAGGTGAAGTTGCCTGAATGATGTTTTTGTCTCTAGATTCAGAATTTTTGAGTGTCTGAACTTTACAATATTTTATGTAATTAATAAACTTGTTCTTTGGCTCTACTCTACCGTACTCTACTCTATCCAACCTATTTTGCCTTTCCGTTATGCTTTTATATTTGGTACCGTTTCCTAGAAAACCCACAACAAACCAGTATCAAGGTACATTTTTTGGTAACCATGGCTTTCAGCAGCACTTCTGTTTGTAAGATCACTTCAGTACCTGCTTGGCCTATAGTTAGAAGCAAGGCCAAGCAGGCACTAAAGCACCTGGTACCAGTTAGTCAATCAGGGTAGATCAGGGCCAAGTGGGGCATGTAGGTCAGGATGTCAAACTAAACTATAACCACAGGGAAAGGAAGTCAAAATAAAACAACAACAAAACCTAACCCTAACCCATCTTAATACATTGCAAACACTGCCTATTCTAATAACCACAAAAGTAATAATATTTTTGCTAATTTGTTGATAAAATATCAGAAAAAGAAAAATGAGTGGCAAGATTGTGGAGCAAAGTTAATGACCTGGGAATGACAAATTTGTGCCAGGAACAATTATGCAAATAGCCCCATGATGAAGTGAAAATCATTGCCTCATACAAACACTGTAATTCTGGAAGAGATGATATGATGAAGGCCATTTTGTTTTTGGCTATTGAGACCGAATTTTATTTAATCAAAGCACATGCTCAATTCATCGCCATTGTGTCGCTGTTGTCAGATAGAGTATACTCCCAGTGGAACTATCGCTGTGATGTTATAGCAGCAGTGACAGAGCATTGTCGCCTGCTCGAGATCCCAGTGCGTCACTGTGTATAAATACATTTCTCAAAAAGCTTTGGAGTAAATACCATTACTCATTTGTGCTATTAGCAAAGAGCGATTTTGCAGAAATCCTTCATTACAATAGAGAGGAGCTGACGGGCCTCTGCAGCTGCAAATGTCACTGATTATTACCACCATATATTCTGGTAATTAATTTGGAAACGAGAATAGGTCGAGTGGCTTTGTCCACTTCGTTGCACAAGCAGGAACTGTCTTTGTGTGCCTGGGCAAGACTCCTCACGCTGTTTGCTTAGATTGTGCAATGCAATGTTGATTGCAGCAGGAAGAAAGGTCTGATAAAAGGAAGTGTTTCGCCCAGTTTAGAGCTAAATGACAATTGAGGACCTAGGATTTTGTACATTTTTAAATTACATGCATTACTCACCAAAGGCACAGGACTTAAAGAAAAGGAGTTGGACTGCAGAAACTTAAATCAGAAAGTGCTGTTTAAGTACATTTGTGAAATTGAGTAGAATTGTAGTTTTGACATGCCTGGTTCACCCACAGACATTACCCTATCGAAAAGTAAACTCCTCCAGCTCAGTAACCGTTTTTTGTCAAACTCACAGAAATGGGCTTTGAAATAAATATGTCTCTCTAATCCTGGTGTTTACATTTTTACATTGTTATTGTAAATCCAGATATGAGCTATATAAAGATTGCCTCATATATGGAATTGCATTTCATTTGCGTAGGAAACTCTAGCTTGTCCCTTAGCGACACGTCTGCCCCTTTTACGGAACGAAGCTAAGCCTGCCGGAACAAATACCCATATAAAGAGATTGATTCCAGCTAGCTTATGCTCAAATCAGCTTCTTCCACATTCAGGCTAACACTAACCTCAGCATCAGTCCACTCCTAATATACAGTCTATGCTCCAAAGACATACGTATACGGGTGAGAATGTAACAAAACAAGAGGCCGAGGGAAAAGTACTGTAATTCCTGTACAATAAAGACACACCTGTATATAAGCCACCCCAAATAAAGTTGAAAATAATTATCATTTTGTCCACATATAGGCAGCGCTTGAGTATAAGCCGCAGATTTTCATGTTGAAATGTAGCAGATAGATGAGTACTAGCTGCTAACTGGATGGAGTCAATATAAAAAGTCCCACTCTACCACAATACCATTCCATTATATTAGCCACATCCCTATATAAGCCACAGGGTTTAATGAATTAGAAAAAAGTAGCGGCATACAGTCCAGAAATTATGGTAATAGCAAACGTCAGATTATGAATAAACAGGGGTGTGATTTAGAGCCGTTTGTCACATGGGGAAATGGAATTGCGTGACTGACCATTGAATCAGAGTGACGCCTCCTTTCTCAGTGGTCATTTCTCCTTTTTTACTCTGTTCTCAGGAAATTCTGTTTTCTGCTTTTTTTTAGAGAAAAAAAGGAACATTTTGTGTAATTAGTGCTCTGGGTGTGGCTGATGTCCAGTCTGGTGTGCCTGACACATAGTTTGTAGAGAGAATTGCACAGCTAAATGTGTCGCTTCTTTTAATTATAGATATGTGAATGTGTGAAGTACTGGTTTGAAATTGTAATTTATGAACGAACCATTTTCTGTCCTTTTTAACCCCTTTCCAGCAAGTTATTGTCATGTTGTATATTCATTTCAATTCAATGAAATGTAATTTTGTATTACCTTAAATCACAGCAGCTGTTATCTTTGAGGACTTTAGAATAGTATGACATTATGCAAAAGGGAACAATATAAAAATAAACAAGATACAAAATAAGAATAAGAAAAACTTTGCAAAGTTGTCGATTCACCAGCACAGATAAGAGAATCAAACAGTTCAAACACAGGAAATGCAACGAGCCATTGGTCCATAAGGGGCAGATGACCAATGACCATAAATATCCTTAAATGTCGGCAAGGAACAACTCAAAAAAACCCAGGGAAAAAGTGAGAAACCTCTTTGAGGGAGGGATCTTCTCCCATATACGGGCCATATACATATGTTCAGCTCTTTTATAGACTCCATTTTCTAGTATTAATCTTTAACATTTTAACATGTCCTGGCATGGCACTTTCACAGCCTTTAAAAACTCCACTTGGCGAGGTGGGCAAAAATAACTGTCTGGTGAAACTTAAACTCTTATTTGGATAGCTAAATTTAGATGTCATGCCACGGTAACAGATCCTCACGTATGTGCGAGTAAAGTGAGATATGCTGCGCCCCATGTTTGATGGGGATATTCAGACCAACGGTGACAAATATTACATTTCATTTCTTGTTACAATACAACATGACATAACCCTGGACATTTTAATTACCAACCAGTAGATATTCTTTTATCAATGACAACATATCAGTCCTGGCAAAATACCTATCTTTCATTTTTATGCAGAGACATGTACAGTACCTGTGTGTACATGTCTCTTCCATGTCCACACAGGTACATGGAAGCGACAGGGGGACAACGGGTGAATAGCAATGAACAGACTACATTTTAAAAATCAAGTAAACTGGCAGTGAAGAAGACTATTATCCCTACTGCAGATGTGGATATGATGAGTTAAAAAAACAGTTCAACCGCAATGAGCAAGGTAAGGTTTTTATGACAGGTCCGAGGTCTTTGTTAGTTAATTTTTGGGCTTTGAAAGTTATTGCTCTTCTGCATTATCTACGCAATCCATCTCAAGTTGGATCCAAAATATCTTTCAGTCAGAGCAGTTTAATTTCCAGCCTTGTTCAAAGCAAATCCCCCAAATTGCGCTGGTTAAGGTTTTAATTTGCTGTATTTACAAAGCTCTCCCTGTGCCAAACAACCTCCCACAACACTACAACAGTGTAATCTTGAAGCCAGTACAATGTACGTAACATGGTCTGCAGAGACAGGAGGTGAACGCCCTGTCCCTGCCTCAGCCTCAGCCTCAGTCCCAACCTCCAGCCTCAGCCCAATCCTCACCCCCAGCCCCAGCTAAAGCTTCATCCTCAGCCTCCAGCCCCAGTCCAGAAAACTCATTTAACCATGCGACCCTGGCACAGTCACCAAACAGACAAATCTACTGCATGTACAAATCTTCTGTTTTGGCCTCTTAAAGCAACAGAACTTTGAAACCACACCTGAACTATGTACTAAATAGTAACTAAATACTGTTACTAGTTCCTCCAGCCTCAGCCTCACCCTCTACCTCCCTCTTTACCCCAGCCTCAGCCTCAGCCTCTGCCTCAACCTCCAGCCTCAGCCTCCGCCCCAGCCTCCCCACACGCAGCCTCACTTCTGGATGTACTGCAAATTACACAGATGGGTGTTGTACATAAAACATCTGGTCCCACAAGAGGATTATTTAAACTCAGCCATCTGCGAGCCACTTCTTGCACTCCTCTCTTGCACCTCCTTGAACCATGTCCGTCCTGCTCCTCACCCTCTGTCTCCTTGTACTGGGACCAGCCTGTGCCCAGTACCACAACAACGACCACTACGACATGGGTTGGATCAACGCTTATCGGCAAGGCTTCAACTTCCAGTGCCCACACGGAGAGGTGCTGGTGGCCATCCGCAGTTACTTCAGCGAGCAGGAGGGTTCCGACCGCCTCTGGAGCTTCGAGTGTCAGCCCACGCCCGAGGGTCTGGGTCACCCCACGGACTGCTGGTGGGACGACATCAACCGCGCTGGGATGGAATGGTGAGTGCTGAGGTTTTTGTCTCTTGATGTAGGTATAAGATTAAGATGAAGAGATCCGTTATTTGTTCCAGAGTTGGGAAATTTCAGTGTTGCATCATCAGTTACAGAACACTAGGAATGAGGAGCACGCAGCACAAGATGCATGAACAATAGCTATAACTAAAGTGAAATAAGTTTAAAAAAGTAACATAATGAAAAAGTAAGTGTAAAATCTCCCACTTTTGCACAATAAAGACGCAAGTATAAAATGTCTAACTTAACATAATAAAAAAATAAAGTTAAAAATCTCTTTAGCATAATAAAAAAGCAAGTCAAAATCTTAGACTTTAGACTGTCAGACTGCACAATAAGTCACTTAATGATGCCCTGCACTAGACAAAGGCAAACATTGCACTGCCATAGTTACTGTTTAATTGCACACAAGATACCTTATATTTTTTATCTTTATTACTTTTAAACATGTTTGCACATTTCCCAGACACATAAAACATTCATTAGGCTCAATGTACTGTAGAGGTAGATCGTGTTTATTTGTGCTCCCCAATGTCTCTGTACAAAATAAAATGTTTTAATTTGTTTTTTCACTTCATGTTTCAATTCAATTGGGTGAAACAGTTTTAAGTTTAACCTGTCATCAAAAAAAGTGACTGATTGTCCAAGTGATTAGGTATTAGAAGTGCAATAATTCTTCATTGTACTTTGCTGAAGTGAGACTAGAATTCTGCTTTGACATATTGAAAGTCATTGTCAACTCTTACAATTTTCATGCATAAAAACTGATGCATGTTTGTGCTGTGACTTTTGTGTGTGATTTCTTCTTTATTTGTTACATGATCCCTAAAAACGAAGACACAAAAATAGTTGTGAGGAGAGATATTGTCTCCTTATTGAGTTCTGGCATTATATTTTGGGAAAGAGTGTTTCTCAAGTAATAGAGCTTGTCTTGAGTACTAAAAACTTGTGAGTCAACTCGTCTGCTCCATTTGTTTAAAATTTGGTTTAAACTTTAATCTAGTAGACTCTAATCTACTGCCTAAAGATAAACAAACAAACAAAAATCACATACAGTATTTACATTTATTTTGTAAAAATAAAAATAAATTATATTTCTGTGTGGTTTCAAACTAAACTGGTTGTAGATTTTAATTTAAACTTCTGTCATAAAATTTGCATTTATTTCAAAATGTCTCATAAAAATCACACATGAAACTCAAATACATGGTTTCCCCTGCCACTAAAAGCCAAATGTAATATCCTCCAGCTCTCTCCAAATCCTGACCAAGCCGAGCTTCAACATCTGGATTGGATTCGATTTGATTCAGTTCAATTCAATGAACAGTATTTGTGTACAGCCCTAAATCACAGCAGTAGTCTTCTCGGAGGACTTTATAAAGTTGTCAATTCGCCAACACAGGAAATGCAATGATAACACATGAAGCCATTAGTCATTAGGGAACAGGATGACCACTGTCTATAACTGTCCATAAATGTCTGTACTGTAGCCTCACAGGATGGGTCAAATGCAGAGGACTAATTTTGCTATGAGGAGAATAAAGTATAATATTGCACATCGCCCATGAGAATGTGAGATATTGATATTAAAAACAGTATACACCAAATGTCTTTTTGAGCTTAAATGGTTATACAACCTGAGGCTAGCAACAAGTAGCTCACTGCACTCTTTCAAGTAGCTCCCCAATGGATTAAAACATTTAACACATGATCCTGAAAGATTCACTTTTGAGTAGTATATTTTATCTTCTTCCGTAATTGTGTATAATGCATGTGTGTTTGCCATGATTTGCTGTAGTTATTATATAAACTGCAAATGTATTACGAGGAGTAGCTCTCTAACATTTCTGATAAAAGTTGCTTTCCAATTGAAAAATGCCAGAGACCCCTTGGACACACATTCAGCACATGGAGAGGGTCTGGTGAGTCATGGCCCAGTCTGTATTGTGTACCTCTGCTTCAAAGACTTCTCTGTCAATAACAACGAGTGCATAAACAAATGAAGTCCAGGCCTCGTCTCGTGGCGTTTTGGTGCAAAGATGTTTGCCACATGAAACAAGATGGTCCCAGACTCCTGCAGGAAGCCACGCACCAGTTTTATCTCGGGGTTTACAGTGCCGGTAAACAAGATAGTGCTTCATTAAGTTTGAATGGCTTCCAGTAAGACACCACAGGGCTGAGACCGCAAATAGTAGCAAGTACATTTGGAAAAGTGAAAAGTGTTGCGAGAACATCAAGCAGCTCAAGGAAAACCTTAAAAAGTGATTGAAGTGTTTTGGTCCACAAATGTAAGTGAGTGCCAAGTTTTTTGAGAAATGGTCTGAACCTACTTTTGTGAATGAAAAGTATACCATTTGATTCTAAAAAAGTTTTACTGCTGAATTTAAATGACCAACTCTTCTTGAGCAGGAGATTCCATTATCCAAATGATATCGATGAGAGTTGTTTGCTCTTAAGCTAAAGATAGTGTATAGAGTGGTGGTATTCTTATTCTTCCCTTATCTTGTGCTGTGTGCTCCTCATTCCTGCTGTAACTAGTGAAGCAACACTGAAAGGTCCCCTACTGTGGGATGAATAAAGGAACTCTTAATCTTAATCCAAAAACCTAACAAGAAAGCGTCTGAATGTGTCTCATTACCAGTTAATAGGGCATAATAAAGATGCCTATATTTAATATAATAAATAATAAAGTATACATATTGTTGACCCTGTAGATAAATTAGAAATTAGTTTCAAAAACTGTTGCTTTATTTTCTCATTCCAAGGAGGACATTTGTTGTATCTTTTTAAAACAAGATCATTTTGCTTTGTTCCATTGGCAAATCTAGTTTTAAGGCAGTCAGAATGTGCTCACATTATAATACATTTTGTAATTTCTTTTCGCAATTTTCAACTAATTTTTCATCACTTTTTGCAGTGTACAGCATCCTCCAGACCAATGTAATAGAAATGAAAGTCACAATTTTGACCACTCATATAGCCACTGGTATAAGGTCAAATTCTCAACCAAAAACACCTTACAAAAATTAAACACCGGTAATGTTCTCTTCCTTTTTCTCTCTCCTTGATTACGTGCACTGAAGAGGGGATTACTTTGATCAATCAACAACATCTCAACCTGATTGCGATTGGTCCCTGTCCTAAGGCCACCCAAGTTTGGTTTTTTTGGAACTCTGAGTGTCACGTGGGGTGAGATGAAGGAGGACTGAAAAGCAGGAATGCAAAAATAATGATTTAATAAAATAAAGTCCTAGGTAAGAACAAAACTCAAAAATCCATAGGGAACAGGACAGAACTTGACCAGACAATGAACCAGCAATAGGGGAGAGGAGCACAGGTACATGTAAACACAGACAGAGGTGAAACACATGAGGGCGGGGCAGGCAATCAGCAGGGGAACAGGACAGGAAGTAAAACTGAAAACAAACCACAGAGAACTAATGTCAAAATAAAACCAAATACAAAAATAAAGTCCACACCATGACAGTGAGTTTAACGACAGTCGCATGGATGAATGATGTAAACCCACTACACAAGTATATATCCACAAAAATGCCAAATACATTTTAATTTGAGCATATTTTGACTGCCATGAAACAAGATATTCTTATGGGACAAGCTAAATGATCATGAAATAAGACTGAAGGGCTTTGTCCCATTGGCAAATATTGTTTTAACACAGTCAGAATGTACTCAAATTAAGATGGAACCCACTTGATTCAAGCAATTATCACCTCATACTTAATAATTTTTGCTGTCTAGTCCATCTGCACAGCTACAAAAAATATTTCCTATAGAGCCAAAGTCAAAGCAGACACAATACCTCATATATCTCCCAGCGTTCTCCCAACATGCCACTCATTCACAATAAAGATTGAAACGTAAAGCTAGCTGTCTGAACCGCCACACTATGAGCCTATGCAATCATTTTATTGGGCTGCGTTACCTTTGGTCAGACACATAAACAGTTTAGGCTAACCGCGTCTCTGCACCTCACAGACGTTGATTTAATTAAAGGGATGCATCGCCGATAAGGAAAGCTTATTGGAGGAGATTGTAGCCCTGGGCCCTTTGTAAACACCAGCATCTATCATGAAGAGCCACAAATGTCTGCGTCATATCTGAGCCCAGAATAGAGCAGAGGTTTCCAAACTGAGGGACAGACACAAGTGAAATCATTATACATGCCTTCATATCTGGTTAATGGTTGTGCACTTCTATTTGGCCTTAATGAAGGGAAATTTGATCGTCAATTAAATTTTTTTGTGTAGCCCTAAATCACAACAACAGTGTGTCTCGGAGGACTGTATAAAGTTATAGATTCGCCAACAACATAAGAAAAGTTTGAACTTAGAAATGCAATAATAACAAACACATAGGAGCCGTTGGTCCATAGGGAGCAGGATGACCAATGTTCATAAATGTTGATAAATGTCCTTAAATGTCCTGGATCATCACTGTGCTTAGATCCTCCTGCATCAGCAAGGAACCACCACCAAAAATAACAGTGTGAAAAAGTGAGAAACCTTGGGGTGGCCCATAATGAGTGAGGGATGCACTCCCAGGCTGTAGAATGAGGACTGAGACTGTGGGCTGAGGAGGCGCCCATGCAAGCAGGGGAGTGCGGTCCACCAGTCCAGGCCGGGGAAAGACAGTCCACAGGTGCAGATGAAAGAGGAGCAGATGAGAGATTACCACTTAGAATTCAAATAATCCAATTGTCCAAAAACGACCACATCACCCCTGTCTTTGCCATCCTTCACTGTTACCTGAAGTATATTCACCCTAAACTTCTGGTTAAAGGCCCTTGTTTAATTCTCCTGAAGCCGAGACACCATTTCTTACCTGCTCCTCTGTCTCACACACTGTTTTTTACCTTTGTCCACAGATTTTCTTTTCTCTGTGTTAGGAGAAATGTACTGAATACATAAGAATGGCCCATACACTGCAAAAAATAATAATATGAAGTAACAATTGCTTGAATCGAGTGATTTTTTATCTTAATTTACGTACATTCTGACTGTCTTAAAACATATAAACTGTTGATTTGTTTTCTCATTCCAGGGGACACATTTCTTGTATCGTTTTAAAACAAAATAATTTAGCTTATTCCGTTGCATGTTTTTTAAGGCAGTCATAATGTGCTCAAATTAAGTAAGTAATTTTTGACTTATTTTTCATCACTTTTTGCAGTGTAGGTGTCATGGATTATCACTATATATGAGACAGAAGCACGTTGTGTCTTGTTGAAGTTAAATCTAAATTTAAATTCAGTGGTTTGCTCTGATCTACAGCTGCTGGTGTGACCTTCAATTAGTGACAGGGCCAGAAAGCGCTTGTGCTGGATCAGGAAGAACATTTCATACACTTCATACTTCTCAAAGGCACAGAGATATCTCATTATGTCATTTGGAGTTGTTTGTACAGTATTTCTTTATTGTTTCCTGTCCTTGATTGACCTTTACGTTGCTGTCAGTTTGAGTGACTTTTGCTGGATGTGTCTTGAGAGTCCACACTGGGCCCCGTTCCATCCGTCCGTGTGTTTGATCAGTGTTTTGAGAACAGATCCTTGTATGGGCCATAAACACATTATCTGTCATCATAACACAGCAAAAAGCATGTTTAAAGTACTGCACTGACTGATGAGCTGCCAATCATCTCAGCGATGACAGAATTAGAGATGGAATGCTATTGTCTGTAACCACATGTTGATATTGAGAACATAACGAGTTCCTCTCTCTCTCTCTCTCTCTCGCAGGTCGTCCACCTGCTCTCGTAACGGCCTGGTGGCTGGAGTCCAGAGCAAGTATTTTGAGTCGGTTCTGGACAGAGAGTGGCAGTTCTACTGTTGTTACTACGAGCGCCGCTGCCCCTACTCCTGCATGTATGTTTACTGTCATCTGTACTATGTATATGTATATGTATATGAATGTATATGTATAGACATGTAAGTTCATTGGGTGGGAGTCTACGTCTAAATAGAAATGCATTCATAAATACCTATTATACAACACATGTACAGTATGTGTACGTGTATGTGTGTGTGTGCATATGCATATGTATATGCATATGTCTGCAGCATATCTGCAGTTCATCCAGAGTGATCATGGGCCTCTTGGCTGCATCTCTGATCAGTCTTCTCCTTGTTTGAGATGAAAGTTTGGAGGGACGGCCGGGTCTTGGTAGATTTGCAGTGGTCTGATACTCCTTCCATTTCAATATAATTGCTTCGCCGGTGCTCCTTGAGATGTTTAAAGCTTGGGAAATCTTTTTGTATCCAAATCCGGCTTTAAACTTCTCAACAACATTATCTCGGACCTGCCTGGTGTGTTCCTTTGTCTTCATGGTTCTCTCTGCGCTTTAAACAGAACCCTGAGACTATCAAAGAGCAGGTGCATTTATACGGAGACTTGATTACACACAGGTGCATTCTATTTATCATCATCAGTCATTTAGGACAACATTGGATCATTCAAAGATCCTCACTGAACTTCTGGAGTGAGTTGGCTGCACTGAAAGTAAAGGGGCCGAATAATATTGCACGCCCCACTTTTCAGTTTTTTATTTGTTAAAAAAGTTTAAATTATCCAATAAATTTTGTTCCACTTCACGATTGTGTCCCACTTGTTGTTGATTCTTGACAAAAAATTAAAATTTTATATCTTTATGTTTGAAGCCTGAAATGTGGCGAAATGTTGAAAGGTTCAAGGGGGCCGAATACTTTCGCAAGGCACTGTATGTATATATGTATATGTATGGTTACATCACACTGAACTTTGTGGCGTCCACAGGAAAACCACAGATGTCCCAGACTACTTCCGGGAGGAGGGGGAGATGGTGGTTCCCAGTTATGGATACTTCATCAGAGGAGCACAGACCACCTTCAGTGGAGTGCTCAGGTCGGAGTCTGTCAGAGCGGAACTAAACTCTTTATAAAAAAACACGTGATTTATCTCCTGTTGTTTTTCAGGGACCGGCAGTGGAAGTACATCATCTGCAGAATGACCGACTTCGACTGTGACTATGAGAATTTATAGATGCTACGGCTTCACTTTATGTTTTATAATATCTTTTTTATTCTGATTACTTTGTACTTCACATCTCAAAGTAATCATCAGTATTATTGTTAAACTTGTCCCAATCTAACATGAGTATCTTGGACAGTCCTCCCTACACACACACACACACTCATATTACGGAACACATACAGTATATTGGAATAATGCAGTTGTGTGTCCTCCTGTACATAACACCTTGTGACACTTTCACAGAATCTCTAAATAAAGTGTAAAACATTTGAAGTGTCTCAGATGGTGGTTGTCAGGGGCAACCACCACAGAACAGAGAATGGATGAACTCCACTCTCCACATCAGCATTTCTCGCTCTCTCCTTCAAACAGAGCCGAGTGTTTGACATGTGCGGCGGCCATGTTGGATCATCTGTTTTGTGTCCACGTTAAAACCTGTATAAACAAACTCAAAAGTGTTACAGTGCGAGCCTCAAAGCCCAGTAATAAAATGGGGGTTAATAGATTTACCTTCATACGGGTCAGGTTTAGGGTTAGGGTTAGAGTAAGGCTGGTATTAGAGAAATGTTTCATAAGTTAAAGGACACGGTCTCCCAGAGGAATCCAGTTTGGTGGTAACCATTTTGGACTGTGGTCAATGTAGTTTAGTTCTAGTATCGAGCTATTTAAGACAAAAGCAAATTACAAAATAATTTTTTTATTAAAACCATTGTTCAAGAAGTGTTTCTCCATATCATAATTTCCTCATCAATAGGTGTCCTGTAATAACAAGGCAAGTTTATTTGTGTAGCACAGGTCATACTCAAGGCAACTCAAAGTGCTTAACAAAACAAGATAGAAACAATCACACTAAAAGGCATTAAAATCATAAGATACAAAACGTCAGTTGTATGCAGCTGTATGTGATTGTTAAGAACGTCATTTAACCTGAGCAATTTATGGGCAATACTTTTGTTATAAAGGCAGAAACCTGCTCTGAGTGTGATGTCATAGTGGGGCAATGACATCATACTATTACAGGACTGAGACAGAAGCTTTCAAAGAGAAAGGTGATTCAGAAGTTCCTGATATTAGCATGGATGGATCTAAGAACAACTTCTGTTTTTGATGAGGAATAATGTTGTGACATGGTCTAAAGCTCAAAAAAGGCAAATTTAAATAGTAATTCTCCTTTACGTCGGTGACATGGTGGTACAGTAGTAAGCACTCTTGCTTGTCAGCAAGAAGGTCCTGGGTTTGAATCCCGGTCGGAATCCCGGTCGGTTGCATACTGTATCAATGTTGGCTCCTTGATACTGTATGCAAATTATGAATATGTTTTATAATAAGATGGAGACAGCATGTTGTGGTCCTATCACGATATTGAACTTTTACAAGACTCTTTCTTTTGAGTGCTCCGGTTTCCCCTGCCGTTAAAAGCCTGTACAAAAGGTAAAATCTTCCAGTAGTCCTGACCGAGCGAGCATCAACAAGACGTTTATGATTGGCTCTAGTGGGATAGCAGGATGGGTCAAATACTGAACCAAACTTGGTCCAGCTAAAGTGAACCAGACCAACATATGAATTCACACTGAATATTTGCAGATGTTGTCGACCATCAATTCAAAATCCTCATTATTGGAATATAAATAAAGCACCGAAACAATCCCTATAGTTTATTTCTCCTGCACGCTCGCCTTTGTCTCCATGTGGCCTTCCTCCTGGTTGGATTCTCGGCATTAAAAGCCACTGCAAACTCCTTACCCTCAACCAAACAACCAGGCATTGAGTGAACTTTCCGCTGACTAATTACCCTTTTCTCTTGGATCAAACAGGTGCATTCAGCGTCCAGACATTTGGAAAAAGTGACGGCGCGTTGCCTCATTTATCTTCTTTTCTGTAGCCTCCCTCCGCTCTCTGCAAAAGCCAGTTTAACTCTATGGGGAGTTAATGGAGTGGAGAGGTTGAAATGTCACTGGAATGAATAGACGCTGGGGACGGGGCCAGTAGCGCTTTTTGTGCACTATTTGTTTTTGGCGACTGCTGTTTGAGGGAATAGAGCCAAGCACCACATCGTCACACAGCTGTCACCGTGTCCGGCCACACGACTCCTGCGCTCTGAGGTTCAAGAGTGTGACCCGAGTGGACACTTACAGAGAAGCCAGACAGAGTAGTTGAATTCAAGCTGGGATAACCAAAATGAATGTATTTTGAAACTTAAACTGTGTTGCGATATTGTTCCCCACAAAAAACAGACCCGGAGTTGGTGTTAGATTCAAGTTCATTCATTTAGTTTCAATTTAATTTATTTTTGTATAGCCTTAAATTACAGCACCTCGGAGGACTTTACAAAACTGTCAAATTTTCCAATACAGATCAGAGAATTTACAGTTCAAACTCAAGAAGTGCTAAGATAAAAACACATAGAGCCATTTGTTTGTAAAGGGGCAGATGACCAATGTCCATAAATGCTGTGATAATAATGCATTGTTTTTTTTATACAGTGCTTTCGGACAGTCAAAGCTGCTTCACATGTCATTATTTATTCACTCCATACACAGTGGTGATAAACTACAAATGTTTTGTTTTTCTACGGCCGCTGCGTGGCAGTGGTCCTCGTTCTGTAGCTTAGGTCCTGGATCATTAGCCTGTCCGTGTTGGAGCGGATCCCTTTCTCAAATGTGGGTCTCCCCGAGGTTTCTCACTTTTTACACATTGGGTTTTTGTGAGTTTTTCCTTGCCGATGCAGGAGGGTCTGTTGGGCAGTTAGTGTCCAACAAGATGGACTGTGTTGATGATCCAGGACACTTTAACATTCTACAACATGTTCGGACATTTATCAACATTCATGGACATTGGTTTCTCCCTATGGACCAACTCATATGTGTATATTTTGTGTCTTAACTGTTGTTGTTGTTACACAGCTGTCCTGGGGCACACTAACAGGTCTCCAGTATGTGCCATCGGCTGCTCTGACCACCACCAACCATTCACACAAAACCAGACACAATCTAATACGGGTGAAGTGTCTTGCCTAAGGTTGCAGTTCGGCACTGTACAGCTGCAGAGGTTTCCCATCACATTACTGACCAGGACCTGGCCTGCATTTAACTTTTACAAAAGTCTTTCTTTTGGTAAAAACAAGATTGTTTTTTTATGAAGGAAGGCAGTTGCTTTAAAAAGCATACATACCTGGCTAAACCTCTGGAATGTTGAAATCTGCTTTGAAACTATGGCAGCCATGTTTTCAATTGAACCAGGTTAGATCAAAACGGTAGACCAAGTCCAATAGTCCAATGGCAGAATGAGCCTTAGACCCAGACTGATCCAGACTGATCCAGACTTACAGTTATAGCAGATTATACCATTTTGAGCTTTAATAATGCAAAGAAAGTTTTGAAGAGCCATAGGACATACAAAGGACAGTTAATTTAAGACTTTGAACCTCAGGCTATAGCTTCTCCACCTTAGGGCTCCCCCACCTGTCCATTCAAAGCAACTAAAGAACTGCCCCAAACCTCTCTGTAGCAAAGAAATAAATAAATAAAATTGAATGCGCTGATGACAATAATATTAATAATAATTCAATGTAAAAAGCCTTTCAAAAGATTTCAAACCACAAGAGCAGGAACTATGTAACTCTCACAACAGATTTTGAGGGCTACAGTACATTGTGTCTCTGTTATAATAGTATTACTAGTTTTCACATGAATGTATTTTGGGCCTCTATCAAATCAAGATTCTGATTCAGTTTATTTGTCATTTGAAGTAAAACCACATGTGCTAAAGTACCCCACTGTGCACCGGACAAGCACGTAAATAGGACAAGCTACAAGATCCAAGAAACAATTGTTACTATCATCTCTAGATCAGCTTTGTCTGACAGAAAAGTTAAAAACTGGACCATTCTGTTCTGTATTCACATTTCTGGACACTGGTCATCCCTTTGGACCAACTTCTCCTTTGTGTTTGTTGTTATTGCATTCCCTGTGTTTGAGAAATACATCGACTTGAATTGGATCCTGTTTTTCTTTGCAGCACAAGTCACTCACATATTTCCTCTATCTACAATCTCAATCTCACATGTGGAATTATATTTGGGAGGATATTGGTTGCTATTTCTGTGCTTTGGCGATAGAGAGGCGTGTCGGCAGGAAGTTGTTAGCTGAGTTTTGATTCTTGGGAGTAGGAGCAGGAGTTTAAAAACACCTATAAAACCTGGGTGTGACTTTATAAGAGAAATAAACATGTTTACGCCAGAGCTGCTTGGGCCATTACTGGAGGAACTGGTTTGGATCTGTTTAAAGGAGATACAACAGGCATTTTATGTATTTTTTTTATCAGGCGCATAGATAGCAATTTCACATTTTGTTTTTCTATGCGTCAACAATTGATCTGAATCATTGACTTCCTGTTCAAGATGGCACTCATAACCTCAGCCTTCTCACTGTGCATTTGCATTCTTTGTCCGTCCACCCATTCCTTTTCTTCTGATTTATCCGTTGCCGGATCGTGGGGGCAGCAGTCTACACTGTAAAGAATTTCCTTGTAGAAAAACGGTAAAAAGCTGGCCAATATGGTTCCAGGGATTTACCGTTTTCTCAACATGGCATTACCGTTACTAATTTTAACGGTTAAAGACTGTTTCACTGAATCACATAATGGATTTCAAGATTTAACTGTATGTTCCTGTTAATTCAAATACAGCATTATAATGTTATCTTTTTATTATTGCACCGTATGACTGTTTCTGTTTTCTCATTAGTTTAATTGAACAAAAAAGTTTAAGTTTGTTTTTCTTTAATGAACACAACATTTCAATTATTTTTTAACATCTTCACTTATACAAGAAAATAGTTGAAATCTTTACTTCTATAACATGCTTAACGCAAAAGCATCATTTTAACAATATCAGCTTACCCTCATGGTTGCTTGCTAGCAAAAATTTCCCAGCATTCCAAAAATACAACAAATTGATGTTAAATTCCGGTAATCCATTGTGATTTTATGGTATTATAACATTTTTTTGTAATCACATTATAATTGTGGAAAACAAAACGCCACTGGATGTTTTTTTTTAACCAATTTATACTTACATTTGCATGTTTGAATTACATAACAACATTTGTTTAATGTTGAAATTTCATTGTAATTTTGCAGAAATGTGTTACAGTGTAAGCAGAGACGCTCAGACCTCCCTCTCCCCACACACTTCCTCCAGCTCATACGGTGGGATCCTTTTAAAAAAAAATTATTTATTGAAATTTTGCGTAAAAAAAAAAAAAAACACAAGGCACTTTCACAACAAGGTCTACAGAAGTATTGGCTAAAAATAAATATACACAAATAATCAAATAAAATGAAAATACAACACAAAATATCTTAGTTTGCATCATCATTCCAACCATCAACTGAAACATTGGTATTTCTAAGAAAGCCATAGAAAATATTCCACATTTGTATAAAATTGTCAAGTTTGTTCTTACTGACGCAGCTTTTTTTTTCTAAAGCTAAATATAAAACCATGCCTTTCCCAGACCAGCTGAGACACACTGTCCCTGTCGTGTTGTGTCGTGGGTCTTCCCCTGGTCTCCTCCTGGTGGCACATGCCCAGAACACCTCCCCAGGCAGACGTCCTGGAGGCATCCCAAACTGATGTGGAGAAGCAGAATGTATTTATCGAATTGTTTTTAAAATGTTTAACTTGACAAACCTAAAGTCAGATGTATGTTTTTTGTGTTGTTCATAACAAGAACGCACAAGATTGTTCAAACCATAGACCCTATATTAGGAGTGGAGGAGCTTTGTACACTCTAAAATAAACCTTTATTAGTCTCACAGTGGAGAAATTTCAGTGTCATCGTTGCGCACATTACAGCAGAGAGAGGAAACAAGAGCACTCAGATTGCACACATCAAATAGTCTATTATTTAAGATAATAGACAATAAAATTAAGATAAGAATAAAATAAAATTAGATAAACTCTGGGCTATAATTGCACTTGGTTCGGAAATATTTACAGATGTCTATATTATACATTAGCCGCGGAGAATATGAGAATATGAATATGAGCAGAATAAACATCTGAAATAATATCAACAGGTAAAGTGACTTGAATGGGAGAATTATCAGATGGATATAATACAGTAAATTATCAACAGGTAAAGTGACTGTGAAAGGCAGAAATATCAGATATGTAATAATGCAGTAGTACTGATAACAGGTAAAGTTACTATGTTTTGCCCTCACTCGGGGCGCCATAATAAGTAAGGTGAGAAAATGTCGATATCACACATAACTTAAGTTATGTACCTGATATCAGAGAATTGGATAAAAAAACAACCATGTAATAAATACAATAATTGATAATAGCTTTATTTAGGGGCACCAGGGAATAACTCCCAACTGATAACGTGCATATGACGTCACAATATCAATTAATTGGCTCATTTATTGATTCAGTAATATCATGAGTCCTTTCATTATTTAATTAGCTAGTTAGTCCAATTCTCTTCAATAGAATCTGAAGGTAGTGAATTCTTTTACAAATCAGTGACCCAGTTTCTGGAGTTAAAAGTACAAATATCACTTTCAGACAAAGATGGTTTTGTAGATTTAATGAAGTATACACAATACAGACTAGATATGAAATATGCAAATTGTCAAGAATAACATGAAGGAAACGTTGATTTCAAGATACATTGTTCAAATGCTAGGCTAAGGTGAGCTTAGCAAGGCCTTTGTCTATGAATGGATTGGTATAGGCTGAGGTCTGGTCTAGGTGCCAAAACTCAGCAACTCAACGTGGAGCTGAGGTTTGAGGCCATCTAAGAGGGCCAAAGCCCCTTGGTTTCCTGAGCAGAGCCCAGGGAGGTCTGGTCACTCCGTGGTTCCAAAGCAGACTGGTTTGTCTTCCCTGTGGGTCCTTGTAAGTCTTCACATCTTGTAGAGTCGTTGGGGGAAGGGTGTTGCCATGGCACTTATCTTAAGACATTCTTACCCACAATATAACCTGAACCACAAGGATTTACACACAGTGGAGACAGAAGTTATAATATGTCTCAAATGGCGGCACGGTGGCTGAGTGGATAGCACTCTCGCCTCTCAGCAAGAAGGTCCTGGGTTCAAATCCCGGCCAGACCAGGGCCTTTCTGAGGGGAGTTTGCATGTTCTCCCCGTGTCTGCGTAGGTTTCCTCCGGGTACTCCGGTTTCCCCTACCACTAAAAATATGTCCAATAGTTCTGGCATGCGCCTCCTGTACTGGCGACCCCGCTCCCATCTCTGTGTGGAGTGAGAGACAAATGCCCAAAATTAACAATTGTAAACCGCTTTGAGACTCAGATCTGCAGTGAAAAGGCGGTATATAAAATAAAAACTTACTTACTATATACAACAAAATGTCTTTGATTGAGGAAAGAGGTCATTTTAATTTCTCCTACAACCCCCCTTTTTGTGTCCAGCTCCGCAAACAAAGCGAGAGGTTGACACAACATAATTTTGATTATGGCCGATGACGAACGTTGACTGTCCAAGTTCTTTACGGGGCAGAGCTCTCAGTAAGAGGCGGAGTTCTCAGTTAATTTCTCCTACAAAAGTTACTAGTGAATTATCAGTGACTGATTAGCAGTTCCTGTTACACATTCTTGTTGTACAGTCTGACAGCAGCAGGAAGGAAAGACCTATGGAACCTCTCCTTCACACCGCAAGGGTGAATTAGTCTGTCACTGAAGCTGCTCTCCAGAGCAGAGAGAGTGTCCTGCAGGGGGTGACAGTCATGGTCCAGCATAGATGTTAGTTTGCTCAGGACCCTCCTGTCCCCCACCTGCTGCACTGTGTCCAGGGAACAGCCCAGGACTGAGCTGGACTTCCTGATGACCTTGTCCAGCTTCTTCCCGTCCCTCTCTGTGATGCTGCTGCTCCAGCAGACCACACCGTACAAGATGGCTGATGTCATCACAGAGTCATAGAAGGTCTTCAGGAGTGGCCCCTGCACTCCAAAAGACCTGAGCCTCCTCAGCAGGTAGAGCCGGCTCTGGCCCTTCTTGAAGAGGGCGTCTGTGTTATGAGTCCAGTCCAGTTTGTGGTTCAGATGAACACCCAGGTACTTGTAAGAGTCCACTCTCTCAATGTCCTTTCCCTGGATGTTCACTGGGGCTGGAGCGGCAGAGTGACGTCTGCGGAAATCCACCACCATCTCCTTGGTCTTCCCCGCGTTGATGAGGAGGTGGTTCCGCTGACACCAGTCCACAAAGTCCTGTATAACTCCTCTGTACTCCGCGTCATCGTCCTCAGAGCTGAGTCCGATGATGGCAGAGTCGTCTGAGAACTTCAGTAGGACACAACCGTCCGTGTTGTGTCTGAAGTCCGCAGTGTAGAGGGTGAAGAGGAACAGCACGAGGACAGTTCCCTGGGGGGCCCCCACACTGCAGGTCAGCACCTCCGACACGCAGTCCCTGGTTCTCACAAACTGGGGTCTGTCTGTGAGGTAGTCCAGGATCCACTCGGACAGGGTGTAGTCCACTCCAGCTGTCTCCATCTTGTTCACGAGAAGCCTCGGCTGGATGGTGTCTCACATATATACTTATACTATACTTTATCAGTGTTGTAAATATTATCTGATACTTGCACTATTGCACTTCTAGTTGGATGCTAATCAAATCTAATCTAAAGTAGTCTTCTCATCGTTCCCAGTTACTACAGGCTCACAAACACATACAACATTCTTCTCATCTTCTCATCGCTCCCTGGTTTCTCCTCGGCTCACAAACACACATGGCCAAAAGAAGGACGTTCCAGAGTATATTGCATCCTTACGTTGTCTGTTGAGTAATAATGTGTGGAATCCGGGCCGTCCCGTGTGGCGAGTGGAGCGCCCCTCTCTGTCAGACATGAGGAGAGGCAGCTGCTTTCGTCCTTGAGGCTCCCTAAAATAAACAGCCTCAGGAAGAGGACCCTCACGTGGACCGCTGTCTTCAATCAAAACAGGCAAGGGGCCAAAACAACCAGATTCTGAGAAGGAACAAGCATCCAGCATCAAAGGAACCGGTGGAAGAAGAGCGATGATGAGTGTTTAAACGTGATTCATTTACAGTAATCAATGCTTGTCTCTAAAAACAAAATTAGGTGACACTTTAGATTATCTCTCGCTAATTAGTGTACCCCAGGGGTCTCCAACCTGTGGCTCGGGAAGTACCAGTAGGATTTAGAATACACATGATCTTGAATGAATATATCATTAGTTATTACATATAGTATATGTATGAATATAGGGTTATAGAGTATTACGGTTTATTTCGAATGTGTTAGCCATGTTTTGTTGTAATAATTACATAGAGTATTATTACAAATGTAGAAAGGAGAAGCTCTCTGCCTTTTCTGTTGTATAAAAGTAGCTCTCTAATTGAAGGTTGTAGACCCCTGGTGTACCTGACCCCTGGTGTACCTGAAGTCCTAAACCTAAACCTAGCCCACATGAGAAAGTGTCTATTAGTGGTTAATTAGATGTTGAATAAGACCCTGTAGAATAAGGGCTAATAAGCTCTTTATATCAATCATTTAATCAAGTTCACAAAGTACAATCTGTGAATCCATCCATCCATTTTCTACCCGTTAATCCATTTCTGGGTCAGGGGGGTGGCAATCAGAGATGCTACCCAAGTCTCATAGCACCAGCCCCTCACTGACCCTCTGCAGGTGGTGAGTCCACAGGAGGACGGCTGCTCTCTGAGTGTGAGCATAGCCTTGATCTTTCAGCGGGGGCTTTGGGCAAAGTGGGGTTAAGTGTCTTGCCCAAGGACACAACGACAGCAGTCATCAGTGGGAGTCAGTGGAGAAGGTGCAGAGGTGGGAATTGAACCCACAACCTTCTGGCCTTAAGGCCAATGCTCTACCAACTGAGCAACTGTCGCCCTCAGCAGTGCCACAGCAGCATCTATGCAGTGCCACCCAAAGTGCTTTACACAGACATACAACAGTGGCAAAAGATACATTCAAAGGGAGGCGAGGTTTGTGTTTCGGCTTCGCAGAAAGAAGCTCTTGAGTTTGATTCCACCTCAAATCAAGGCCTTCTGTGTGGAGTTCTGTGTAAATGTTCTCCCTGTGTCTGTGCAGGTTTCCTCCAGGTGCTCCAGTTTTCCCTACCACTACGAACATGTAAAAGAGTTCAGAATTTTGTGAGTCCGACTATGGGACGATAGATGGATATAATCTGCTGTATTCCCACATCTGCTGTTGTCCATTCCAGATTAACTAATAGTTCTTCGCTCACAAAACAGTTTACTTATCACTAATTTTCACAGGCATGTGTGTTTGACCTCTGTCACGTCTTTAGATCAGCTTTTTCAAACAGGAAAGTGAGAAAGAG
Organism: Knipowitschia caucasica; assembly: GCA_964034765.1. Lineage (NCBI taxonomy): Eukaryota > Metazoa > Chordata > Actinopteri > Gobiiformes > Gobiidae > Knipowitschia > Knipowitschia caucasica. The sequence continues at coordinate 39,181,079 of OZ035824.1, read as the reverse complement.
AGAACCGCAATCAGCTATAAGCCCAAAGGATGAAATAGTGACTCACAGGGCTCTTCTTTAAAGAGAATAGACTTTAAAGCAGCTCAGCTTGTTTACAAGTCTCTCCACGGCCTGTGACAAGTTTCATACGTATGAACCTACATGTACTGGGACTCTGAGGAGCACAGGGACTGGCCTCCTGTTGGTGCCCAGAGTCAGGACTAAAAATGGGGAGGCAGCATTTCAGATTTCTGCAGCTATAATCTGGAACAGTCTCCCTGAAAATGTGAAACAGGCTTCTACTCTGACAATGTTCAAATTCAAAACAGTTCTGTTTAGCTGTGCATACAACTGAAGGATTGTTTCTTCACTTTGTTTATTGCACTGTGATTATTTATCATTTTATAGGTGCTGTAATGGATTCAGGTTAGCTTAGCAGTAGCATCCGTGTAGCACCAAGTTAAAACCAATCCCCGGCAATCCGAGATGGCAGTGATTTATTTTTATTTTCTCGAGGTTGTAGGCATCTGGTCATGTCCATTCCTATTTGAAAACACATTATAACTTGACTACTTTTGGGATTTAGTGACGTTTCCCCACAGTATTTTAAAAAAAATCGTCAATTATTGACTGCATCTTTAATGCCTTGTGTGATTGTTTCTATTCATTTTTTGTTTTGAATTATCACTACCATCTGTCATGAGTTGTCAGGCCTTGATATAATGCAAATAAAGACAATGATATAGTATGTATGAAGAAGATATTTTGTCCAGATACATGTGCAACCCAGCCTAAATACCTTCCCACAGCCTAGAACTTAAATATCAAATATTCAATAAACATTCATGGTTCTTAATTTGAATTTGAACAAACACAATTATTTTCCCATTTCTCTGCAGCAGACAGCGCAGACCATTGGGACTAATCGGACTCATAACTGTTCAACCCCCTGTTTTTTTGTCAGGAATGTCCAGAGGGAGAGGGTCTTTTGTCTTTTGTGTGAAACAGCTCGAGTGTAAAGGAGCAGATGATGCGGCTGGCTGGGCGGCCGCTGCAGCACGTGTTGTACCAGCGTTTGGACTCTGCTGATGGATCTCACCGTCTGATGTTCTGTAATGGCTGTAATTGGGCCGACAGCTCGTGTGGGACTCGGCGGACGTCAAGCGCAGAGGCCATTGTTGCAGAAGGGACGGGGGGACACACACCGAGGCACAACAACATCTACAACGTGAAGGAATGTTTTGTTTTGGATGAGTGATTGAGTCGCCGTTAGCAAAGTCTGTAACAATTCATGCTCCATCCATTAATTAAGAATAAGATTAAGAGATTGTTTTTTTGTCCCGCAGTGGAAAGTTCAGTGTTGCATCACCAGTTACAGAACAGTAGGAATTATGCTAACATACAATACAATCTATAACATTAGCATAATAAGGAAGCAAATCTAAAATCTCCAACTAAAGCATAGGAAGAAGCAAGAATTAAAACATAAAATCTCTGACTTTAGCAAACTGTTGAAATGTAAACAAAAATCACGCAAATTACTGAATGAATTAATTAAACATCAAAAGCCATACTGTACCTGTGTTTAAAAGCAAGATTCTCTCAGACCTCTGAAGCTAAACAGGGCAGGGCCTGGTTAGTAGCGTGATGGGAGACCTTTGGGGTCAGGTGCCACAGTGGGGTGGCTGTGGCTGTAAAGTGCCAAACCGTAGGCAAAATGCTTCGCCTACATTGCTCCTCCTAAACCCTAACTTCAATCTTACTTCAGAGATCAAAGTTATTTTAAATTGATTTTTCCCAGTAAGTAAATATTACTTGTTTGTTGTTAGTTTAATTAAAGCTTGGCTATACCACTCAGGGCCTTCTTTGAATTGAGCTGTCTCTGTTCAATTAAGCTTCACTTTTGATATTTTGAACACGTAGAGTGTTGAATATGGCAAGTGTGTAGTGAATGGGGTGGTATGTTGGCTGAGTGGGTTGCACCATTGCCCCTCAGTGGAAAGAATCCCAGTTGGAGCAGATATATGAACAAGGTGAAATCTCAGTCTAACTTTATTGCATTCAATAGAGTTCACTTGGCAACATCAAGTTAAGGAAGTACTCGAGGAATTCAAGTGAAGTTAATGTGCAATTTATTTCCAAGTTTTTTTCAAGTAAACTTTACTTGTCAGGGTTTACAGTGATCGATCACCTCCTGGTGGCGGGCTTCTCACGCTACGAATTGGTGCCATGTCGCGATTTGAACTGAGGGGTTTTGCTGCCTCACAAGAATCAAAGAGGAAGATGAAGGAAACTGTTTTGGGGAGATAGAATTTAATCACTAAAATTAGAAAATACTGAATAAATGCCAGACATTTATTCAGTATTGTCTATTTTTAGTGATTAAATTCCACTTTTGCACATGTATTCAAATGTGGTTTTACTGAAAATGGCAAATAGCAGTCCTCTATAACTTTCTGTAATGTTGAGGGGAGGTATTTGGGATGCAGAGGAGCACTGTGGGAAATGAGGTGCAAGGTTATTCGCATCCGTTTGGTGTCTTTACAAAAGCATCGGTCCGCCGCTGAAAGGCCGGTGGAATACATTATCTCCTTCATGTGTCGTGATGAGGACTGAGAATGGACCCCGGTTACTCAGGAAATGTGTCTATGCATGGTTTGGTTTCATTAGTGGTTTATAGAAGCAGAGAGACAACAGAATCAATTTTAATGTTACATACTGTATCTCACAGAAGGATTGGTTTAGGGTTTGAAAGTGGACAGTTGTGGCAGAATGAGTAATTATTGCTGCATACATATTTGTATTATTTAATATCAAAGAGAGAGAGAGAGAGACATGCATTTAAAGAAGAAATATTACACATTGTTTTAGCCATTTACAATGCAAATGAGACTTAATTACTATGTCATTTCTGATTTTAGAGTGGGAAATAATACCATAAGCAGAAAATATAAACGGTGAAAGAAGTGTGAAAGGTAAATAATGCTATCGGCCTGCACTATCCCTATGCTACCACCAGAGGGAGGAGTTGAATATGCTCATACGTCTCCCTCCTCTGCTTCAGTCCCTGCCTGATACCGTTTCCAAGGTAGTCGTGCATGTGGGAATTAACGACATGAAACTTCTCGAAGCCTCGCAAGCCCTCTGAAGCCTGCAGAGAATCGTCCTGGAGGAATCGTTTCGTCTACTCACGCTACTCGGCGTCGACCCTGGCGTCCTCCGTCTGGCTGCTTTTGGTCTGCTCCTCCTTCGCGTCCCTGCACTGGCCCTTGCTCTCTTCCGTGTCCCGCACTGTCTGCTCCTCTTCCGTGTCCCCTGCCTGGTCGGCTCCTCTTCCGCGTCCCTGCACTGCTGTGGTTCGCATATCCCCACGCTCGCGCTCCCTCTGCGGGCTCTTTCTGCGGGCTGCCTCCGCGGGGCCCTCCGCGGGATTCTGGTGCGGCTCGTCCTCGTGTCTGGCTCGCCGCACGAGAAGGGCTGGCGGTGCCGTGCGTGTTCCCTGCTCGATTGGCGGTGCCGCGTTGTCCCGTTGCTTTTCCCGAGCTCCTGGCATGTGAGTACATGAGTGTGCGAACGCGGACAGATAATCCCGGAGTTTTGGGCTGCAGGCGATTGGTTTTTTGCCCCGCGCACTTGACTGCAGGCCGCCATTTTTTCGCCCCCGTGCTTGGTCTGCAGGCTCCGCTTCACACGTGTCCTGAGCTAACCGCGGGGCAATGCATATAAATGGCATCAATCTCTATCGTCTGAGGATATACGAGGACTATGTGCATTAATTCAGATCATGTTCTGCCACTTGCAGTAAAACCATGCCATTAAAAAGCTAGGTCGCTGTATTAAATTAGGTAACTAACTGCAGTGTTGCATTTTGAAAGTGCAGCAGGAAGAAAAAGGGCCGAACGTGAATCTGCAAGGTTGTGAAGTGGTGTTGGAGCTATGAACGCATGGAGCAGTGATCGTTCATGCGTATCTGCCATAACCAAAGCGAAGATGGCTCGAGGGGACGATCTGTTATTCGCATGGGAATGTTTCGGATTCGGGTTGATTTATTCCTCAGGCTGTTAAACAACACGTGGGCAATGGTTCTCTGCCCGCCGCTGCTGCGGTCCCCGCTGCCGGGTTTCCTACTGATGCCGATCCCGCCGCCGCCGTGTTCCTGCTGCCCGCTTCCTGCTGCTGCCTGTTCCTGCTGCCGCTCCTGCTGCCGTCTGTCCCGGCTGCTGCTCCTGCTGCTCCTACTACTACAGTGCCGCTGCCGTTCCGCAGCTCCCCAGGCTGCACCCGTCTCTGTGGCACGGCTCTTTCCAGACACGTAAGTAACCTGGGCTCATGGAGACAAGCGGCGCACACTGGCGCGACATCGTCTGTTCGGTTTGTATAATCGCTTTGTGGTGCTTCTTGCTCCCGCTGATGCTGCTCTCTGCTGCATCATAAACTGCTACCAGCAACGCTGCTACTGCTGCCGCTGCTGCTTCATACTGCTACTACTGCCGGCTGCTGCTGCTTCATGTACTTCTCATCCTCTCTTCACTTCGCTTCTCTTACTGAAACCACTAAACAGCTACAACATATTCTACTGCCGTGGCTTTGATACAGGTTTTTGGCCGTTATAACTAATCAAAAGTCAAACCATAAAACGGATATGAAACGACATAATATAATAACAACAACTCATGCAGCGTTAAAAGCTAATTATAGTCAGGCTAGTTCATTCACATTAAGATTATGGGATCCTTTATTTGTCCCACAGTGGGGAAATTTCAGTGTTGCATCACAAGTTACAGAACAGTTGGAATGAGGAGCACAAGAAAAGTGAATTTGTATGGCTCTACTCCTACACAGGGCAACTCAAAAGTGCTCCACAAATGCCTCCTAAATAGATTAAAACTATTTGATCAGAAATCCTCAGAAGCCGCTCTCTGGCTGTGATGAAGGCCGTAGATAAAAGCTCGGCCCAGTGTAAAAGTGCAAATTGCAGCTGGAGGTTTTACAGCGGTCCTCGGACGCCCGGCAGGCTCCACCGGAGAGAGAGAGAGACGACTTTGAGATGCTGGCCTCCTGAGAGCGTGGAGTGTGTTTGTTTAAGTAGGTCATAATCACAGTGCTGTCTTTTAGCTTTGGCTCCAGGCGTAAACAGAAGTGCCCCATGCAAACAGGTGTTCTCTGTGAGTTTTTGGGAAATATACAAATACTTGTTCTATTTTTTGGGGGGGAAGAGATGGGGAGGTTGTGTTAATATTCAATTTTATTTAATCTTTTCTTTTACCAGGAAAGTCCCATTGAGATTAAGAACCTCTTTTTCAAGGGAGTCCTGGAATACCACGGTACTATAGCAATGTGGTCTGTGTACTAGCCGCATGTACCACAATGTCATTTGGAAAGAATATTAGATTTAACGTAGAATAAGCCACAGATTGTCATGTGACTTGTTTTTTTTTTTACTTTATTGAGGAACTGACATAAGCCAAGTCTTCTGTTGATTCCTCCAGTAGATTGGGGTGAAATCTGGGAAGTGACGTAATGACAATGAAACAGAGGTAAACCATACAATTTAGACAAATTTAAGAAGGTAAAAGGGCCTTCCTTTGTGAGTCTGGTTGCTAAATTAAATTGGAATCGTTGAGATGGATCCCTGGCTGTGGAAATTGGGTGAATGTCTCCATACTCTTCACCTTGCACCTGTACTGTTCAACTAAAGGCTAAGGACTGATAAATCATTGGCAAAAATCAGAAATATTTTATTTAAAAATAGCAAAATGTGATTATATATTAAAGGAACACAAGGTGCCACAGTGGGGCGGCTGCGGCGGTAAAGTGAAAAACTGTCATTGTGTTCTTAGGCAAGACACTTCACCCACATTGGTGCGTGTGTGTGTGTGTGTGTGGGGCTGTATGGCACATACTAGTTGCCTTGCTTCTGTCAGTGTGCCCCATGGCAGCTGTGGCTCCAGTAGTAGTTTATCACTCTGTGTATAGAGTGAAGAAATAACAGAACATAAATAATGAAGTCTTTGAGTGTCCAAAACTATTATTAAAGTAGTACAAACTTTCAAACAAATATCTACAAATCTAATAATTTCACTGTTTTCCATTCATTGCTTAATAGTTCAGTGGTTGACCATCTAAAGATTGGGTGCTACATCTCCATTTCAATTCGAATCAAGAAATGTTAAGGCTGTTGCTCTCAGATCAACTCCATTATAATTAATTTCTTGCTACTACTAGATATGTTCTCTTTTGTGATGGTTAAAAGTGGATTACTTGGGGGAAAGCTCGTAGAAACGTATAGTAATATAACGTGACAAAGTATATCTTCAGTCTCAAGAAACGCTCCTCATTTTAAAGTCATGCAGCTCGCGGAAATTCAATTTGGTAGACGTCAGCCAAAAGCTACCCCCTCCAGGCCGGCTCGCATCCCCAGCCTATCGCACAGCAAAACGCCCCCTTCCAATCATCCGTGCCGGACAGGCAGCCGCTTAAAAGCGGAGAAACTCCCACTTCACTGCCTCTCAAAGCCTCGCAACCACCGCCTCCCCTCCTCCTCCTCTTCACCCTGCCTCCAATCTGCCTCCAATCTGCTTCCCGCTGCCAAAATGCCGCCACCAGTGCCTAGGTCCCGGGGGATTGTACGCGCTCCATCGCAGGAGCCTCTCCGATCTGAAGGCCGCACCGGGGCCTAGGGCGCCAAACCACCTCTCAATAAAATACTCAAAAGCATTTTCGTTTCTCGTCTCTCCAAATTGAAATGTATTTGTGCCTTGTCTTTCAGTATTCGACCGATTTGAAGAAGTTGTACTGCCAGATCGCCAAGACGTGTCCCATTCAGATCAAAGTGCTCACCCAGCCTCCACAGGGCGCCGTCATCAGAGCCATGCCGGTCTACAAGAAGGCCGAACATGTGACAGAGGTCGTGAAACGCTGCCCCAACCACGAACTCAGCCGCGAATTCAACGATGGTCAGTCTACTTTGTATCGTTTGAAAACCTGACGTCCAAACCTCTGGCTACAGCAGGTTATATAGATGCTTATTGATACGACAGGTGCATTATGATCGTTGTTCTGCAAAATAGTTACTTCCTGGGGTACAATTCATTACAAGTCAAAGTCCCTATTCTTACCCACTTCTTGCTGTCAAAGTCTTGAAGAAATCATTTCCAGCGTCCATGCTTGCTGGTGTTTTACTGCTTAAGGCTTAGAACAGCCTTCGAATGAGTCAAAGATTGTAAAGATGCTAGTACTGCTTAATAACCAAAAGCAGAAGTCTATCTATGCCACTTTATTCAACTAAGAAGATAAGATGAACCTTCTCAAAATACACAAGTCTACTGCAGAAAAGTGTCAGGTATTGAAACAGTACTAGCGTCTTTACACTCTTTCAGTATAGCCCCTAAATCACATCTGTAGTTATCTCAAAAGACGTTACAAAATCATTGAATTCGCCAACACAGATCAGAGAATCAAACAGTTCAAACACAAGAAATGCAATGATAAAAACATATAGAGCCATTGGTCCATAAGGGTCCTCAGGAAAAAAAGCATCGGAATGAAAAACAGTATGAATATATATATACAGATAAGTGCAGAACATTAGCATGTTTTGGATAACCTAAATGGGCAACAATGCAGTTTGATCGATAGAAAACAGAACTGTCCAGACAAAAATAATTTGTCTTCGTGCATTTTCTCCCATTCTCCACCTCCTATTCTTCCCAGTGCTCTCCCTCTCTCTCTCTCTCCTGCATATCTCCTGTAATACTACTGTAAATATGTGTGTATGGAAATGTATTTTCAAAAAGACCATCACAATGTATTGATGTATCTCCTATGTTTTTTCCTCGTGTGTCTCAGGTCAGATCGCGCCTCCCAGTCACCTGATCCGTGTGGAAGGGAACAGCCACGCTCAGTACGTGGAGGACTCCATCACCGGCCGACAGAGCGTCCTGGTGCCCTACGAACCCCCACAGGTCAGAGACAGTATTCACCTCCATTTCTGTTAAGGTAGATCAGAGCTTTACCTCTGATGAACTATTGTTTGTTAGCAAGTTTGTTATGTGTCTGTATGGATGAATGTGTTTCTGCGGATGGACACCTGGATTTCTCCTACAGGGGATCAATAAACTATCTATCTATCTATGATGCTTGGACACATAATTTGTTACTAAAAGGCCTTTCTCCCAAGTATACAAAAGATAACAGATTTTCTAATAAGATGGAAACAGCATGTTGTGGTTTGACATTGTCACTTGAAGTAGAATATTTCTTTTGGTGTAAAATTTGCAAATACACAACATAAAATTCAAGGTTACAGCAAACCAAGTATGACATTTTGGTTTAATGCATTAACTTAGTATGTACCCAAGAACCCAAAGAAGCTAATATGCTACATTGCCAAATCTGGTCATTGAATGCGGCTTTCCAAAAATAGCAGAAATATTTTGATGTCTGGGTTCTACAGGGTTAAGACAGACTTAGAAAATAATATCATCATTGCAAAAAGTTATGAAAAAAAGTCAGACCACTGCTCCACCGTGCTGCCACGAATGGTTTTCTCCCATTGGCATACCAGTCATAATGTAAAGACAAAAAAACTTGATTTAAGCAATTATTACCTTACCTTTAATCACATTTTGCCGTGATCACTCAATGTCAGTGTAAGTATGTATTAGAAAGTGAGGACTATGTTTATTCAGGACTGTGCTGAATCTGCATCTCACTCTTGTTGCGTTCTCTCAGGTGGGAACTGAATTCACCACCATCCTCTACAACTTCATGTGCAACTCCAGCTGCGTGGGGGGAATGAACCGACGGCCCATCCTCATCATCGTCACCCTGGAAACACGAGAGTACGTCCCCACTCCTTCTCCTCCTCCTTCTCCTCCTCCTCTGCCATCAACTCTATACTAAAATTAAATTAAATCTCTAAGTTTAGGTTCTCTTGTCATATCACTGTAACACGACTCTAAACCTCTGTGTCTCTGTGTCTGTGTGTGTGTGTCTCGCTGTGTGTGTGTGTGTGTGTGTGCGTGTGTGTGCGTGTGCAGTGGTCAGGTCCTGGGCAGACGGTGTTTTGAAGCCCGGATCTGCGCCTGTCCCGGCAGAGATCGGAAGGCGGACGAGGACAGCATCCGCAAACAGAACGTAACGGACGCCACAAAGAGCAGTGACGGTACGAAGCGCCGTAAGTAGCTGGGGCTGGTGGCGGTGTCAATGTCAGCTTTATATGTATAGCACATTCACAACAACATCAGCATGAAATACACACAAATACATTCAAAAACAGGGACGTCGAGGTTTCAAATTACCGCAAGAAAGAACACTGCAGTTTAGGGATTTTTTGTGTCATTAATAATAGAAAAAAAACATAGATTTAAAGCTGGGACACATAAGACTTTTTTGTTTCAAAGATGATACATGTTGTTTGTCCCAACTGTAAGAGAAAAAAGGAAAACGAGCCCTTTGAGTTACTATTTGATGCTTTGGGCCTTTGGGTCTCTTTCCATTTTTTTGAATAAGCTGATCTGAACTTGTTAAATGGATTTGTTTGCATATTATGTTTTTTGCAACTTGAAAGTTAGGTGCCTCAGCTTTAAAGACAGGGGATGCTCTGAGACATTTTTCCTTTGTATTATTTATCAGCCACAGTGATTAAAAAATTCCCTAAAAAGAACAATTTTGAGCTGAATTTTGATGATATTTCCTACCTTGAGTATTTTGGACCATTTTAGACCCTAATTTAGGTATTTTTCTTCCACTTTGGCAGGTAATTTTGACCCGACGCTAGCACAAGTGTTAAAAAAGATCATATCAAAAGAGATAGCAATTTCACAAAACAAACATTGACTTCATCAGGTGAGCCATTTGAACATATTTCAAGAAGTAAAAAATGATTGATTTTGCTTCTAAAGTTTTATCTTGTGACCTGAATAATGACAAACCTTGACGTCCCTAACACAGGACTATGCCACTCTCTCCTCCCTGCTCTGTCTGCTCTGTCTGCTCTGGCTTTTTTAGGTCTCATACTGTGTATATGTAAACCCCACAGGTAAATGCATCGACAGCAAAACTCACGTTCCTGTGCTTTATCTGTAGCTTTCCGTCAAGTCTCCCACGGAATCCAAATGCCCACTATAAAGAAGAGAAGGTCCACAGACGAGGAGGTCTTCTGTTTGCCTGTAAGTGGTCTGCACTTCTGCTCTCACACATTCAACACAAATTGCCCTATGTTTTTTTGCTTTTATCCAACATCCAACCTTATTCCCTCATCACAAACCGACCTGGAGTTGTTTTTAGCTCCATTCACATTCATACAGGAACAAACATGTCTCCCCTTCTGTCTGAAAGCTTCTATCTCAAACTTGTTATACTTTTTGACTGTGACATCACGGACAATGCTGTTTTCTGCCTCTTTACCTTTTTAGGCGCCAAAGTAGTACTCTTGAATCCAGGACACTTTATACATCAACCTGGCTTCACACAAACACTTCTCTACACTTTTCTTACACATTTGTATTATATATATTTCTGTTGTGGATTGTAATAGTCCTCTCACTCTCTTATGAAGTTTCGGGGCTCCACACTTTCTTTGTTTCACTTTTAATATCTGAAAAACGCTGGCACTTAAAGGGTTAAAAAACAAAATCGCAGACTCCAATTTCTTCTGTCAAATGTCTTCAGATGACATCACGCACTCAGAAACGGAGGACAGAAAGCGAAAGTAAAATATTGTGAACGAATTCCATCCCAACATGCCATTAGCAAACATGTTCTCTTGTGCGTGATTGTAAGAAAGAGCCCTGTGAGTCACTATTTGATGCTTTGGGATGAGTGAGGGTGGTCTTCACTTCTCTGTCTGAATAGCATGATCTAAAAATGTGACAAAGATTAAGCTAGCTCAACTTTTCTTTGTACAGGTGAAACTCAAAAGTCCTTTCACTTCTGTTATTCAACTTACAAAGTGAAACTGACACATGACACATTACTTGCAAAGGGAGATTTATCAAGCCTTTCTTTGTTATTATATTGATAATTATGGCTCACATCTTAGAAACCCCAATCTCAGAATATTAGAATATATTGAAACTGGCCATAGGCATCATAATTATAACTAAAACAATGTCACGCTGCTTGTAAGGATTTTATATCAGAGGTGACCAAACTTTTTAGCTAGAGGGCCACTTTAGTTCCTCAGACTAGTCCAGGGTCCGACTACTACTATGGATGGTAAAACTGTTTTGACTGGATTCAAGCTGTTCTGGGTTCTAAAATGTATAAAAAGTCCATTTTGATTCACACAAACAACTACATAAGCACCATATATGGAATTATGTGACAATCAAAAACTTACAAGCTTTACAAAGAGGTACAACATGACTTTACTGGTGGAGCTGAAGTTGGCTGGATGACACTGTGAAAGAACCTCAATGACTACTTAGCAAGGCAGAGCGCACATTATTGAACACAGTTGAATTTCAGAGATAAATGAACTTTTGAACAATATTCTAATTATCCAAGTTTTATTATTCTGTGAGTAACCCCCAGGTTTGCTTTTAATTCTTCTAAAATCCTGCTCAAATAATGCATGATACTTGTTCTTTAAGAGCGTTAGATCAGCTAAAAGAAATCTCTGGTTTGTGTACAGTGTTGTGTGACAGCGGGGTTAAACATGGCTCTCTTTCACAGATCAAAGGGCGTGAAATTTACGAGATTTTGGTGAAGATCAAGGAGTCGCTGGAGCTGATGCAGTTCTTACCACAACACACCATCGAGTCGTACAGACAGCAGCAGCAGAGCCTCATCCAGAAGCAGTGAGTGTGGAGCCGCCTTCGAAACCACTGTTTTTGTTACGTTTGTTAGTCTTAAGAACCAGAGACACAAACTCTGCATTCGGCCAGTGAAGAATATGTCTGCAGGTTGAAAAAAATTGGAAAAGTTAGAAGATGTCACTCACCCATATGGTTAAAGTAAAGGGGGAGAGACACTACACTGCAAAAAGTGAGGTATTAATAAAGGTAGTATTTGCTTGAATCCAGTGGCGGTTCTCTCTTAATCTGAGTACATTATGACTTTCTTAAAAGAAAGTCTAATTCAAAAACTGTTGCTTTATTTTCTCATTCCAAAGGAGACATTTCTTTTTTCTATTTTTCTATTTGTTTTTTCTATTTTTCTATTTGTTTTTTATATTCTTATATTTGTATTTTTTTGAAACGAGATCATTTTGCTTTTTTCCATTGGCAAATCTTGTTTTAAGGAAGTCAAAATGTGCTCAAATAAAGATACATTATGCCAAATTTAAGCCATATTTAACATATTTTTCATCACTTTTTGCAGTGTATATACAATACTGTGTAAATGATATAGAACTTACTCAAGCTCACTTATTTAAAGCTGCTATACCTCAGTTTTTTGTTCCAGATTAAGATTGAGAAATCCTTTGTATGTCCCACAGTGGGGAAATATCAGTATTGCATCACCAGCTGCAGAGAAGTCATAAATAACACATTAGTCCAACAGAAAGTAAAAGTTGTGAACAAATCAGAACAACACATGCTGTTTTTGTCTGGTAGAAAACTTTTTTTTTGTATTCCGTATACTGAGAGCCTCTGAGATGAGAGCTGATTGGCTGAGTGAGGGTGGTCCTCTTTTTTTCACTTTATCTGTCTAAAAAAGCTGATCTAAAGAGGCCAAATATACGTGCATGTAAAAACTATTGAAAGAGCCAAATTGTTTTAGAGCCAGAAATTACAGTTGCATGGATTATATTACATCGTTTTACCCCAGCTGTATGTGTGTGTGTGCGTGTGTGTGTGTGTGTGTGTGTGTGTGTGCGCGCGTGTATTAAAATGCTCATTGCAATATTTACAGTCTTAAATTTACCAACGGAACATGTGACTTTAACATGATTCCCAGAGCCGTTAAGCTTGTAAAAGTTTTTGTTCTCCCTCCTCATGGGAATCTTCCACTTGGCGTTTTGTTATTTTAAGCACATTCTTAGCCGTGTTCCATTGTCAAATCCAGTCTGTAAAACGTTTTTCGGTTCAACATCTCTACATGGCTGGAGGTGATGCAATCGCTGGGGGGGAGAAAAAGGCCTCCGTGAGAATGGAGCCCGGTTCACATGCATCATACAAATCAAAGTAGAAAGACCATTTTTATTTTCCTTTTTTTCCACACTGTTCCACCTTGGCGTGAGGGCGTGTATTCTTCCACTTGGCGATTGAACCTGGCTCCCACAGATGCCGTGGTCACGCCTTTGGGTGCTTTGCCAGCGTTTGCACAACACTTCTTACCATCTCTGTCTTTATGCATTGGTTTTGAATTCAGAGCGCCCCCCCCCCCCCCCCCCCCCCCTCTCTCTTTGCCTGATCCTCTCTCTCTCTCTCTCTCTCTCTCTCTCTCTGTGGTCTATGGAAAAGAACTACAAAAGTACATGGCTCTAAATGATAGTGCCATAGACTTAATTACTACTTATGCTGAGTTTTCCCATTAAAGCAGTGACGCACACCAGCTTCCCCCTACTTCCTGGTCACCGCTTGTGGAAAAATAATACTTCTTATATTGTGCATTTTGGTTCTGTTGTTTTAAAGTTGATCAATTAATCTTGCTGAAATTAAGGATCTTAAACAGTATGAATGCATTATGATCCTGATAGTACATATCTGGACTTTTAATGTCCACACAGAGAAGAGTTTTATCACGTTTCTCCCCAGAGTTAAGCACAGTGTAGATGTAGGAGCAGCTGGTATTGGTGTGGTTATGCTGCCCTCTTGTGGTGGTGCTTTGAATCTCTTTCTCTTGTCCCATCTCTCAAGCTGTAGTCTATAATAACATAGTTCAAACCAATTCAGTTGTAAAATCTTTTGCTTTCTTAGAGCCCTGTGAGTCACTATTTGACCCTTTGGGCTGAGAGCTGATTGGCTGAGTGAGGGTCCTCCATCTTTTTGACTTTTTGTGTGATAAAGCTGATCTAAAGCTGTGATAAAACACATACTGGGGTTGTTTCAACTTATCTCATCTTATCTTACTAATGGTACTTTTGGCACAAACAAGTAACTCTGCCCTCTTTCTGTCTAAAAGCTCAGTCTCGGGTTTTTTTTAGAATTATTTTGTATCACCTTTGTGTGCAATCGACAGTACAGTACATTTCTTAACATTACGACTATATACATGTGCTCTAATTACACACAATAGACAAGCTCTAATGTCTTCCCTTTTCTGTCCCCTCCTGTCCCCTCACCGCTCCTCCTTCTCTTCCTCTTCTTCCTTCTCCTCCTCCTCTTCTTCCTCACCTGCGCCACCTTCTCCTCCCCAATCTCTTCTTCCTCTTCCTTCTCCTCCTCCTCTGCTGTTTCAGTCTTCGTTCGCCGGCCCCGGACGCCGTCTCGGAGGCTCGCCACCTGCGGAGCTGAACACATTCCCGCTGAGATTCTCCTCTGTCTCTCTTCCTCCTTCTTTGAGCCTTCACCTTCAGCTCTGACGCCTCCTTTTCTCCTCTCTGCTCCTTCAGTGAGACATGAACCTGGACTTACTCACTGAGGTCACGAGGAGCGATGATTGTGGGCCGCACCTCCTCCTGACGGGACGATGTGGAAAGATAAAGCAGTCGCTACTGTCAGGCTGCACTTGGACAATAAACACTGTGTTACTTGACTTCTACACTGCAAAAATGATGAAACAATAAGTTAAATGGCATTGAAAAAATATGATTTTATCTTGTTTTGAGTGTTTTGACTTTCTTAAAGCTGCGGTACCTGTGTAATTAATTCGATATCACTAGTTTCTCACTCTCAAAACAGTTTGATTCTATTGCTAGTTTTGGCCTGTCACATCTTTTTATCAGCTTTTTCAGGCAGAAAAGAGAAAAAGAGAGGACCACCATCACTCTCAGCCCAAAGCGTCAAATAGTGACTCACAGGGCTCTCTCAAACAAGAAAAAGATGACATATTTTTCTAATGAAATGTGGTCTGATTTGTTCACAAAACACAAAAACAAAACAAGACTTTATCTGTTGGGACAAACTACACATAATATCCATGGAGAAAAGTTCGATACCGCAGCCTTAAAACATTCAAAACATAGAGATTCACGTGCCATACTTCAATCAAATCACATTTTTGGGTAATTTTGTCTAATATTTTATGTTACTGTGCATTTTCTATTTGAGCTGGACTCTTGGATGTAGCATAATTCATGTTTGTGTTTCTGTTGTTGAGAAGATCCTGAATGCTGGACATTTGTTTTTACTGCAGGACAGTTCGTGTGGATTTTATTTGAAAGCATTAAGTCAATTCTATCAAGTTATTGTTCATTTTTTTAATTCTGTGGCTGCTGCACTTTGTCCAATCATAATAAATGCCTCTGCTTGAAACGTGCTCGTAACTCCTCCTACTTTATTTCAGTGGCAAAGTCTGGCCCAGCTGTCTGTGGGTCTGGAAGAAAAATCATCATTAAAATATCCCAAAAACATTTGAAATAATATTGTACAGTAGACTAAATATATTGAACCAATACAGGTTAACACTAGAATGGTGAGATTATTTTTTCAACCAACCAACCAGTTTACCCATAGAACAAGCATGCAATATTTTTGGTACACAAAGCAATTTCTCACTCGAATTGAGTCTCTAAATAAAGATTACTTACTTACTTACTCTTGCTGATCTCTTGTCTCTTTGCTCTCTCTCTCTCTGGACTCTCTCTGATCTATCTCTGGTCTCATGTAGTAGTAAGTAAGTAAGTAATCTTTATTTATATACCGCCTTTCACAGACCAGAGTCACAAAGCGGTTTACAATTGTTATTTTTGGGCACTTGTCCTCTCACTCCACACAGAGATGTGAGCGGGGTTGCCGAACAGGAGGCGCATGCGAGACCTATTGTACATATTTTTAGTGGTAGGGGAAACCGGAGTACCCGGAGGAAACCTACGCAGACACGGGGAGAACATGCAAACTCCACTCAGAAAGGCCCTGGTCCGGCCGGGATTCGAACCCAGGACCTTCTTGCTGAGAGGCGAGAGTGCTATCCACTCAGCCACCGTGCCGCCCCATGTCTCATGTCTCTCTGCTCTCTCCCTCTCACTCTGCTCTCTCTCTCTGGACTCCCTCTAGTCTCTTCTCTCTTTGGTCTCTCTCTCTCTTTGCTCTCTCTGCTCACTGCACCGCTGTGATTAGTTCAGAGGACTATCGCGACTTTCCCTTTCGCCCTCAGTCCTGCTCCTGTCCCTCAGTGCAGCAGTATTTCACAGTGTATGCACGCACTTTTGACAGCTGCAGCAGTGCTCCGAAAGGTTTGAAATATGTGGTCTCTCTCACTTCAGCAGTCGTGAGTTCAGGCGATTAGAAAAAGTATAAAGTTTTTGGTGAGGGGTTTTACAGCCTTAAAACATACAGCTGCTACTTCAAGGATTTAGCTTATTGTGGGTTATTTCTAGAACACAACCCCGCAATAAATAAGGCACTAGTGTATCTGTCTTTTATTACAGTGCAGGTGGTCTGTAACTTTTATAATTACATATGTTAAATCCCAATGGGGGGGGAAGAATGCAATTTTGACTTCCTGAACTCCAAGGTCTCGTTTCGTGCATCTCTTTGGTTCATGAACGACACTGAGCTCATATTGTCAGACATCATCAGTTTCCCCTCTGTCTCCCAGGTCTCCGATGCCGCCTCAGTCCTCGTACGGCTCCAGTTCTCCCACTCACGGCAAGATGAACAAACTCCCGTCCGTGTCCCAGCTCATCAACCCGCAGCAGAGGAACAGCCTGACCCCCTCTGGCATGTCGGGCGGCCTCACTGACAGTAAGTGACTCCTGTGCTCGGCTTTGAGTGGAGGCTTTTCACATGAAACACACACACAAACCAGACCAGGGATTCTCAACTGGAACCTGTTGGGACCCACTGGTATCAGTATAAATGAAGGGAGGGCAGAGAGGGACCAGAGACAGAAAGAAAGAGCAGAGGGAGAACAGAGTGAGACCAGAGAGGGACCAGAGAGAGAGCAGAGAGAAACTAGAGAGAGAGACCAGAGAGAGACCAGAGAGAGACCAGAGAGAGACCAGAGAGAGAGCAGAGAGAAACCAGAGAGAGACCAGAGAGAGACCAGAGAGAGACCAGAGAGAGAGCAGAGAGAAACCAGAGAGAGACCAGAGAGAAACCAGAGAGAGACCAGAGAGAGACCAGAGAGGGACCAGAGAGAGAGCAGAGAGAAACTAGAGGGACCAGAGAGAGAGCAGAGAGAAACCAGAGAGAAACCAGAGAGAGACCAGAGAGAGACCAGAGAGGGACCAGAGAGAGACCAGAGAGAGACCAGAGAGAAACCAGAGAGAGACCAGAGAGAAACCAGAGAGAGACCAGAGAGAGACCAGAGAGGGACCAGAGAGAGAACAGAGATAAACCAGAGGGACCAGAGAGAGCAGAGATAAACCAGAGAGAGAGAGAGACCAGAGAGGGACCAGAGAGAGTGAGAGAGAGGGCAGAGATAAACCAGAGAGACCAGAGAGAGAGACCAAGAGACACAACCCAAAGAAGAGCTTAGTTTAGTTTATGAAAATGTCAAATACTGTACTAAATGCAATTCAATTCAAGTTGAAAACTAACAGAAAGAAAACATTTTTAGAGAATCAAACAGTTTGAACTTAGCTCAGCCCACTCCTTTTGAGCAGAATTAAAAATGTTCAAATAAACGCATGAAATACATATGCAATAATAACAAACACATAAAAGCCACTGGTTCAGGAGCTACCAGTAGCTTGCCACCCCTTTCAGGTAGCTCCCCAAAATATTCAGGAATTTGATACATGATCCTGAGTTATTACCATTTGAGTAATTTCATTTTATTATGAAGGTTTTCTTTATGTTCAGAAAATTAGGGTTATGATTATGATTTTCCGCAGTTATGAGTTTTTTTGTAATGACTGCAAAAAAAGGGTAGCTCTCAAAAGAGTAGCTCTTTTCTATCACAAACATGCTGGAGACCCCAAATTAGAAGTACTAGTAAGGGGTTGAAGAGTTATTTGAATTTATGTCCTTGTGGAGGAACCAGCTTCAGGACCTTTTTGATGGATGTCCATGTTTTTGCTCCTGAAAACTGCTTAGCTTCGGGTTTCATCGCTGGCAGCCGCGACTTCATCTTTTTGAGAATTCCTTCGGGCAGGGGTGTCAAACTCATTTTTAATTTGAGGGCCAAAGAAATTCAAGTAAGACCTGGTTGGGGGCCAAAATTATGAAAGTTTTTTGAAAAATTATAAATATTGTTTTCATCTTGTTTCACATGTGTTAGATTGGATATTCTTTTCCAGTAGATTTTTCGGAACAAAATGAGTTCAGATTCTGTGGATTGTACCAAACCTGCACCAAGTATCAAGATTATATGTAGTTGAAGACTAGTAGACATTTCAAAACATTTATTTAACAATTGAACTTCTAATTACATTTGCTTAACATTGCTTGAAGCTGGAACTGAAATCTACCTAATTGGGACATATCTTTATCACTTGATTTTAAGCACTTTTACCATCAAGCTGCATCTCAACCATTTTGTAGAAGGAGTGAACATAAAGGGTTAAAAAATGGCTATAACATGCCATCGTAGACTAGTGCCATTGATGCTGCAACTATAATAATTTAAGATAAATTCAAGCAAATATTGGTACTTGAAGTTTGACATGTCTGCCTTAGTGTCTTGTCTTGAGCTCTCAGACCTCTCCGTGATGAGCTCCCTGAGACGTGCCAGTTCTTACAGACAAAAACACGTGCTTACAAAGTTCAAGTACTGCATCCTATCTGTGCGTTTAGTCACACGGCAGAGCTTGACGCGCCTGCTCTTGTCTCCTCAGTGACTCCCATGATGGGCTCTCACATCCCCATGAGCGACATGAGCTCACTGAGTCCTACACACGCACTGCAGTCACAGCTCCCCCTGGTGCCCTCCTCGCAGCACTGCACCCCCCCTCCTCCCTACCCCATGGACAGCAGCATCTCCAGGTACCCCCCCAGACACAAAGACACACGGCCCACGCACGGACAGGCAGCGGCAGGCCAGAGTAGGCTCTCACTGGGGGAACCGGAACAGAATAGAGCAGAGAAAGAGAAAGCAACGAAAGCAAAGCTCGAGCAGAGGTGTCCAAACTGCGCAGCTTTGGCTGGAAATCAGTTGTTTTCACCGATATTTGAGAACAATTCAACAAAAATATCATTAAATGTCTTGTTTTACTTCCATTATTTTGACATAAAAGGACAGAACTGTGAATATACTGTGAAATAACAGTAATAACGCTTGTTGCTGAGCCAATCTAAGAGGTTTTTTGATATTTTTTCATATTTTAAGCAAATATTTAATACTTTTTTCTAAATGTAGCAATCTATACTCTTTCAATTATTTCGTCTCATTCATATTTAAGTGTTAGAAGCTATTGGATGTTAGAGAAATGGACGTTGCTAGTTTTGCAGTGTGGCTATACTTTACTCTTGTTTACCCCATGGTTATGGAGTGAGACCAGATTTTTATGTTTGAGAATGAATAAATGTGATAAAAAATTTATATTAATGACATATTATACAACGGTTTAAGTTAGTTCAAGGTGCAGAGGTGTCAAACTGGCTGGTGTGGCCGCAGGTTTTCATTCTAACCAAGCAGGAGCACACCAGACTCCACCTATTTCCTCAAGAGAGTTCAGTCTTAACCTGAAGACCGAAGAGAAAATGGGTGGAGTCTGGTCTGCTCCCCTCCAGCCCTCTGAGGACTGGTTTGACACCTCTGTATTAGAACATCGGAATCAAACCTTTGGAAAGAAGTTTGGACACCCCTGCTGGAGAAGAATAGCTTTTCAAACAACACAGAAGGAACACACTAATAACACTATTTATGTTTATGTTTATGTTTCATCATTCCCCCAGAATTTTTACAATCCATATATTCATCCAAAATGCTGCTTTTCTTTTTTTTATTTCTTGACTTTAACTGCATGGCAAACACAATGTACAACCAAACATGTTTGATAACAGCTTGGATTTAGTCGGATATATCTTCATTTCACTGCGTTTAGACTTTCTTAAAACAGGATTGGCCAATGGAACAAGAATACAATTGTTTACATGGGGACTACAAGAATCCTTTGGTCAAAAGATACTGAGACATATATGAGATATGTTTTTGCCTAATACAATCAAATATGAACTTTCTGTTGTTGTTATTTACGTTGTGAATGTAACGTGTGCACCTTCTCTCCCCAGTTTCCTCATTCGGCTGGGCTGCGCAGGCTGCTTGGACTACTTCACCGCACAGGGCATAACCAACATTTACCAGATCGAAAACTACAACATGGAGGTGAGCACTTCTCTCTCCCACTCTCTCACCCCAGTCTCCTTCCACTGCTAAAATCAATAGTCAAATTATTACATCCCGGTATATGTTTTTTTTATAACCTTTTTTTCTCTCTTAATAATACATTGCATTTGTCCAAACCAAAAGTCTTGTACAAGTAAAACCAAAAATCCCATCTTATTGGAAAACATGTTAACTTTTGCCTGCTTGTTGGTTCGAGTCACTATTTGATACTTTGGCTGGAAGTTACAAGTTTGATACCAGTAGAGAAGCACTGGTCCCTTCTGTGGAGAGATGGGCCGATGAAATGAGTGATGTGCCACTGTTGAGGTGGTGACAGGGAGGAGGAGGGTTGCAGGACAAGCTGAAATCTGAGTATGATGAGGCTGAGTAGAGCTGCAGCAAGGCACTGTTTAAATGCAGAAAGATGAATGCCAATTTTAGCAGATGCACAAGTGTAGTAGTAGTAGCAGTAGCAGTAGTAGTAGCAGTAGTATTAGCAGTAGTAGTAGCAGTAGTAGTAGCAGCAGTAGTAGTAGTAGTAGTAGTAGTAGTAGGACTAAGGTAAAAGAAAGTGATAAAGTGCCCACAGGGGAACTGGTATTAGTGTTATTTTATGTTAGTAGTAGCAGTAGTAGCAGTAATAGCAGCAACATTAGCAGCAGCAGTATTACTAGTGCGATAACAGCAGGAGAAGTGGCTCCGTCTGCACCTCGGCTTGAGCCTGGTTTCTTGTGGTTTATTTTGCAGTGCTCGCACCGCTGCTAACCGCTGTACTGTGTAATGGTGTGATACAGGACCTGTCCCGGCTCAAGATCCCGGTGGAGTTCCAGCACCCCATCTGGAAGGGCATCATCGAGCAGCGGCAGGCCATGGACTTCTCGCCGCCGCCCCACATCGTGCGCACCACCAGCAATGCGTCCAGTGTCAGCCTGGGATCCTCTGAGGCGCGCGGCGAGCGGGTGATCGACGCCGTGCGCTTCACCCTGCGCCAGACCATCTCCTTCCCACCGAGAGACGAGTGGTCCGACTTCTCCTTCGACCTGGATTCACGCCGCAACAAGCAGCAGCGCATCAAGGAGGAGGGTGAGTGAAGAGGAGGAGGAGAAGGGGGAAGAGGAGGAGGAACCGCACCTTCGCTCCAGATGGCTATCCAAAGCATTCAACTACTTTCATTTTCAGAACATTTCATTTGCTGTTGATTTTTTTATTCGTTGTTTTATAAAAAAATGTACACGTGCGGAAACTGCTGAAATACAGATTAAATGTAAAAAGTTCAAACTGTGTTCTTTGTATTTAAGGCTTTGAATGTTCTTGTAATTAGACAGTGTTAAGAAGCTAGTTCTGCTTAACCTGAATACCACATGTTTTAGCAGGAGACTCACGTTTTTGTCAGCAGTGAGAGGTGGGACGTGTTTTATTCAATTTCTATTTATTTTTGTATAGCCCTAAATCACAACAGCAGTCATTTAGCAAAATTGTCGATTTGCCAGCACAGACAGTTCAAACAAAGATATAAAAAACAAATAGAGCAATAATAACAAACACATAGAAGGTTCATAAATGGATGTCCACTCTGTCCTTAGACCCTCTTGTATCGCCACGGAACTATCAAAAAACCCAGTGGGATTCAGCTGTTGTTACCTAATGAGGACAGATCGTCAAACTGGGACAATTCAAATATTGAACCGAAGAGCTCAAATATGTTGTGATTTAGGGCTGTACATGAATATATTGAATTGAATTGAACAAATACAAAAGATTGATAAGAGAGGAGATTGAAATCAGGAAGCACGGACCATCAACGGAGACGAGGGGGGCCTTCACCTTGGCTCACACTTTGGACTCACTTCACTCTGACCAAGGTGGAAGTCTACCACCAAAATATGCAGTAATTAATCAGAACTAGCTTCTTTAAGATCTTAGTCTGATTAGAGGAACCTTCAAAGCCTTAGTGCTGAAAAACAAGCCGAATGCACTTATTTTTGTTCGGGTTTGATGTGGAGGTGCTTTGGTGCATTTGTACACTGCAAAATGAGTTAATATTTGCTTGAATTACACACACATTTGTTCGAGCTTCTGTTCAACACTACACTGTTCCCTCAAAAATTGTTTTCAGCCCCAGTCGGGATGATATGAGAGACTTCTGGCACAAACACGTTGCCCCGCCCTTTCTGTCAGAATGCCCCTTATTCAAACCTGTCACAATTTGTCAAATCTTGAGACTATGAGCTCTTTCTACTTTATAAAACAAAATCATTGCCTCCAAATTTGGTTTTGGCTTTCAATTGTACCACACCCCAGGTTGGATATTTAGTTAGTTTGTTATACTAATATGTATACAAAAATAATTTCACATCCATAGATTGATAGTAAGGCTGTTTATTCATTGCTTTATTAAGTCATTTTCTACTTCCACCACCATATAAAGCTGTTTTACTTGTCTAAAGAGCCATATTATGAACACAATTTTAAAGTAAAAGTCGGTTACCAATACTTTTAAAATTGTGAATAAACAGTATAAAGATTCACTGGTTAAACCCTGCAGCTTCCTGATTGGTCGAAATTAATTCAAATCCTTGAGAGGCTCTTCGTCATTGGTTGAACTATTCTCCTCCAGCAAATCATACTGGTTGTAGTTTGGCCAATGGGAGGGACTGTTTTAAATATATTGTAATGGTAGTTGTAAAATACTTACTGAACATAGCAGTACTGTGTCTCATGGTCAGAAATATACATTACTATAAACATTTAAGTTGCTGATATCACCTTGTTCCATTGGTGAATACTGAGTCTAAATATTCTCAAATTGAAAAAATAAATATTGGCTTCAAGCACTTATTAACCTAAATCGTCTCACATTTTGCAGTGTAGGTTCTTCCGAGCACTTGAATCACGTTTTCTGGACTTCTCTGAGTTATTTTTTTTACGTGTTCTTGTTCATTCCATTATTTGTAACGCATGACTGGAAAAAAAACTTTACATTATTGGGTTTTTTAATTTTATTATAGGGCTGACTGTTTTTCTGAGGGATGTAGCAAAAACGTAAACTCACTTTGTCAATGATCTCTGCATCTCATACACTGGATTTGTTTTGAGGTTGGAGCCAGAATTGATTGTAAACATTTCAGACATTTACTTTGAGAAGTATTATTTGAGGGAAATATTTTCTACTGTTTTTTTTAAAATAAATATATATAATGTTGAGATCAATGCACCATGTTTGCTTTGAAGTATGGTCATTCATTTGTACGAATATGTAGCCGCTTATAAAGGCTTTTAAAGATCCAGTGTTTCTGTATATTGTGACTGATGCTTTTGTCTTTTGTTTGTTATGGTAGAGGTTCATTTCATGTACATATTTGTGTAAAAATACAGCCTGGTTTCTCATCTCCAGTTGTTTGGAATTGAACTAAAATGCTATAATGCTGCATGTTATAATGACAGAGCCCAAAGTTCAAATGTTTTCACTGCCTTTTTCAGAAACAGAGCTAGTGTTCAGTTTTCTTATTCTTGTACAGTTTTGTAAATAAAGGGTATTTTGATATAAAGTGAATAAATAATAACCAAACTGCTATCTCACTTTTGTGTCCAGTCATTAAGTCTCATGGAACTGAAAACTGCTCAATGGTTTATGTCAAACTTGTGAAAGCCAGATCCCATCAGACCTCTGACGCTGAGCAGGGCAGGGCTAAGTTAGTACAGTGATGGGAGACCTCTGGGAACACCAGGTGCCACGGTGGGGTGGCTGCGGTTGTTAAATGTCAAACTTCACCCACATTGCCTACGTAAGAATGAGTCTGGTGTGTGTGTGTGTGTGTGTGTGTGAATGGTTGGTGGCAGCCGGAGGGGCCAATGGCACATATTGGTTGCCTCGCTTCTGTCAGTGTGCCCCAGGGCAGCTGTGGCTACAAGGATGGTTTATTACCACTGTGTATAGAGTAAAAGAATGACATGGGAAACGTCTTTGAGTGTCCAGAAAAGTGCTATATAAAACCAGTGGATTACACAATGTTACAGACTGTAAATAATCAACAATAGAAAGTCACACGTTTATTCAGTTAATAAGTTAATTCATCATCAGCAGCTCATTTTAAATGCTTTTAATTTGGATTTTCTTGTTCTAGTAGAAGTACTTTATTTGTTCGGCCATTATGAACATTAGATCTTAAGTCACATGTTTTCAAAGATCTTATACATTTGACAATAACAAAAGAAAAACTAAAATGTATTTTGAGAATTTTAGTGCTAAATAAGGTCTGGTCCACGATCAAACTCCATATTGATTTGATCTGAATATAGACGTCTATGAGGGTTAAAGATGCAGTACAGCCGTTGCTTAAAGACTGAATAACGTTTAACGAACCTCAAACATGTCTTAAATAGCGCAGGTCAAAAGCAGAAGTGAAAGATGGAGCAGCAGAAACAAAGGCCTGGAGCAAAACATGTTTATTCTAAATTCTGTACACCTATTTACACATTAAACTTATTCGAACAAACAGAATCACAGATGTACAGTAGGCCAGTCTCTTTCATGGGCACAGTTCATTCGACCTCCGCCACGTGGGCCACCTCCACCTCCATGGTCTGGATGATCTCAGGGCCGTCCTCTTTGCTCAGAGCCTGCTGCGCCAGGACGTAGTTGACGACCTGCATGATGCCCTGGTCCGACAGCGTGGACATGTTCTCTGCCTGAACAGCCTCCACCGCCTCTACAGCCTCTACAGCCTCCACCGCCTCTACAGCCTCCACCGCCTCCACCGTCTCCTCTGTGATCAGCACGGTCTCAATCTCCTCGTCCACCGTCCCCTGTGCCTCCCTCAGCTCTGGCGGCAGATCGGAGGCCAGGATGCTGACGGCGTGCTCCACCTGCGTCCCCTGGTTGTGGAACTGCAGGGTGTCCTTCTCGAGCATGATCTTCCCTGGCAGGTTGTCCCAGTGGAACTTGCTCATGTGTTTGCGCAGTGTGCGGGCGTCGATGTGCGCCTCCTGGCAGATGGGGCAGATGTATGGCCGCTCACCTGTGTGTGTGCGCACGTGTCTCTTCAGGGAGCGCGCGTCGGCCCACGCCACGCCGCACGTCAGGCACTCGAACGGCTTCACTCCTGCGGATGACAGCGTTTACATCACTGCAGGGTATGGGTCTATGTGGCTGGGTTGTTAACAGTACAACTTTAAACAAATGCATTAAGTCTTAAAGAGAAGGACAAACACAAGAAGACAGATCATATAGCTCTGACCTGCGGAGTTCCACAGGGGTCGATCCTGGGACCTCTTCTGTTCAATCTCTACATGCTGCCGTTAGGTCAGTTAATACGTAGAAACAATGTGTCCTATCATAACTATGCAGATGACACTCAGATCTATGTCTCAGTAGGAGGAGCAGGAGACCAGTGGACTCACTCCTTCACTGCAACCAACAGATCAGCTAAACTCAGACACAACTGAAATTATTGTCTTTGGTCCCCAGAAAGAAAGAGAGAGCGTTATCCATCTCCCTTTCTAAAACCTTCAAATCAGGTCAGTCAGATCTAAAAAACATCCCCAAGATCAAAAATATAGTGTCTAAAGGAGACTTGAAGAGGCTTATCCACGCTTTAGTCTCCAGTAGGTTAGACTACTCTAACAACTCCTCACCCTGGTGGTTGTTGACGTGGCGTCTGAACTCTCTCAGTTGGCTGAACTTGCGTCCGCACTGGCCGCACTCTCTCTCTAGGTTCTGCTTCACTCGTCCTTTCTTCCCGTGAGTCGCCTTCTTCACGTGGCGTCGAAACAGAGCCTTTTCAAAAAACTCTTTCCCACAAATGTTACACCTGATACAACAGATACAGTCGATTAATGACAAATAACAATATATCATCAAGTGCATGTCAGAGGAACATCCAGTAGGTTTGGGCTCAGACTTATTATCCATTTAGTGCAGTTCTCAAAACTTATGTAAAAAAAGCGGGAGTGAACTCACTTGTAGGGCTCAGCGACGGTGTGGGACTTGACGTGGGAGTACCAGTCCTTCTTCCAGCTGTAGCACTTTCCGCAGACCTGACACTGGAACGGCTTTAGCCCCATGTGCTTGTTCATGTGCTGCTGCAGGTCTTTGGCTTCCACAAAGCGCTTTTCACAGCTGAAGGACCACAGTTTGGATTCAGTATCAGAAAAGGAGGTTGTGTGAAAGTGCAGCGAATGAAGGACTCACTGGGAGCATTCGAAGGGCCGCTCAGTGGGTTTGGGTAAGTGCTTCTTCATGTGTTTACTCAAAGCAGAGGCGCGGTGGAAGGTGGCTCCACACGTGTTGCACAGGTACTTGGACTGACCTGCAGAGTGTACAGGATTAAAGTAATATACACAGTATTAACAGGTATGATACTAGAGTACAGTACAGACCGGTGTGCAGGCTGGTGTGGTCCTCCATGCTCCTCTTGGAGGCAAAGGTCTTGTGACAGTACTGACACTCAAACTGTTTGTTGGTCTCGTGCAGCATGCGGTGCATCTTTAGACTGTGTTTGTGAGGAAATGTCTTCCCGCACACTTTACAGGAGTGCGGCCGGACGCCCGTGTGGCTCAGCATGTGCAGCCGCAGAGAGTAGAGCTTGGGGAGGCTCTTGCCGCAGATGTCGCACACAAACTCCCTCTTGGTCTGATCTCGTTCCTCCGCGTCGTCTGCACGAGACTCTGATCCTGTGCTAAGACGCGGTGCACTGCGCTGACTCAGCTGTTTGTGACGCGCCAGATGTGTGCGCAGAGATGCCGCGTACTGGAACTCTTTACTGCAAAGCTGCAACACAACAGGGAGTTAGACACATGTGACGGACGTGACAGACACACACATATGCAGAAGGAGAGACTCACACAGCACTTGTAGCTGCGCGCCTTCTCGTGCTTGAGCGTGTGCATGATGAGGGAGTATCTCCTGCTGAACGTCATGCCGCACTCAGAACAGGAGTGCTCTCCGTCCGCCGATTTCAAGGGGTCAGGCTCCGCCCCCTCCGCCCCCAGGTGCTCTGCGGTGAGTGCCTCGTCCTCCACAGGCTCCACAGGGCGTTTGGGCGGGCGGCCCCTCTTTCCTGTGCGCAGAGACACCTGCAGCAGAGAGAGGGTTAAGAGAACGCTCTCAGGAGCCTGAGCTCAGACCAGTCTCACCTTTGGGACTGAAGCCTGAGGAGATAACGGCGTCCCGTCACCCCCCTCCTCCTCCTCCGCCCCCTCCCCTCCTGCGTGCAGACGGGCGTAGCCTCCTTCAGCCATGGAGCGGTGCCTCAGTCTCCTGCAGCCTGTGTTCGGGCTCAGGTCCTGGGGCTCTGGGCTCTCAGGGGCCGGCTCCTCCTCCTTCACAGGTTCCTCCACCACCTCCTTCTTCACTTTGGCTGGACGCCCCCTCCTTCTCTTCTGTGGTGGGGGGTCTGCGACCTGTGGTGCGGGCTCAACCTGAGGCGTGTCTTCAGCTTGAGGCAGGGCGGGCTCTGCTCCTCTGTCAGAGTCACTCACACTGACCACATAGCTCTGTTCCGGGGCCTCGGGCTCCTGCTCCAGAGCCAAACAGGCCGACACCACGGCCAGAGAGTCGCTGTGTCCCGCCTGGCCGCTGTGCGTCACCACCGTCATGGCCTCGCCATCCAGCACCTCGGCCCCTGACAGCAGCGTCACCGTCTCTCCAGGCTGCGGCTGCGTGTGACCAATCAGAGTCACCGTCTCATGTTCTGCCTCTTCATCATCTCCCGTAGCAACCACCGTCACCGGCTGCTGAATGAATTGCTTGTTGGTGACAAAGGCGAGCTGCTCGGGAGTGACCGCCACTGCGCTGCCGTTGCTGTCGATGGCCACGACATATGTGGTTTCTGCCGCGACGTCCTGCGGCTCGTCTCCGCAGCTCAGCTCTTGCTCGCTATGAGCAGACACCACGGTGTGAACGTCCCCGCGCTGATAAACCGTGAGCTTCTGCTGCTCCACCTTCTTATGCACCGCCTCACAGATCTGCAGCACTTCGTTCATCAGCAGGTGCCGCGCCAGGTTTGCGATGTCGGCCATGAAGCAGAAGTTAAAGGTGAGAGACGAGGTGTACGCAAACTCCAGCAGCGGCAAGAACGTGGTCTTAGCAAAACCTGAGGAAGAAAAAGCAGAGTTCATCAGAGCATTGATAAACAGAGGTCTGAGGACTGAGGTCTGAGGACTAACCAGAGAGGTCGACCACGGCTTCATGGGTGGAGGCCGCACCCTTCTCGAAGAACAGCTCATGGAAGTAGGCACTGCAGGCGGCAAGCACGGCTTTATGAGCACGAAACTCCTCCCCCTCTATCAGGAGTGTGATGTCACAGAACTGATTGTTGAGGCGTTGATCGTTGAGTTTGTCCAACATCGTCCCACTGTGTTTGGACAAGAATTGGCTAACCACTCCCTTACTGTCCACCTGCAAAGAGAAGACCAGTGGACATCACACATTTAGTAAGTATTTATTTCATTTAAAAAAAACAAGAATCAAAATGGGAAATACAATTCCTGCCATGCTTAGCTTCAGGTCTACTCTACTCTAGAAGCTCCGCCCCTTCTGTCAAAAAGCTCCTGTCTCACTGATGTCATTGAACCACTATGAACAATTTTCTCTGTATAAGTATTGCCCATCAATAATTTTTGGCAGTTTCTTAACGTTCTTTATAAAACAGATTAGAAAAAGCGTTGTTTAACCTTCAAATTTATTTTACCATTTATTTCATAAGACATAATCAGATTCAAAACATCAAAAGACAAAGTACAGTCTCTATCGTCTATCAAAAATAATGCATAATATTTCTTCTTTAATAAAAATCACCTCTAAAGATTATGTTTATTCTTCCCAGTTCCCACTGTGGCAAAACATTACGTTGAATACTTACAAACACAATTTCATGCTTGGCCTTTTGTTTCTCTGAGCCAAAGAAAGATCCGTCGTCCTCCAACTCTTCGTCCTCATCCTCCTGGAGGGCTTTGCGTTTTCCACGAGCCACTCGACCAGGACCGTCCTCCGCACGTCTGCTCTGGCACTCAGCACATTCTTTGATCACATCCTTCACGTTCTTCAGGACTCCTGCACAGAGCACACCATTTCAGATCAGCTATTTTGAGATTGAATCATGCCTATGACAAAACTAGGCTGGGATTAAAAAGGAGGAAGATCAAATATATAGAATAGAACTACAGATGTATGTGTATTACCAATATCAATATATTCATAACATTGCATTGGTTTTACATAGCATTTAGTAGGACACTCAAAGACGCTTCACATTATTCATTATTATAGTCATTATTTGTTCACTTCATAAACAGTGGTGATAAACTACTACTGTAGCCACAGCGGCCCTGTCAGGCCACCAACCCCTTTGTCCACCACCAACCATTCACTCACAGATCAGATTGCTTCTAGGTAATGTGGGTGAAGTGTCTTGCCTAAGAACACAGCAACAGTTTGGCACTTTACAGGCGCCCCACCCTGTACAAAAAATGTCTATGTATAACCAATGCATTATTTTAATTATCAGTAACATATCCTAAAATAAACACAAGCCAATATAAATATTAGCCTTATCTTTATTTTGGCGACATTTAAAAACTATAATAATAATTTTATAAAATGCACTAGCTACTTGAAACCACTAGATGGAGACCTAGTGCATCAGTGTCAAGTGGCGCACGCAGTAAACACGCGGCAGAATCTCCTCATCACAAACACAGATGATACAACATCCTCCTGGATGTCACCCTGATGTAACCATAACCCGCACATAGAGCAGTGAAGGCCGTACCTCTCCACCAGTACTTCGGGGATAGGATGTCCCATGTGGCCTGGGGGTGGAGGTGCTCGCCGGCCTCAGTGATGTGTGCCCGGGTGATGAGTTCCTTCTTGCGCTCGTCCTGCAGCACCACCTCCAGCTCCGTGAATCCATCGTGTCCTTTAATGCGCCGCTGGTAAAACAAAGTGCCGTTCCTAACCACATAACACACGGCGGCCTTGCGGATCTTCCTCTTGGTGTTTCCGGAGGTTCCCGGTGCGTACGGCTCCTTCTCGTCTGTCAGATAGCGAATAATTTCCAAGTAGCTCTCCTCACACGACATTTCTCCCCACGTTAACGACTTGTTTCGGCTTATTGCGTAAAGTAGAGGTCGTTACGGATCCGCAGTGAAGCCGTGTGAATTTTAAAGGCCTTTTAAACGCAAAATTAACCCGAATATAATGTTAATAACAACATTTTTAATAGTTGTTTTAGGGTGGAACTGGAGTTCGTTGTCGTCGGGGCAGATTTGCAGAGCAGACAAAATGGCTGCTGCACAACCGGATGTTGCGCCGGTGAAGGCGGAAGTGCAGGGTGTCGCAGTAAACACAAGATGGCGCCACAATCAAACTAATAATTACTATGTAAAGTCTTGCTGTTGTCTGTTCAAATGTTATCCCTGAGTCACTGCCCATTAGAGCTGGGGTACCTTTTTTACATACATTTTGCTTGTCGTTTGTCGAACAGAAATAGGAAGAGGAACATTTTTGAACAAATCAAACAATTTTTATGTAAGAAAATCGATTATCTGTTGTGCCCTGTGAGTCACTATTTGACTGTTTGAGCTGAGAGTTAATTATCTGAGTGAGGGTGGTCCTCACATAGACAAACTAACTATGCCATGAAACATTTTTTTCCAAAGAGCCACGTAGGTCTTGTGCCACCTACAAAAAGTGACATACTGCAGCTTCATTGAAATAAATGTAATATAGCAACTGATCAAACAAAAGTCAGCTAATGCAAAAAGTTCAAAGAGATCATCAACTCTGATATGGTTAAGCAACTTTAATATACCATGGACATTAATATACACATCATTCCTGCATGTACAGTATTTCTTAACTCAACAAATATTCTTGAAACAAAAAAACCAGCCTTCACTTTGACCCCTGTGCTTCCGCATTATACAGTTCACACTTCAGCAATCGTGAAGTGTGAATTTGAGGGAATTATTAATTTCAGCACCTCTCTGCAGTAGCACCTCTCCCTCTGGATGTCAGTGACCCAGGAGACACCAGGAGCCCCCAGTCCGTGTTCATCCATGGGTCACATACCAGGCCACACCAAACACCATATTCTTCACTTTCACGCGTAGCTTCTGTTTTTACGATGTATGCACTACTTTCTTTATGGAATGACATAATAATTGATACATATGTCATCGCTCATGACTTTGCAAGGAGTAAATATTCATTTCTCTCTAAGAAAAAAAGCACTAAGTATGCAAAATATTGTACAAAATAAAAAATAAAAAATCACACAAGAGTTGATGACTTATTACACTCCCCAAGGTTCTACCGTAGACCCCCAAGAGTCACGTTTCCTTACTGATGCAGGTGGGCCTAAGATCTGAGACATTTAGGGATATTTATCAAAGTCTATACACATTTTTAATCCGCTTCCTTTAGACCAATGTTATTATTGCATTTCCTGTGTTGGAACTGTTTGATTCTCTCATCATGTAGGGCTATACACAAATACATTGAAACGACGGCTCTCCCGCACGGTGCCTCGGCTGCTGCTTCAGGTCAGAGAGTGTCCAGAGCTCCAGCTGGAGTTCATCACCGCAGGTTTGAAAAGGCTTCAATGGAAAGTCTGTCTGTTCTTTGTTGTTCTGCAGACTCCACTCATGGTTCCGATGTTTGTTTATACAGCGTTTATTTGCACCTCGACACAAGGCCCCTGCGTCAGAGCACCACACGCCCATTCATTCTGATTCAGTGGACTTTTAGTATAGTATAGAAAGAATTCATTTCAAACGGTGTGCAAAAGAAAACAACATAAACAAGATAAAAGATAAACTGGCTTCAACCCCTCTCACTCATTCAACACAACCCAACACAATCACACACACGCAACACACACACTTTGCACAACATGATAAGACACAGGCCCAAACACTCTCTGACCACACACCTCCCTCCCACTACTCATTCTGTGCTCTGTCCTCACTCCTCCACATATGTTTCTTCAGGACTTAAGCATTATAAAGAAGCAAGTCTAAAATCTCCAACTTTATCATAATGAAGACGTAAGAATGTAGTAACTGCACATCTTATAGTTCTTTGCTTCTGGATTCTTTGCTTTCACCAAACTGTTTTGTATTCACTTTATGTTTCGTCTGCCACTGTCCCCTTGAACATCTGCAGAATCACCTTTTCAGTCCTTTCTTTCCATGTCTCTGATAGTGACATTGTATACTGCTTTTTTTTAACTCATGGGCTAATCTGAGTGAGCCTCAACCTTCCCAAACCCCGTTTAGTACCAGTGTAATTTGAGTAGCACTGCAGTGTCGCAAATACACCTAAGTTCCACAACTCCAAGTCTTGCTATAATTAGTTAGGGTATTGTTACTGTTCTGACCTTGAAACGTCCTGGAAGACAAAGAAATAGAACCGCCCCATCACCTGTACTGCCATTGGATATTTTCTGATTCTTTCATTCATTAATTATCATCCCCTTTATTAGTCCATTTCTCTGTTGAGAGCTGCAACTCAACCTTCTGAGGAGCACAGGGACTGGCCTCCTGCTGGGACTATGAGGAGCACAGGGACTTGCTTAAAATGTGAGACAGGCTTCTACTACAGTTTTAAAATCCAGGCTTATCCGGGTCATAATAAATAGATACACAACAAAATATAAAAAATATATTTCTTGTCTTTATTTCTAGCTATGCATCCAACTGAAAGATTTGAGAATTTATTATTTTGAATTCGTTAATGTACTGTGATGATACGCTTTGACTGCTTTTATAGGCTCAATGTTTCCTTTCTTGTTTTGTGAAGCACTTTGCCCTGTGTATGAACTGTGCTATCTAAATAAACTTGTCACGCCTAATTAAGGCAAGGCAGCAAAAAAAAAAACCCCACCGCAAGCCACACAAGGAACAATACTTTGCGAAACAAGAGAGAAGCTTTAAACATCAAAGTTTAGCCTTTTGCACATGCTTTCTGCCCCTTTCTCTATATGTCCAAGTTGACCATAATTTCTACACACGTTTTTTTGAAAAGAGCCAGAAAATATGCGACAACGTTCGAATAAATATCTCCTTTATTGTCTGGGCACACGGCAGACTGGAGTTGCATCATCAGTGAGTAAACAATGTGGTATTCTCAAGATGTGTGTCAGAGTCAGAGAGAGACAAACACAAGAGCTTTAGATTAAACACTCCAGCAAATAAGTTCTACTTTAGTCTCTGCGTGTACTGGAAAGACAAATGGATTTAAGATTATGACTTTATGGGATTTTAATAGTAGGAGATGTTGGGAGATTGATGCTTTTTACGTGAGATTTTGTCTTAAGCTTACATTTTGTTGACTATAAATAATTTTCTTTGGTCTCCGGAAACAGAGGGCGTTATGTGAGGTGTGGGTTTTACTCTCATCAGAAGGATATATTCTAGAACACTACAGTGCTCTGGATTCAGTCACAGAGGACAGATCCGGGAAACAGACTCATGCTCAGGGGATTATTCTGCTCTAATGTTCACCAGGGCCATGGTTACCCCTGTCGGGAGTAACTAGTTACTTTTTTACTATTATAGCAATATGATATATGTTCATTTAAAATCAAATGAACAAATAACACAAATACATAGAGATGGGTTACAGTCAAAGGAAGGCCAGTATGTCATGTTTGGAGTATTTTTCTCTTTTCTCAGTGCTATTAAAACATTCAAATCGTTTTATTATAAATTATTCCAATATGTTATCTTTAGCAGAAAAGTACAGGCACAACAAATAGTATTTGATAATTGATTTGTTTTAGTAATGATAATAATAATAATGATGCATCGTTTTTTGGAAACTCAAAGATGCTCGACATGTCATTATTCATTCCCTCCATACACAGTGGTGATAAACTGTAGCCACAGCTGCCCTGGGGCACACTGACAGAAGCGAGGCCCTCGAGGCCCTCGACCACAGCAATAATCTCGGTCGTTAATATCAGAAGTTTCCAGATGTTGTTGTGGCGCGACACTGACCAAACCAACTCTTCCTAATGCTGCAGACACTTCTCACATCCATCTCCTGTAAACTGGTTGGTAGAAGTTGAAACCACAATCCACAGCTGAACTCCCACAGATGGAGTTTTAATGCACTCTGGGAGAAAAACAAGAGCAGAACATGAGAAGACAATCAGCTTTCAGGCCTCTGAGCGAGAGGCTGTTTTCCGGACAATTTCCTGAGATGATTTGGTTTGACCACTGGACTTGCCTCCTCTATCTGCCTTTGCTTTCCATCTGAAAGCTCATGGACAGGCAGATTTATTAGATATAGTGTAATGACATAGTAATAATAAATGATACATTGTTTGTGTCTCAGAGATTTGACTTTAAAGCAGCTCTCTCCATGGCCTCCCACCAAAGCACCTGTGACATGATAGTGCTGTATGAACCAACTCAGACTCTGAGGAGCACAGGGACTGGCCTCCTGCTGGGTCTCTGAAAGAGCATAGGGACTGGCCTCCTGCTGGGTCTCAGAAAGAGCATAGGGACTAGCCTCCTGCTGGGACTCTAAAGGCCTGGGACTCTGAAGAAGCACAGGGACTGGCCTCCTGCTGGAACTTTGAGGAGCACAGGGCCTGGCCTCCTGCTGGGACTTTGTGGAGCACAGGGACTGGCCTCCTGCTGGGACTTTGAGGAGCACAGGGACTGGCCTCATGCTGGGACTTTGAGGAGCACAGGGACTCGCCTCCTGCTGGGACTTTGAGGAGCACAGGGACTGGCCTCCTGCTGGACCAAATAATCAGTTGTGCACTCCCTTATTAGGATACAATGTAAAGCTGCTATTCCTCCTTTTGTTTGTTTTTCATAGAGGGGAGGTAAGTGATAACTGCGCATGCGTGACAATGGCGGACGCGTTTGTCTAGAGTCTTCTCACAGCTCTATACTTTTGCAAGTTATTTTTTTTAACCAAGCTTTTAACTCTAGTTTTATCAAGCGTTATCGTAGGATTAGGTGGATTTTAACAGCTATTTGCAACCAGGACTGCTGTCATTCCCATCTGGACTAAATATTGAGCTTTTAACAGCCACCAGCGGGAAACTGCTACCATGGATACAGCACC
This sequence comes from Knipowitschia caucasica, assembly GCA_964034765.1. NCBI lineage: Eukaryota > Metazoa > Chordata > Actinopteri > Gobiiformes > Gobiidae > Knipowitschia > Knipowitschia caucasica. The sequence goes on along the minus strand of OZ035824.1, from coordinate 39,145,693 downwards.
GCCTCCACCAAACATATACAAGGAGATCTACAAATCACAACTCACTGCAATGCTCCCAACAAAACCACCACACACAATGACGCCTGAGGAACTTCAACTCAACATCTCAGACACAAAGAAAAACTGCTCGAATATTTTATGGACATTGCATTTAGACAATCACAACACATATCACTATCCGCAATCAGACACTCTCAGCACGCATCCACACTTCAGGACACCGCACTCTGGGACCCAATCTTGTGCCCCCACCCGTCCTCCTGCTCTACCCCGCTTCTTACCTCACGCTTCCCGGTGGCGGCTGCTCCTGCTGGCCCCTGCACGTCTGACCCCCCCGACGCTCTCTCCCCGCCGATAGGCCCGGAGCCCGCTTCCCAGAGCGGCGCGGAGCAGAGGCCTGGAGACCCCGGGGTGACAACATCGACATCCCGTCGCAGGTTAGTGGGTGGAGGCAGTCCGCAGACACTCCGGGAGCTTCCCGCGCTTTGACACAGCGGGGGAGCTCCCGAGTGCTGTGCCTAATGTGAGCGGTGGGGCAGCCCCGGGGGGATTTCCTCGCGGTGACCCCGCGCGGGCTGTCCCCGGGGCTGCTATCTCTGGTGTGGGAGGGTCTGTGCGCTCTGACGCGGAGGGGAGTCCTGACAGCGCGGCTTATGCCCAGGTACCCGCGGGGAGGCCTCGGCGCTCTGACGCAGCGCCGAGGCCCCCCGTGAACGCTGCCCCATCCGCGGGGGGGTCTCCACGCTCTGACGAGGCGCGGGCCCCCCCCCGCGAACGCTGCCTCACCCGCGGGGAGGTCTCAGCGCTCTGACGCAGTGAGGAGACCTCCCGTGCACGTGAAAGCCGTTCCGCCTGTTGGGCACCCCTCCAGCCCTGCGCTGGTCCCTCCCACGCCCGCCACCACCACCACTACTGCCACCACCACTACTGCCACCACCACGGCCAATATGGTCGCCCCGGCTCCAACAAAACATCCGTCTCCGGGTCCTCCATGCTGCTCCACTGCCGCTCATGGGGACTCAGCTCCGGGCACACCCCAGGGCCCCTCTGTACCCCTCTCACCCCCAGCCCCTCCACAGGTGCCTGTCACATCACACCCTCCACGACCCCTCTTCGCTCCCACAACACTGCTGGTGGGTGACTCCATCATCCGTAGATGTAGGTTTTTTAACGCCACCACGCACTGCTTTCCCGGAGCCACAGTCACCACTCTACTTCATACACTTCCTAAACTTCTCCAAACTGCCCCAAGCACAATAACCCGGATCATCGTCCATGTTGGTACCAACGATACATCACTCCGCCAGTCTGAGAACACAAAACTCCATTTTCAGGACCTTTTTAAACTGCTATCAGAGACTGGAAAAACTGTTTTTATCTCTGGCCCTCTGCCCACTCTGGCCCTCTGCCCACTCTGGCCCGTGGCGGGGAGCGTTTTAGCAGAATTTTATCACTTAACACCTGGCTCAATCATTCGTCACTCCAACACAACTTTGCTTTTATAGACAATTTTAATCTGTTCTGGGACCGCCCCCTCTTCTTCCAACGAGATGGACTTCATATCACCCCCCTTGGCAACCGGTACCTCACTTCCAACATCATCCACACAGTTCAATCCCGCTCCATATATTTCTGACAACCCACTACCGCATCCCCCATCTCACCTGCTTCGTCACCCCTCAACACCAGCCCCTCTTCTCCCCAGCACAAGATCCCAGCCATATCCAGACCCCGTCCCTACAGACCCTCCAGTTCCAGGAAACCATGTCTCACCAACCTCATCCCTGTTGCCCTCCCTCCTTCCACGTCCTCTGCTCCTCACCACGTCCCTTTGAACTCTGAACTTGCAAAAAATAAATCTGCCTCAAAAGGTACACCGCCAACACCTCTTTTAACCATAAGCCTAGCTCTTTTAAATGTACGTTCTCTTTTAAACAAGACTTTTATCATTCATGATCTTATTTTAGAAAAAAACCTGGATGTTATGTTCTTAACTGAGACCTGGCTTGGTTCAGATGCATCGGCTATTCTCACAGAGGCCTCTCCCCCAAATTTTAGCTTTGCTTTTACCACAAGAGAAGGGAAAAGGGGCGGTGGCACAGCCTCACTATGCACTAACACTCTTGCCACCAAACCTATCACTTTTAACCAATACTCAAGTTTTGAATATCTTTCTCTTGTTTTTAGCAACCCCAAAATTTTAGCAGTCATAATTTATAGGCCACCAAAGAGGTGCTGCCGTTTTATTAAGGAATTCTCAGAGTTTTTATCAGTTATTATACAATTCTTATGATATGATTCTTCTAACCGGTGATTTTAACATACACATCAACAATCCCTCAGATAATTTTTCCAATGAGTTCTTAAATGTCCTTAATTACATGGATTTTACCCAACACGTCACACAGCCAACGCACGACAGAGGACGCACCCTCGACCTGGTCATTACTTATGGCTTGACTGCGGATGTGTCCTCTGTTGTCGACCTGGCTGTCTCTGACCACTACTGCGTGTTTTTTAACATCACTGGTTTTATCCAGCGTGAGACCTCTGTGAGAACCGTGAGGAAGCGACATCTAACCCCTGAAGTGGCTGCAAATTTTATAGACATTCTTAATAACACTCCTCACTTGGTTTTACCCGCCCCCTGTGATCTGTTAGCAAATGATTTTAACAGTAGACTCAAAACTACGTTAGATCAGGTTGCTCCTTTGAAAACAAAAACTACCGGAACAAAATCTGTACCCCCATGGAGGAACGAAGAAGTAAGGAGAATGAAAAGAGAGTGCAGGGTGGCGGAACGTAGGTGGAGGAAAAACAAAACAACAATCAATTACGAAATGTACAGTAACCAACAAAAAACATACAACAAAACAATTAGGAAAAACCGAAACAATTATTTCTCAAAACTAATCACCCAAAACAAAAACAATGCGAAAGTCCTATTTTCAACCATTGACACCATTTTAAACCCTGATTTTAGCATGTCTCGTTTAACCCCCACAGACTCCCTCTGTGAGGATTTTGCAGTCCACTTCATGGGGAAGATAAACACAATCAGATGTAACATTTTATCCAACTGCACAACTGTTTTTAACGTTTGATTAGTTATATGCAGCCCTTTCATTTTTGTCACTATTGTCACTATTATAAAGTTTTATTTAATGTCAGCACTTTGATCAGACAATTTTGTTTGGTAGAAAAAACAAACAAAAACAGCAAAATCTGCAAAACTTTTTTCACATATTTTGAGAAAAGGAAAGGAAAGATTCAAGCTGATAGGCCGTAACGTATTTTTTTTACTTTAAAGTCAAGTTTTGTATTACTTTATAGAAAATATTTATCTTTGTTGTTCTTCATTAGTTCCTATGGCCGTTTCCCCCCGTTTCGCATTTTACAGGGATCAAAACAATACATATGTAAACAAAAAAGACAACATGTAATAATTAATTAAATCAATGAATCTACTTGTACAGCGTATTAAAGCTAGGGTACCTCATTCAGGTTGTTTGATAAATAATACCTTGCGTTTTCCCCTGAAAGAGTCTTGTAAAGGTTGCTATAACATATTAGGTGTAATGTACCAAGTAATTAAGATCCCATTGATGCTTTAGGCTGAGAGCTGATTGGCTGAGTGAGTCCAAAGTTTATGGAACATTGTGGAATATTCCGGTCAAAGTGTTTTCATGATTCAAGTTGAGTCAGTCTGTAACACATGCTCACACATATGTCATGTCTATAAACACAGCGTGGGCGTGGCTTCACAATCATGTCAAGAACCATGATGTAAGCGGTTCAACTTATTCAACATATTTTGCAATAGTCAAAAAGAACTATTATTCTGGTTATCTGTCAATCTACAAAGAACATTTTTTACGATTTCATGCATTCAGATGGGGTACTACTCTTTTTTTCTTGGAATGAGAAATTGTGTTTCATCCACAGTTATTGTTTTCTAATATGAATCTTAATAAAGATACACATTGCCTTGATCCATATGAAACATTGGACACGATTCAAGCGATTATTACCTCATATTTTATCAAGTTTTGCATGTCTTTTTGTTTTGTTTATGATGCTAACATATTGTGAATATGTAGGAGAAAAAAAAGGAAAAAAGTACTGTTTTTGCAAGAAAGTGTAAAAACCAAAGGAAGTAACTAATAATGTTTAGACAATGAAAAAGGGGATGGGTGACCAACTTCACCTCACTCCTTTTTAAGTAACAATTAATATTCTTTATTGTGTTATTGTTGTTGTGAATGATGTACACTTTTTAATTGTGTGCTTGAAATTAACTAAACTGAACTACTGTAACCTAGATGATAGATAAAAATGCTGGCTAAATTATCCACATTTAGTTACATTCATAAAGGTTTAGTTAGATTTGAATATCTACAGTACTTCCTATAGTTTCACGGGAGGAAAATCAGTTAGCTAGGCTTTCACAGAGGCTAATAAATCTGTATATCATTTGCCAAGGGGAGGTTTTATTGCGCTGAAAGTTGAACCACAAATCCATCTACAACTTTCCATGACAAACAGCCACATTACACTGATTAATCTCTCTTTACGGCTTTGCTAATGCTGGCTATGCACACACACACACACACACACACAGGGGCTTGGTAATCCAGGAGTCATCAATAATACAAGTGTGTTTTTCCCCCTGGATCCCCAAAAGCAAAAGTCTGAATCGCTGCTAATGGCCGTCACCCAACTGTGTAAACAAACTATTGAAATCAGCGCAGAGCAAAGTTGACTTTAAGCTCTCTATGTGCACAGAGTCGCTGGGCGTGGGGCAGCGGGGAAATTTCTCCTGTCAGTTTTGCTTCACAGAGAAATGCAGAAAACCGCTTGCAGCGCCATCCGACAACAATGCGCACATAAAACTTCATCCACGTATATTAAATTGAGAAAATGGCTTGTCTCTGGCGGGAGGTATTGCACAAGCCTGGCACAGAATTCAGCGTCTCAGATCCCCAAGGCGTTAGCTTTGCTTTCATCAAGACCAACCCACACACACACAAAATCTATGTACTTCTTTTTAGCCCAAATAACAGTTGTAGAAATGTGCAGATTTGCTTGTGTTTTTGCTCAAGATGAAATAAGATAAGATAAACCTTTAACATTCAATAAAATTTGTGGACATTTATCAACATTTATGGATATTTGGTCATCTATCAACCTTTTGATTCTCTGATCTGTGTAGGAGAATTCAAAGGTTTTGTTAGATAGATACAAATAACTGCTGTTGTGATTGTGGGCTATACCAAACTGCAATAGAAGTAAACAATAGTAATAATAATAGCAGGTAAAGTGACCTCATTAGAAGCAAAGGAGAGGTGACAAAACATAAAAACGCAAGAAATCTAGCAGAGAGATAGCGTTGGGTGTTGGGACAAATATGAATTGGAGGAATGTGGCTGGGGTTGCGAGGGGTCGAAGATGTAGTGCATGTCATCGACACAAGTCAACTGCTTCGAATCAAAGCGGCAAAAGAAAACAAGACAAAGATGAATGCGAGCACTTTCATTGTCCCGGGCTCCAAACCTGATCCGCGCTGTGCTCCTCTGTCAATCAGCTAAATGAGCTGGAGAAGCCAAGGAAAAGAGGGGTTAGGAAAGAAGACGGCAAAGAAAAGAAACAAGATTATGAACCAAAAAAGGTGCACTGTCTAAAGGGTCAAAGTTTACTCAAAAGATTGGCGTAGTTTGTTTTCTCTCTCTCTATGTTTCTTTATTTAATTTTTTCGTTCACTGAGGTTTGGTCTGCTCACATCCAAGTGAACACAAACAAACAGATGCCACGGGACGTCCCAGCCCTGCAGCTACAAACTTTAGCGTGAGGTTAATCTGTTTGCACGGAGAGATAGAGAGAACGCGGCGCTAAGGCTAACAGAACGTGCGCAAAGGGGTGGGGGAGGGACAGTTGACTGATGGTGGCTCCCTGGGCGCGGTTCAGGTGTTAAGGTGTAATTATGAGCCTTTCATTGGACACGATTTGAATTATACAGCGCTCACAAACAAGCCCTACGAACAAAACTTTAAAACAGGGCTGGACCCAAACCTTACTCTTTAACGGCCGCAGACAAAACAAACCGGTTATAACTGTGTCTTTCATTCGTGCGCGCTAAATCAACACGAGTGACAAAGCCGGGCGCATGCGACCGGTCCTCACATATACGTACGCATCTATCACGTATACATCTATCACATGTACTATATATGCAGGTACAGTGGTGAACAAGCTATGCTATCAGATGCATCGCGTGTGCAGGTTGGAACAGGTCTACAGCTGGATCCCTTGCTCTCTCCTTGACAGACGCTGCGGGCACATGCACAGCTCAAGTCCTGACAAACATCGGGCCTTAAACAAGCACAGTTTGGCGCCTCTGGTCTTGTCTTCTTCATACCTGGCGTGTCGTGTCATGCCTAAAGCTTCTCCCAAACCTGTTTAATTCAACCATAATTTTCTCCCTGTAACACCCAGATATAAAACAGCTGCATGACAAGGAAAAAGGGGGATAATAAATGTTTGTTCTTACATCGAGAGGAAAAAAAAAAGAGAGCTAAAAGCCACTCTGGGACAACAACACAGACCTGTTTGGGACTTATCTGCTCCATGGATTTCAGCGTTAAACCAGGATGTGCCTGTCTAATTATCACCATTGTGTTGAATTTCAGTGTACTGAGAAACCCCACAAACGGGTTCATTGTTTGGGAAAACATTATATGAAAAGTATAAACAAAAAGATGGCAGCCTTCTCCGTGACTATGAGGAAATCAAATCCCAGGCACTGTAATAAAGTCTTCCTACTCTTCCTTTTAAAAATTCCCCTGCTCCTTTCTCATGTGAGGCTCAGGACGTGTCTGCTGTGATGTGGGGCGAGTCGCTACAGGCTTTCTGACACAAACAAGTCTGAGCTCCATCTCCGAGGCGTGGGACGGGCCCGCAGATGTTCCAGGGGCAAGCTGCATCTTGTAGCCTTTTTTTGCTGGAACACTCTTGTCTTTGAGCTGGTCTCTCCTCCTCCTCCTCCAGCACACTGTGAGAAGTATCAGGCTTAACTTTGTAAAAGACAAGAGCCCGGTGAGGAGCGAGGGTTCAGGAAAGAGGCAGTGCATATTTACACAGGCATTATCTACAGGCGCTCAATCCATTACAGTAATCCCCTCAGCTCTGCAGGGCCCAGCGATAGCCCCGCCAGAGAATTCCTCTTCTTTCACTACTGCAGCCACTGGCAGCTAATAGACTGGGCAAACACCACCACACCAATCCTCACACGCACAATAGTCACTCCAGTGGGCAACAAAAGCTCCTGATTTGCGACACTCCATTAATTTCGTTAAGCTGGCATCTGAAAGCGTGTATTGGTTTGACCCGAGTGACATGACAAGAGGTGTGCCCACGAGGCCAGTGTGTGGGAACGATTCTGGGAAGTGTTGACGTGATTTCGCCTGCAGTGTGTCACAGGACGTCTCAGACAGGAAGAGGTGAGCTGTGGCTTTGGGATTAGGTGTGTCTCCACGGGAACACGCATCAAAAAGACAGAACACAAAGTCTGGAAGATCCTTCAGTCTTCAAACAAACAGGTTTTTGAGCTGTGTGACTTCGGCAATGACTCCAGCAGCACAACGTCAAAGAGAAGCATCATAAACAGTGTCCAGCCCGAGGAAATAACTGAGGCAGTGCACAGTGTAGGGAAGACTGGGAGAAACCGCTCAAAGACTTGGGGGATTTAGAGGATTTAAGTAAATGACTGAAAAAGATGATTGTGTTGTTTCCCTTGGACAATACATCAATTCAGAAAGATTAGTGTTTATACTGTACTAACCTTGCAACAAGGCATACTTAGAAATAGCAGTTCATATTATGATGCCCACACATTATTCAAATAAAGAGTGACATGTTTAGGGTCAATGGGTATAGCACTGTTACTCTGGGTGTTCCCAAGAAATAGTTGGGTTGCTTGAAACTGAAATAAAAATCATTGAACAAAAAGGCACTCATTAATATGGACTATAATATTCTATGTGTGAATGCACATTGGATATTTTTGTTTTGTTTAGAAATATAGTTACCAAATGGTTGCAACTCGACTAAAACTCAAACAAAAGGGCCGTTTTGGGACAGTGGCTGCATCCATAAAAGACCTCCTTTCTTTTCCTGACACAAAAATACAAATCTGAGAAAGGTAGTCAATTTCACGTACCCAAACCTGGAGCAACCCTGTCTCATGAAAGGTTAATTTCAAAGGACAAGGGAGTTTAAGGAAGGATAAGGAAGGATAAGGAATTTGGATGCAGCCTCAGTAATCTCAGCTGGAGTAGACCCATCGGTCCGGTCTTGACTCATGTGTTTTGACGGCTTCTAGTGCAGTCATGGCGGGACGGGAGCTCAAGTTTGTGGGGCGTGTCCTTCAATAAACTGTTACAAAGTGAGTCAAACACTTTTTTTGCTTTTGGAGCTGGTGTGAAAATACGCGAAGAGTGACGACGTGTGGGAAGTCACCAAATGTCACGGTCCCACAGTGTCCCACTCCCTCAGATTAGGTCTGAGAGGGCGGGGCAAACAGGTCATTTTATGTGTGTATCACTGGTTTGACAAGGCCTGTAATCCTTTTGTGAAATCAGATTGTAATAATGCATTGTTTAAACTAAATCAAATGTACTTAAGCCATGCAAAGCCTAGTTGAAGCTGAATTATTGTGAAATCTATACATACGCCTCAGGACTGTTCACAACTGTTCCTTGCAGATGCAGGAGAGTCTAAGGACAGTGATGATCCGGGACGTTTAAGCACATTTATTAATTTTTTAAGACAGTGGTCCTCCTGCTTCCCACCGGTTTGGTTCTCTGATCTGTTGTTGGCGAATCGACTGCTGTTGTGAATTTGGGCTATAAAATCACAACACAGCTACTTTGCCATTACTGCTGCTCAACATCCGCCCGTATTAAAGATGGGCATCTATGTAATGAAATCCATCTAAATCACTCTTCACTTTCAAGTTCTACTATTGTTCACTGACATGTATTTGTTTGGCCTTTTTTTAGATCAGCTTTCTTTGACAAAGAAGTAAAAAATCGCAAACCACCCTTGCTCAGCCAATCAGCTCTCAGCCCAAAGTGTCAAATAGCGACTCTCAGGGCCAAGTATACAAAAGATATTATTTATTGTAAACATATTTTTTTCCAATCAGATGAAGATTACATGCCGCCATCTGATTTGTTCACAACATTTCACTTTAATGGGATTTTAGAAAATTTGTGCTTGTTTGATTTTCTAAATAGTACAAGTTGATGAGAATGACTTTACTCTTTTATTAAAGCAAGTCATGTTTATAGAAATGTTTATAAATATAGCACATTTTACAGACCAAGGTCCCCCAAAGCACTTTACAATATTCAGAGTTCAGATATTGTTAAATTCTCTCCACACAGGGATGCCAGAAGCAAGTTGCCCAACACACCGGTGCATCAAAGCCCCAAACCAACATTCTATATTGTACATGTTTTTAATGGTAGGGGAAACCGGAGCACCCGGAGGAAACCTACGCAGACATGGGAAAACCTCGCAAACCTAAGCCTGCAGAGTTGAATTTTTGCATTAGCTTTAGCTGGTGGTGTGTTGTGCAATTTCTTTTCAATAAAAAAGTTGTTCCACAGCCAATTAAAAGGTCGGGGACACAGATTTAAAGAGATAGACCCAACCTTTAATTGTAATAACATGATTAATTCTGCTTCCTGTCACCTCTGAGAGTATGACCGTGTCCGCCAGAGCGCGACACTGAGCCTGGTTCCTGTGATTGTGTGTCACTTATTGCGTCGCGATTGTGAGCTGGTGAATCGGTGATGCAACAGCTGTCCGTGCGCGGCACTTTGGGTAATGACAGAGCAGGAGGAGCTGGTTCTTTGTGCAGCGTCACCACCTGGACCGACGTGTGTGTCTCTGTCATCAGCGCGGCACACACAGACACTGCACAATAAACTTGGAAGCTGCGAACTGTACTGTGTGTGTCCAGGGATCAATACGTTCATATTTAGATAAGATAAAATAACTTTATTAGTGGAAGTAGTAGTAGTTTATTTCTTAGGTCACATGTTTTCACAGAGCCTATATGTTTTTCAGTAAGAAAAACGTGTATATTGAGAATTTTAGTGCTAAAAAATGCCCGCTTATTATTTGCCCTGGGGGAAATTTGCAGTGCTACAAAGATCTGCATGAAATAATAAAAAATTAAAAGGAAAATGAAAGTCCAATTACGCATCAAATATAATAAATAGGTCCTGGATAAAAACAAAAAATGCTAAAATATGAGGTAATAATTGCTTGATTTGAGCTTAAAACAAGATTCACCAACGGGACAAAAACATTTAGTCTTTTTTCAAGAACTGTTGCATTTGTTTACTCATTCCAAGGATAGATAAAGATAATTTTGCTTGCATCAGGTCATGACGTGTTGCCTTCTTCTTAGAAAACAAACAACTTAGATATACTTGTAAGAAATAGTTAATTATCAGAGTCAATATATGAGGCTACGGGCTGAGCGGGGATGGTTATTTCAACTTTTCTGCCTTAAAAAGCAAATCTATAATGGCGACTGAGGCTGAATAATGCCATACGTAAAAACTAGTGCCCGTTTTGCGAGATCAAAATACAAAACTCAACTGAAAATTAGGTACACCATGTAAAACAACAATCTTATGATGGTTCAGATGGTAAATCTTGTCTTAAGACAGCCAAAAGGAATACAAAATTTGTAAAACAAAATTAATTTGTTTTAACATTGTTTTGCTATGCACCGAGTAAAGCGATGGACTTATAATGTTAAGAGAGGGAATCACAAAGATATGTTTTTGTATGATCACTTTCCACTTCCTTCAGTCCATGCTCAAATCTACAAATCAAACTGCCACTACTCTATATCTGTTCAATTCACTACAAAAGGCTCGTTACAATCTCACAGTAAACATGTATCAGTCCGTTGAGGCCTTCTCCCTTCATTGTTTTACTTCTGGCTCTTGAAGACATCTTGCGTGTCTCTTAAGTTTGCATATTGTAACTTGGCTTTAGTTGAACAGTAAAGTCAGGCTTAAAAAAATGCCTGCAGGGTTAGTCCTGACTCAGATTTACATCTTGTTTTTACTGCCAAATGCAGTTGTGCAACGCAGGACTCTGAAGAAGAGAGCACCTGAGTTCGCCTAAAGCGCTGATATTTTGTAAGAAAGCCATGATTCAGAGATTGTGTGTGACACATGATGACTTTGACCTTTAATCAATTCTGTATGGTAAGATAGATCTGCTCCTGTCCTCCTCCATGAAGCTAAAGGGGTCACAATTACCACCTCTTCACTATGTATAATACAAGTAATCCATGTTTGCAGTTTTGGCACATTGTATCAGTACTTCAAATTATGGAACAGCTGTAGACATGTATGTTTCTGCAATTTATACAGTAATTTTAAGACCATGAACACACATTTGTTTTACATACTCAAGATCTGTAGTGAAATTATATATACTAATGATGTTTATTAATTATAATCATTATGTTTTGTTGGGGTGTGCATGTGTGTTTATGTAATGTATTTATATGTATGGATATATTTATATATGTATGTATGTTTATGGATCCTGCAGGAGGATCAGTGAGGGGCTGGTGCTCTGACTGCATTGCATTCCATATGTTTTTATTGTCACCTCCATCATGTACAACACCACCCACTGCACAGGATTGTAGAGGAGCTGAGGAGCTCCTTCAGTGGAAGACTGAGACACCCACAGAAGGAGCGCTACCGCAAGGCCTTTATCCCCACTGCTGTCAGAATGTACAATAAGTCACTTTAAGTTGCTTGCACTAGGACTAAAAACTTGCACTACTATTGCCACTGTTTCTTTAATTGCCACTTTTTTATTGTACATAATATATCCTGAAAAGACTATATTTTTTGCACACTTCTGTCATTTGTCATCCATGCCAAATGTGACATGTACATTTCTCCTGTGTGAGATCAAGTCTATCTTATCTTTTCATAGTCCTCAAAATGCGTTATTGTTTCCCAATGTTCTTTTTGTGTCTGTTAAGCATTGATTTAGTTGCTTCTGCATGGTGCTGTATAAATACATTTGCCTTGCCTTAGAAAGAGACCATTATACTAGTGAATAATTAGGACATGAGGAACAAGCTTAGAATGATTGTTTACAACTAGTTATATCAGATTTAAACTATACATTCTGACAAAGTCGCTCTCCAGGTGAGAAAGGTTAGAGACCCCTGATCTACAGTATCTATCTATCTATCTATCTATCACAACATGGTCTCACCGTCCACGTGGCGGACTTGGCGGTGCTGGACTGCTGGAAGGACACGTCGAAGGTGTGAGGCCCGGCGTAGTCTGTGTTGGAGGGGATGGCGGGGGAGGGCGAGAGGGCGTCGAACGTGGAGCTGGGCTGGGAGTACGGCGAGGGTGCGGCCACGTTGTTCTGGGCGTGGTCCGTGTTGTATGGACTGGTGTTGTTGGAGCCGCCATTTTGGATGCTCTGGTCCATGCTGTTGAGGAGCCCCAGGTTTGTGTACTGCGACTGGAACAAAGCACAAAGGAGAGAGGCACAGTTCAGTCACTGCGGAGGAATTTGAGCAGCACTTTAGTTTGACGGGCGGCAAACAATGTGACGGGACCCAGGTATTACCCACAATGACGGGAAGATAACTTCTGGAAATATAGCTGGACATGAAGAAGAGCTCAGGTTCTTTCAATGCTTTTAAAATCAGTACAAGAAAACACAATCAATGGTTCATAGCATGAACTAGAAAAAAAATAAAAAAATATATATATTTTTTTTACAGCCTTTTAAGAAACCGTTATTTTTTCCACTAAATTGTTGATGACATGACATCACTGTCGCTCTATAACATAAACCACACTTTTTTCCCCTTTATCTACGGGGTTGGATGCAGGAGGGTCTAAGGACAGTGATGATCCGGGACATTTAAGGACATTTATGAACATTGGTCCTCCTGCTCCCTATGAACCAATGGCTCCTATGTGTTTGTTGTCATTGCCTTTCTGTGTTTGATCTGTTTGATTCTCTGATCTGATCACTGAGAGACAACTGCTGTTGTGATTTAGGGCTATACACAAATGCATTGAATTGAATTAACTTGACTTTCTATACAATCACAAGTCCATTTTGATCGAGGTCAGAGGTACTGCTTGTGTTTGAAACTATGAAATCTCCTTATATTTTCCTAATAACCGTATATCAATGGCTCTCATTAAACATTATATATATATATATATATATATATATATATATATATATATATATATATATATATATATATATATATATATATATATATATATTCGACATATTGTATGACCAAAAGTGTTGATTCTGGTGCTACAAAACATAATCACCAACTTCAATGATGACTTCAATGGCATTTATTCATTTGTTCACTTATCTTGTGATGTGTGCTCCTCTTTCCTACTGTTCTATAGCTTGTGAAGCAACACTGAAATTTCACCGCTGTGGGACGAATAAAGGATCTCTTAATCTAAATCTTAATTTATGCACAGATCACTTGCAGATATTGTTCTGGTCCTCACAGCCAAAGGTATTTTTGAATTGAAGTTGAAATGACGTTTCCATCCCCCAGATCTCAACAGGGTACTTCCCTTTAACTTCTATGACAGCGTGGTAGTTGTGGATGGGGTTCTTTATTTTAAAAGGGCACATTCTTCCTGGCAAAAATCCTTCACTATAAATTCCTGGGCCGCCTTGCACGAACTGCATATTTAGCTCTCCACAGAATTTTAATAATACAAATCAGATTTTTCTTTTTTAATTTATGTTCACTTTTTGATTGAAGAAAGAAAAAAAAAGAATCTGAATAATTAGAAATTAGAAAAAAATTTATTTAACAATAAATGGCATCACACCACCACTAACAATGAGTGTATGTGTGTATGTGTGTGTGTCTGCGTGTGTCCAAAATAGGACCAAAACAATTGTATCTACGGCTGGGTGACGTGTAAACTTTCAAACATTTTTTTTTAAACTTCCTCCCACTCCTATTTTGGACATCATTTGTTTGTTTATTTCGTTTATTCAATGTAGAATTACATTGCTTTTGATTTGTTTTCTCATTTTGAAACGTCCAAAATAAAAACATTCATCATCAACATAACTCTATATAGTCAAAAATATTCAAACTTCCACCTCAATCTAGTACATTTTTTTGCTGTCATTCCAGTCGGACCCAGTAGGTGAACTCCCTCAATGTAAAAAGACCCTTCTCACCCCCCCCTCTCTCTCGCTTTGCACTGTTTAGTCTGGGGGCTGACACAGACACAGAATGGCCTGCTCTTTGGGGTCACAGCCAGTCCCTTCCGCTCGGTCCCGCTCTGCCATCCAGCCCATTCCGTTCCATTTATACCCGGCACATTCCTGGATGAGGTGCCACGGTAGACCCTCATTAATCTCCCCAGTGTTTATCCCTGGCAAGTCCCTCCACAGCTGTCTACCGCACCCTCTATCTCCCCCTCCCCTCCCTCCTCCCTCCCTCCCCACACTGGCCAGGTGTTAAGATGACCATCAAAATGACAAGAAGGAGGGGGTTAAAAGGGGGAGGAAAAAAAAAAGCAAGCTAGCTCTGTCAGCGCTAATAACCCGGCTTGTGAAACGTGAAGCGGGGGTTGCTATCGTAGCTTTGACATTTCCAACACAGGTTTTTCTCTCTGCAGATGTCAGCGGGGTCAGCTCCAGCCTGCGTGTGTAACAGAGCCACAGGCAGAAGCCGTTAGGTTCAATATGTTTGCGGCGTAGAGCTGCTTAACCCCAGGTAACACTGACACCGCGGCTTATGAGAGCCTGACTAAAAGGGCTGTTAAGTTGGACGGTGTTTTGTGAATGGGGCGCGCGCACAAAAGGAAGGAGTCCATTCTGCTCGAGAGCCTGAAGCGCTCTGAACACAGAAAGGCAACACTGCTACATACAATGAGCTAATAACACGGATATTGTGGAGGTTAAAACTCGGCGTGGCCTGCAGCGTCCGGTCAACGGCTACAGAGGGAAGATTGATGAGAGAATGAGGAGTTGATTTTAGTATGTATACAAACACTAAAGGACTAATATGATAATTATTGCGAGATTCCATTCTCATTCAGATTCATATATTTCTATGGATTACAGACAATGAACTCCAATAAAAGAATATGGCATAAGTTTGCATAAGAATAAGTATATTTAAAACATAAATAAACAGCTTCTTTCTGGCATTGACCTGCACAGTTAAATGTTATGAATGCTGGACTTGGCCCCTTCCCTTACAGCACAAGGCACCAACAGCTGCTTCTATGGGGACCTGACATTGATTGACCTGAGAACTGACGTATTGAATATTGTCAACAGGAAGAAAAGAGAATCCACAATGCTGATAACGCCTGAATCATTCTATTCAATTTGTTCTTATATAGCCCTAAATCACAACATGTTGATGAATTGTCATGTGTCAATCATGTATGCATTATTGGATGTAATGGTGTCATTTTCTGATAATCCAAAAGGGGTTTCTCTGATCTAACCATCTTCAGCTGTTTAGATCACCATCGGCATACAAGATTATACTTACTTTTTGAAAGGTTTTACTTTTCATTCAAAGGGAGAAAATGTCAGAAAAGTAAGTAAAACAAGGAAATGAAAAGAGAAAAAAAAAACACAAAACAGAGCAAAAAGACAAGTCACATACATGCTAAATTATTTTCAAATTAAGTTTTTGAGATGTTAGTAGCAAGCATACTTTAACAAAGGCTTTTTATGTCAAAGAATAAACTACAAGAAAAGTTACTTAAAAATACAGTATACTGCTGTTTAAGTGAACAAACAAAGCAGTCCTACATTTAAAGAACCTATTTTTCAAGGTAGAAAAAGAGGTCCCCTAAGAGTTCTGTATGAATTGTGTGAATTTCAAAAGTAAAGTCGGCAAGAAAAACTAAAAAAATCTCTTCTACTCGATTTTGTATTCATCCAAATATGGGAATATTATGAGCCAACACCAGGTTTTTAGTCACTGCAATAAAACTTTGTGATTCAGACGTGACGGAGACGGATGCTGGCAGATGTGGCGGGCGATGATTATGAAATATTGTGGCTAAAAGAAAGTCAAGAAAACAAGAGAAAAACAGCTTGACATTGAATACATGAGCACCCAGATCCACCGTCCAGACAGAGCAGAGTAAGAGAAATCGTGCTGTTTTAATGTTAAATGGAGTGGAAGTAGGATGTCAGCACAAGTGACGGGGGTCTGGGCGTCTTTGATCAGATCTTATTCCACTATAATACAGCCGCTATAATCACCACTTTAGCGGATCATAAAAATTCCTGCTGTTTGTGGCCGATGCTGGGGCCTTCGGGGGTCGAGTGGTAAATCAGAGTCTGTTGGCAACGACACGGTCTTTAATAACGTTTCTTTAAAAAGTTCCCTGTGTGAGAAATAAGTGAGACATAAGACTTAAGGCTTTGGTTGGCGTTTTGAAAGAGCCCAGAAACAGTGCAGTTTTGGTGTCACAAGGAGGAGGGATGAGATGATAATGAGATATTTGGTAACATTGTGCA
Organism: Knipowitschia caucasica; assembly: GCA_964034765.1. Lineage (NCBI taxonomy): Eukaryota > Metazoa > Chordata > Actinopteri > Gobiiformes > Gobiidae > Knipowitschia > Knipowitschia caucasica. Next base: position 39,129,070 of record OZ035824.1, on the reverse strand, counting down.
AACTGCTATTTAGCTTGTTGCATACCAGCTTTGCCTTCTTAGTCCGAACCCTCTAACCCTCTGTGTTTACTTCTTCCATACGGTACAAGAGCCATTAAAAGGTCTACACTTCGTTGATATTGTTCAGCATAAACACTTTGCTTTGGCCTATATCCCCACTTAACAGATTTAACAATAATTACGCGGTTAAACTGGTTTGCATATGAATCATGGCAGCAATAATACTTGTCAAATTAAAATATGATTTGGAAATAGATTACTATGTGCTTAAAAAGTAGACTTTATTTAATTATATTTTAATTGTGTTATTTTTGTATGTATTTTTTATAGTTACTGTTTTTCCACTTGTCTGTACAGCACTTTGAAAGGTCGAGGCAGTTTTTACATGTGATTTAAGAACTTATATTGATCGATTATTGCATTGTATGTTTTATGTCTCAAAATACCATTTGCAAAACTAACAATCTTGTTTTCTTGCAATAAATATGTGCTACTACTCGTCCTATGTCAAAACTTGGGAATATATACTCAACGTTAGCTTGATTCAGGAACTGAATTAACCACTTCACACTCCAACACTTTAAGCTCCTCTGATGGCTAAGGCATTCGTAGAGCACAGACCTCTGTCAAGAGGCGCAGTGTCATTCCTTTAAAAAATGCACAAATGATAAAATGCACAACAAAAAATTATAAATCGTTCCAATCATTACAGATATCGGTCAGAATATTTTGACTGTTTTAAAACAAGATTTCCCAATACAAGAAGCTGTTTTTGTCATATTTAAAAACATACATACACAAAGTCTTAGATGAAAAAATCAAAAAGTGGAGATTTGAAAGTTTTTAAACGAGGTAAATATAGATGTAAGAAAAATGTAGGGAGATATTTGTGTATAGAAAGTGGCCTGCTAACTTGGGACCTAAAGGGTTGATTTAAGTAAACCAAGGCACTTTCACCATTGGGAAATCTTTGTTTGTTTTAAAACCATCTGCATGTACTAAAATAATAATAAATAATGACTTGCAAAACATTATTTTCCAAGGCATAGGACAATACTTTTTGACATGTATCTCAGAATTTGAGTTCTCTTGCTAAAAAAACAGTCAAACAGAGAAACCCTGGTGATTACATTACACCCTGGCAGAGGTAAAAATATTGTAACATTCTAAGAGCTGGTTGAAGATGGCTGAAGCTAAAAAACTGAACTAAACAAATTCTAGATACATTATAAAAGTTCTAGCAGTGAAATCAAAAGTCCATTCTTTTGGTAATTGACGGTCACAAACTCCAAATCTGCCTTTAGCTGTGAACGACCAGCGGATGACAGGAACCAGAGCAGACCTGGCCTGAAGGCAAGGACTGTCCAAACCATGGCCTGAGAGACAAACGCGGCCCCCAGACCTAGTTCTGTGGCCGTATACTCCTAATTTAGTCCAAATAATCATACACAATACTTTTTTACAGCACATATGAGTAAGTCAGTTTTACCTACAACAACTCATTGTTCTGAGATGCCTCCCAAAGAATATTGTCCCATGCCTTATATGGAGCTGTGTCAAACCGATGCACTGCAGTAAACTTTAAATGTTCATTTAAGTCCATATATATGGTCTAAAACAAGATTTCCCAGTGGTGCATGCAGAAATGGCCTTAGCTGGTTTAAGTTAACCATTTAGTAGCAGGACAATTTCTATACATAAATGTTTGCCCTACAATCTTCTATCATCTTTATCTATTTCTGTTACTCTATCACTTATGGACTTTCAGATCTCCACTCTGACTGCTTCACCTATGAAAAAAAACCTGACTTCTAAAACAGCTTCTACTACTGGGAAATCTTGTTTTAAAACAGTCAACCTATTCTGACGTTGATTCCGATTCAAGCAGATATGTGAAAATTTATTATCAGAATGACCCAGTGAATGAACCCCCAGTCTTTGCCCACCTGCATCTTGCAATACGGTAGAAAATAAGTCATATTTTGGCCGTTCTTAGTCTGTATGTGTTTTAGGGCCTTAACCTGAGCATTGAGGCCTGTGACGATTGACCACAGGGTAGACGGAAGATGGGTGGAGGTATTAGAGGATCAAGAGAGGGTGGGGGCTACCGCTCCGCTGCTTCATACCTGCTGGGGAGGGCAGAGCGAGTTGATTGTATCTGCGTCAACACACCGTTAAAAGCAATCAGGGGCTAAACAGCAAACGCCTCGGCCAGTCCGCGGCTCCCAGAAGACTATATGGGTTTAAGTGGAGACTGGTGTGACGGGGAGGGGGTCAGAAGGGGCAACTTGATACCTTAAAGCATTGACACGGGGAAGGGGGAGACAAGAGATGGCCGGACGCTTCTAAAAAGGCAGAAGTTAAAAGACAGGGACCCAGCACACCTGCTATCGGCAACCTGCAATCTGCAATCTGAGAATCCGTCAGCGCTGGAAAAGGGCGAGGGTCTGGGGGCTTCAAGGGTAAACAAAAATGTGCATGGTGGTGGGGAAGAAAGGGAACGAGGACAAGAAAAGAGGTTGAAACGGCTCGAATTGGTGCATTTTTATCTTGGTTTGAGTAAAGAGGTTATACCAATGAAACAAACATAATTTCAAAGTAAAGAGACATTGCTTGCATTTAGAATGTTTAAGGTAAAAAAACTGTAAATGCTTGTTCTTATGGAAAATGTGCGAACCCAAAGTAAAAACAACTCTAAGCATTTTTTTTACTTAGATTTGTTTGACTGGGAAATTAAGTGTGATTGATTATATATTTATGCAGTGATTGTTTGATTTGCAAAAACAAAAATCAAATTAAAATAATGGGAACTAACATTTACTCTCACATATTGCAACATATTTTAAGGATGAATAAAAGGTAATATAAAAGCTAAAAGATGAAACAAAAAAATCTTTGGATTATTTAGTGAATGCGACAAACCAAAACAACATTATTTGAAATTAGATTATTGTGTTATTTGACTGGTCAAATAACACAGCTAAGCTTCACAATCAGATGCATATTACTCCCAAAGGCCCACTCCTCAAACCAATGACAGGTTTATGTGTTGAATGAAGAACTCAGAAATCCAAAGACCAGAAGCCGCCATTTTAGACCAAAATATTCATCCAGATGTTTGCATTCCGCTGCTTTCACAACAGGTAACTATGCAATCACTCGCAAACATCCCGCCACAGCCACAACATGAACAACAACTCTATCGCACAAATATCGCAATAAATCTATCGCACAAATACATGTTATAAATACAAAATCAATATTTTTAATGGAATGACACAGATTATATGTATTTCAATTTTTTACTCAATACACAACAATATATGGTTTCATACTAATGAGTGCAAACAGTTTTGAAGGATCTTGAAGGCTCGGTTTAACATGTGTAAGTGTAATTGTTGATATCAAATGGTTGTAAATGATAATATCACTCTTATTTCCCTCATTTTATTTGGCTTACCTCAGGGAAGGACGTGGTGCTGCCTGTATCCAGATACAACATGTTGGCGCTGAGGTTGAGCAGAGCAACTGCTGTTTGCTCCACTGACTCCAGGATTCTCCAAATCTCTGATTCTCACTCAAACAGGAGTGATGTGGCTGTGGATGCAGAGTGGCCTAGCAGAAGCTTCTATAGGAGTCTATGGCAGACTCTATATACTGGGAGCAGAGGGGAGGGATCTCCTGCTACCTTTCCAATACCTGAGTACACACCCCACTGCTCTGCTGCTTTGAAGATCCTCTGAGGAAGAAGTGAAGCAGCTAATTATTGTTTTACTTTGTGACGCTTATTCAAACTCTGCTATTTTTACTTGTTTGTGGTAAATGAAGCAAAGAAAATGTTGCTGCGTGATCACCTTTAGAAGAACCTGCTGAACCACTTATACAATCACCCTATTTTAAGTGTGATCAAATTAGAGTCATTTAAAATATACAATGTACAGTGTTTTGATACAGGCAGAATTATGAACAGTGTAGATCTATAATCATCCTGGGGGGTCGGTACAGAGATCATGGAGCATGGAGATCAAACAGGATGAAATCATTGTAGATATTATGTTCTACAAACATAGTTTAGTAAAGTGTGCAGCTCTTTCTGTCTCTGACAGTGAATCTGTTGTATTAGACATATGTAAATGGTGTAATGGTCATTTAGCATGTGAATGATGAGCCCTGCAGGCCCTCAGCCTCTCTCCCAAAGCTGAGAGCCCTGAAATAACAATGTGGCTCCTGTAGGCTGCTTGTATCTATCAGAGAGGCTGATGGAGATCTGTTTTGGAAACATGATTCTGTCTGAGATCCTTGTCCTTCTAAAACTAATCACCTGAGTCTGACCCGGTGTGTGACACTGCAGCAGGAGCCTCGAGTCCTCGCGAGAAAACAGCCAGAAAAGGTTTATTGTGGCACAATAATCTGTGAAGAGCTTTTCTGAATGCATTTTCAGGAGGGCTCTGTCTTCTGGGAAAGCTTCATTATTGCATAACTCTGACAAAAAAATTATATAATTGTTGGAGCTAAATGTTTCCGCCTTTATCAAAGCTTTAATTTGTAGCTTCTGTTACGAACTCATTAGGCCGCCAGGCCCGGCTACATTTTGAGATATGTTATAATGTGAGAAGTCTGGGACCGGGCAGATAGTTTTTTTCTGGGAAGAACTGTCAATCACAGATTGCAGAACAGAGCACACAGAGTCTTGTCGTTTTATCTGAACTTAAGCTGTCCAATCAAATGAGGCACATTTGAGATCCTGAGACTCACATATTTGAAAACAGGCAAGCTAAATATAGGTGTATCTTGGTCATAAAGACTTGTCTGAAATATTGGGCATGTAGCAATAGTATTTCTGACCCTACCCTGAACTTATGTAGTAACATGTAAGCTGTAATACAGCTACCTATATTGTCAAATTAAGTTATCAAAAATGAAAAAAAAAAAAATAAATAAAAATATGAAATTTAATGTCTTAAAACAATAAACATTGCAGACAATCTGTGCCTCTTTCTCTCTCTCTCTGCAGGCAGTGTTGCAGTAGAGCAGAAGTGAAGTGACCTGGGCGGACAGCACACACATGATGAGGGAGGGACTGATGCGGAGGACGGGGCAGTGCCCTGTGGCCACAATAGTTTAAAGCTGTCTGCAGAGTTAAGCACCAGAGCGACCAGTCACACCCCACTCAGGCCTCAGGGCAACGGGCCACAGGTCAGAGCCACAACAAAAGGACAATCAACACTTTAAAGACTTCCATTTAATGGGCTCCTAATGTCTCCAGCCCAGTGCACACCTAGGCTGGCCTTTTGGTGATAATTGGCACAGCTAAACAAACTTCTCATTAAGTTAAAACAACTTCAGCATCTGAAAAGAACTTAGTGAACTTTATGGAAGAGGAGACAGAGCGAAAGATGAAAATATCTAGACTTTGTGGTGTACTAGCTGGCTGAGGCACAATTTCATTCAATTCAATTACATTGATTCTGCCCTATGTCACAACAGTAGTTATCTCAGAGGACTTAACAAATAACCATTGAAATCACCAACACACATCAGAGAATCAAACAACCCTAACCCAAAGAATATAGAACACATATGTTTTGGTCCATAGGGGGGAGTTGACCAATGTCCATGAGTGTTGATAAATGTCCATACTTTTAATTCAGGTGTCCAGGTTAAGTAGAGTCCAGTACAGTTAAGTAGATAAACTTTCATATATCTTCAAATAACAGAAGTATGATAACAAACACATAGATTCAGAGGGTAGTTATCTTTACACAGGTTCAAAACAGGTTCAAAACTTGTGCATACAACTGAGGGATTTTATCTTCACTCTTTTTAATGTACAGTGATTATTTAGGATTTTGATGCCTTGTGTGACTGCCTTTATCTTGTTTTGTTCAGCACTTTGAGTTGCCTTGTGTATGATTTATGCTATACAAAAAAACTTGCCTTGCCTTACCTCACACTAGAGTTACCACTGAAGACGCACACCTAAAGTCCTGTGTGGCCAAATTGACAACAGCTCTACTTTAACACTCAAGATGCACAAATCTATGGACTAAGACAAAAGAGGAATCTACTTTTAAGACGCTGCTCTAAGACCTCCAGATTAGTCCAGTATCACGTATCAGGTGCAGACACTTGTCCTCAAACGGGGCGTCACCTGGGTGGCAGCAGAAAAGACACGCACAACTACAGAATGCTATCTCTTTATCTTCTATAAGAGTTTTTAAAAGTTTATAGAGTTTTATTTTTGAGTTTTTACTTGCCGATGCAGGAGGGTCAGTTATACTGTTAGTGGGTCTAACAAAACTATGGTGATTTTCCAGGACTTTCTAACATTCTACAACATTTAATGACATTTATCAACATTCATGGACCAATATCTATTTGTTCTATATTTTTTGTGTTTTAAATATTTGATTCTCTGATGTGTGTTAGCAATTTCAACAGTTTTGTTAAGTCCCGTCAGATAACTACTGTTGTGATTTAGGCCTCGGTATTATGTGTGAAATAAACTTAAGTCCTAATGATTTATGACAAAAAATTTCACTAATCTTAGAGGAATAAGCAACATTTGTTTTGTTTATAAAGTTTGTGGACAGTCTATGAAAGAGAGTGGACTAAAGGACATTACCAGACAGAGATGTATGGACATTTATGGACATATATGTCTCACAGTGGGGAAATTTCAGAGTTGCACACAGCACAAGATAAATGAATGTCATGGTCTGGACTTTTTGATGCCTTTTCCTGAGTTTATTGTGATTTTGATTATTTTGAGTGTTACTTCATGTCTGTTCAGTTAATTGCCTGTTCCGCCCTAATGTGTTTCACTTGTGTGTCCCTGTGTGTATTTAAACCCTGTGCTCCTCTCCCTTTGTTGTTGGTCCATTGTGTTTTTATCCTTGTTTCCTCTTGGTTTGAGTATGTAGTTCTGTAACCGCAGATTTTATTATTTATGAGTTTTTGTGTATTGAATCTTATTTTGTTTTGGCAGTTCAGCACTTTGGGTCCTTCTGTTTTCACCTCTTGACAAATAACTCTATACAAAAATAAAATAAAATCTCTGACTTTAGCATAAAAAGGAAACAAGTCTAAAATCCCCAACTTTAGTATAATGAAGAAGCAAGAATTAGGTAAAAAATCTCATACTTTCGCATAATAATCAGAATCAGAATCAGAATCATTTTTATTGCCACGTAAGTAACAGGAGGTCACAGACTTGGAAATTGCTTTGGCTCAGTGCAACAGCCAAAAAGAGATAATAAAAATAAGAATAAAAAACACTTCTAAAGAATACATTTAAATTTAAAATAGAGTTAAAGTTACTATTTACAATATACAAGTGCACATGGTGCACACAATGTAAGGTGACAGCAGTACAGTGAAGTAACAAAGTAACAAAGTAAGAACACAAGCAAATGGAAATAATGAAGAAGCAAGTACATAATATTGCATACTCTAGTGCAAGAAATATATAGTTGTGTGTATACATCTGTACGTGTTAGCAGCATGAGTGTAGGGGACAGTGGGCACAGTGGTTCTATATTCTACTAGACTATAGTCCTCTACTGAATGTGTTGGTTATAATTGCATTTTGTGTGTTCACACTGTTTGATTCTCTGATTGTTGTTGGCAAATGAACAATTTTGTAAAAATGACTGGTGTGATTTATGGGTATACAAAAATAAATTGAATTGAATTGAGAGACAGAGGTGCTGATGCGTCTGGCGGAGCACAATAGACACACGTTCTCTTCTGCACTGACTGCAATCGTTTGTATTCATTAGGAATATGGACTATTATGTCTTTAGTCTCACAAATTTCAAAGACTTCTCAAAACATGAAACAAACATCCTTCCTTATCACATCAATATAGAACACAGATTCTGCTTCAGATTCCAATAACAGAACGATTCCTTATTAAACAGACCAACCCTGCACACAACAAATCTTACGGTAGTATTGATCCGTCAAATAAGTATAAGTAATCTGTCAAAGTTTGCCAGACGCACTCACTTTTTTAAGAACATTTAAAACATATAATATTGTGTAATATTATGTTATTTCACACTAAAAACTTTCACTACACATGTACACTACCGTTCAAAAGTTTGGGGTCACCCAAGTGTTTTCCATGAAAAGTCACACTTATTCACCACCATACGTTGTGAAATGAATAGAAAATAGAGTCAAGACATTGACAAGGTTAGAAATAATGATTTGTATTTGAAATAAGATTTGTTTTACTTCCAACTTTGCTTTTGTCAAAGAATCCTCCATTTGCAGCAATTACAACATTGCACCAAAAACCAGACATTTGCAGCTAGAATAGTCATTTACCACATAAGCGATGTATAGAGTGTATTTCTTTACAGTTAAGACTAGTTTAAAGTTATCTACAGCTTTTCCTTCAAAAATGAGGACATTTCAATGTGACCCCAAACTTTTGAACGGTAGTGTACGTGCAAAAAATCTACATTATAACCCTTTGACAACAATATAACTCATTCTGAGCTGTACTAGTGTCATGTCACTTTCATTTCGAGGGTTCACCTGTTCCTGCATGTATGTGTACATCTATGTTACTATTTATCTAATTAGCCAATATTTGATTTGTTTCTACTGTCAAATATTTCTAAAATGGTGGTGGTCTCATGTTGGCTTAAGTCGTTTGAGCTTTTTGCAGAACTATTCAAAAAGCTGCAAATATTTAATTGCAATATTGATGATCAACAAGCAATTGAAATGTTAATAACTTAATTTCCTGTGAGTTAAAAAGTATTTTTTTGTTCAATTAACAAATTCAAAATAATTCTTAAATAATTTGGAAAAAAAGCAAACCTATAAAACTATGTCATACGATGTGTAAAGCTCTAACCTATTTTTTTCATCTAGCAGAAATGAAAAAAATAACTGAAAAAAATACCTAGAATAAAGTAGTCTCCTGCTAGTGCCCAGAGTCTGGACTGAACATGGGGAGGCTGCTTCTCAGATTTAAGCAGCTAAAGTCTGCAACAGTCTTCCTGAAGATGTGAGACAGGCTTCTACTCAGTTTTCAAATCCAGGTTAAAAACAGTTCTGTTTAGCTGTGGATTTTATCTTTACTCTTTTTAATGCACTGTGGCTATTTATGATGTTAAATCTTTTTTAATGACTTGTCTTAAATTATTTGTGTGATTTTATTTTTATGTTTTTAAATGTTTTTGCTTTTAATGTCCTGTGGGATTTTAATTGTATTTTTTTTATGTTTATGAATTATATCTGATGTGATATGGGTTGTGAGGCGCTTTGTGTTGCCTTATGTAGGAAAAGCACTCTACAAATAAAGTTGATTGATTGTTTGAACGTTTTTTTAAATATATTTTCTTAAAGTCAGACCTGAATTGGGCAACACTTTTTATGCTTCTTCCCAACCACAAGACCAAAGATACTTCATAATAAGTAATACTGAAATCAAGAGAAATGGTTGCAAATTCAAGCTCCTTTTTCGTTTCCAAAGAACTTGAAAATTGCAGTCTTTGCGATTTACTATTTGCAACCACGGAAATTTCGATTGGAATGCTATTAATCCTATGTCACAAAGAGAAATGTAAAGTGAGGGTTTGTACTCAGGTGAACTGAAGCTGCTCACATCAGACAGAGGAAAGTGAGCCTCAAACATAAACATATCAATTATAAGCAAACACTGCTCATGTGCGATTCCTAATGTGGATTTGGTTCCTCTAGTTCCCGACGGTGACCTGGCCTCTGCGTGGCCAGCTGATCGGAGCCTTATCAGCTCCTATATCAGTTATTTGTGGTAGGATATAGCGTTTCTCCTGCCACTGTTTCTGCTACATTCCTTCATGTTATTCTAGCTCTTCCACCCCCACCTCTGCACACACTCACTGATAGATGGGAGCGGGACCTCAGCTCAACAGGCAGGTGCTGCACTAAATTGTTGCCCTAAAGCTACGAGAAAAAAGTCCAAGAAAAAAAGAGGAATTTCAGATTAAACGCAAAAGCTACACGACAAAATAGGTGCCCTGAGGCGCTGTGTATGTGAGTCATGACGGGACGCTCCTGTTGTGAATGTGTCCACCATAGAATACTGGGGTATGTCGGGTACTAATACCCAGGGCAGGGCGGCTGGCAGAGGGCCACGGCACAAAGCCTTATTTTGGATGTTGCCCCAGCGGTTGACGTGCCAGTCAGCGCACCACGCCTCTCTCCATGATGCAGGAGGTGTTGGGTGGGGGTGGACCCATTAATCACCAGTTCAAGAGAGCATATACCCCCCGGGGGGGAGAGCAGGGTAGCATTACTCAGCTCCTCAAACACAATTTTTATTTGGTATTTTTTCCACTCTGGCTGGACAACAGCATTCCTGCAGAGGGATGGGAGTGCGTGGCTCTTGCATCGTCTTTCATTAGCACAAGTGACAAGGATGTGTTCTTACTGTAGCTACCAGTGTAAACAACAACAACCCTGTCAACAGACACTCAAACATTTACCTTTGCTTCAACTGTATCAGGACCTAATCTTTGTTACACAATACCTTTCAGAAAAGTATTTTAAAACTGCTTCTTTATTGTACAAAAGTCAGAGATGTTATATTATAATCTTGTTTATTTATTATGCTAAAGTTGGAGGTTTTATGCCTGCATCTTTATACTTTTTATTTTTTATTATGCCTTCTCTACTCTTTACCTCGTTTTCTGATTGTTGCACTGAGCCAAAGCAATTTACAAGTCTGTGACTTCCTGTTACTTACGTGGCAATAAAAATGATTCTGATAACACTGTATTTCATTTTAGTGTATTTATTGTTCTCTATACAATAACAATATAGAATAACAATAACAATATCAAGTTATTATCATTGCATTTCTTGTGTTTGAACTGTTTGATTCTCTGATCTGTGTTGGCAATTTTCAACGGTTTGGTAAAGTCCTCCGAGAAAACTACTGTTGTGATGGCTATACAAGAATACATTGAATTGAATTGAATTATTCACTTAAAGTGATTGTCTGGAGTTTGTCAGAAAGAGAGACAGAGAGGTACTTGATTTGAAAAAAACGATGCAAGCTCCCTCCCCCTTCCTTTCTGATTGGTCTACACCTACGTTTCCGTAACACTTTGAAATGTTAATCAGAGAACACATTATACATATACATTATTAATACACATGCACAGAGGTTTTCAGAATTATTTGTTGACGTTTTAATTAAAAAAAAACAATGTTTTAATGCACAAAAAAAGCGATCGCGGCAAACCCGGAACAAGCTATTATCATGAATTGCACATTATAGCAGAGGATCTGATTATGGATATAGGTTCAGTATATACATAAGTACCTCAGTGCAGATGTTCAGAATTCTTTGTTCAGTTTTCATGTAGTTCCAGAGTCTAATAGAGGCTTGATGAAAACAAAAAACTGAGCATGCGCGCAGCTGCGAGCATCAGCGCCGATGATTGACAGCCCTTGGCATGACTCGATTGGTTAACCTCGACGGCACCGTGGATTCTGAACTATAGCTAAGAGCAGGGAAGGCGGGACTTGCCCGTAATATTAGAATTAATAAAATGACTAATTTTATATTAACATTTAAGGCCAGGAGGTCAATTTAATACATTTCCTAAAATTTGTAATTCATTTAGAGTTACAGACTATCACTTTAATTGTGGTGTGCTTCTCATTCTTACGGTTCTGTAATGTGATGCAACACTGATATTTCCCCACTGTAGGACGAAATAAACAATCTCTTGATCTCAATACGCTGCGTAAAGTCCAAGGTAAATGTAAGGTCTGTCAGCAGCAGGAATGTGACACAGAGCTATCAGCAGACTGAGCAGGAGCTGTCTGCAGGGGCCACCCAGGTCAAACTGCTCTGATCCTATCAAGCGCACAGACAACATCTCACACACACCAAAGATAATACTCAACACTCCAACTTTCACAACGGTCCAGAGAAAGTCCCACTGTCTTTCACAAAATACAGTATGTTTGCATTTTGGTTTGCATACAAAAAAAAATTGATAGAAAAGGGTCTCAGAGAAAGCTAGTGCAGCGAACGGCAAAGAGTATATAGAAGATTTAGAATAACATCGATGTCAAAGCTAGAAAAGATTTTTTTTTGTAAGTCTTGTAACCTCCCATCACGTACATTTGGACATGTGCAGTAGTTCTTGAGCCTGAGTCGTGCATCTACAGCCTGCGTGTCCGTGGGAGCAGACCTCTTTCAATGTCTCTCACTTATTTCTTATTTTTTCTTGACGTTCCTTGCTGATGCAGGAGGGTCTAAGGACACTGATGATCCAGGACATTTAAGGACATATATTAAAATGTATGGACGGTGGTTCTCCCGCTCTCTATGGACCAATGGCTCCTATATGTTTGTTATAATTGCATTTCCAGTTGGTTTATTTCTCTATTTCATTATCAGTTTGGGATGCACTTGAGGCCTTTTTCTATTTTGTTTATTTATCTATACATTTATTTTAATTTACATTAGCGGGATAATTTTTGTATTGTGATTATAAGTACTTAGTGAAGAGTATCCATGTTTCCTGAAAGGCCAATATATTATTATTTTTGATGGAAGTTTGTTTGAAGTCTGTATTTTAACTGTTTGATCTGTTGTTGAGGAATGTCCAACTATGTAAGTCTTCTTTGCTGTTGTGATTTAGGGCTATACACACATAGAATAGAGTTGAAATATTCTCTGTACTTACAGAGACCGCCTCGGTCGGCTGGTGCATGGTGATACAGTCCATACTGATCTGAATGGTGTTTCCTGGTGATTTCTGCGTCGGCGTCTCACTGAAGTTCAGTTCTATAGGCTGCACTGAGTGAACAGCGGATCTGAGACACACAACACAAACAGCATCTTTAAAAAAAAAACTAATCTTATTTGTCAGTAGTTTATTATACTGTAGTGTTTACTGACTGGTCCAGCATATCAAACAGCTGACTGATCAGATCTGGGCCACTGTGGTCAGACGCCTGCGAGGACTGCGACATGTTGCTCAGAAACCGTGAGGAGGGATCCCTCATTCTGAAAGAAAAATACAAAGAAAGAAATTTACAATGTCTCAATCACTTCAACATGAAAACTTTTACATTTCGCCTAAGCAGGAAAACCAAAATGTTTTTGTTTCATAAATTTCAAGCAGAAATGTATCAAACATTTTAATCAGGAGAGACTCGAACAAGGGCTTTAAAAGAATTGCATATTGTCTGACACTGCATCAATTAGTACGACTTTGAAGACAATATTTGTACGATTACATTTATTGCAGCTGTACAACAAATGTGGTTATGATTTGGCGCTTAGACCCCAGAACAGCACTGCATGATGATTGCAATAGAGGAAATGAAGATAGAGATTATGAGAGGAAATCCCCTGTGGCCTAGACCCTGGTAGCGGGAGCAAGGAGAAGGGTGAAAGAGCTGAGCCGAGACGAGGCGGACACGGGAAGGTGGACGACTGCAGCACGAATGAAGCTTGCTTGTGATATTGTTAGGATTTAGGCAGACAGAGACGGATCGTGGTGTGCCAAACTCTGGAAGTTTATTTAAGTTTCTCTCAAGGTCCACTGGTTTACTCTGTTTCTTTCTCTCAGACAGAATAAAGGCAGTACACAGTTTATATAGTCATTGTCACGTCACACATCGAAAGACATACGTGTCACAAAGAGACAGTCACATCATAGTCATAACATGGAGTCCTTGTACAGTCCTGCACGTAGGCCATATTGCTATCTAATACTAATACCATGAAGCTTGATGCAGGGCGATGTTTGAGTTCTGCCAGGTGAGGATTGGCAGTGGATCTGACTGTGATTGACAGATCTGTTGCCGTGACTTGGAGTGCAGTGAGTTTAGTTCTTAGCTTAGCTCCACTTTATTATCTCCCAACAGAAATATTCTTGTGCAAGTAACATTTTGTGAACAAATCAGACCACAGCATGCTGTCGTTTTTTGTATTAGGAAACATTGAATCTAATACATACTGATTAGCTGAGTGACGGTGATCCTCTTTTTTCATGTTTCTGTCTGAAAAACCGATCTTAAGATGTGACAGAGGCCAGAAATACATGCATGTGATAATTAGCAACAATTTTGAGAGAGGGGAACGAGTTAAATGTATTTTTACATCATACTTATTTTTAGTGGATTCAAAGTTAAGCTCTCCAGCTTTATCATAATTACTTATTTTTGCGCTTGGTAAAGGGGAAATATTATTACAAAGCTTCAGGACAAAAGTTCATAAAGGAAAAACTCATTGTCGAGTTTATTGTTTGGACAAACATGGAAATGTGTACAGCTTTATTCTGCATTCTTTTCTCCTGCTACAACAATTTCTACATGAGGATATTAGATTTGCAATGTCACCAATCTCCTAAGATTCTTGTGGATGAGTTGAAGTGTGAAATGTGACCACCCAGTGTGTGGATGAAAGCGGGAGGAGGAGCTGCCTCTCAATAGGAGTGCTCTCCCATTGTGTAGAAGTCAGCCAGCATAATGTCGCATATTTGTCCCAGACAGAATACTGATGTACACCATTGACACACACAGGAGCTATGACACACTACACCTGCTGCCTCACCAAAGAGCTGGAGGCCGTTTAGCCGTCAAATGATTAATCTGTCTGGTCTACGGTCTTAAAGTTCTATCTAAATAGTGCCTTGCTCTAAAGCAGTTTGGTTCAATCACTGTTTACTCACATCAGTCTTTTCAGACAGAAAAACTGAAAAGAGGGGACCACCCTCACTCTCTAAATCACATGGGAAAGATACAATTATTTCTTAGAAGATAAAGGCTGCATGTTATTACTACATTACAATTTCAGGATTTATAAGGACATTAGCATGTGTGGATCAAACAACTAATGAAATACAGTACATATGCGTTGTGTAAATTTGACTGAGCCACTCTCAGGTTTTCGGTTCAGGTTATATATTATCTGATCAAGTGGAACAATTCAGGAAAAGTTGGTCCATACCTCTATGCCGGGGCCAAAATAAGGCCCTCTTTATTTAACTAAACTTGTCCAGGGGCTGTTCTGGGCTTTAAAATGGGGTATGATAGTTTGTCCATACTCATTCACGCCACATGTACATTAGCATCATTTATAGAATTTGGTGATACAATTAAAAAACAAATCTATGAATGTATAGCATGACTTCAATAGAGCTCAATTTGTCTGTATGACACTGTAAAAGTACCCCAATTGCTAATTTAGGTCAGCAAGGCAGAGGGCCACATAATATAACGTAACACAGCCGACGCTTTTGATCGTAGGCCTAGTTTGAAGTCCGAGGGGCCGATAGCACATACTGGTTGCTTTGTTGAGCAGAATTTGGTGTGACGCAGAGCAGTTGTGGCCACAATAGTAGTGTATTTTATGCCAACTATAGACCATATCAATTCTTTGCACACAAAACCTGCTGTCACTTTGCCTCTGACCAGGGATGAAAATGAGCTTGTAGCTAAATCCGGTCTGAACAATGCAATGTCCTTGTCAGATAAACAAATAAATAAATATCTGCTCTACAACATCTGCAAATCTTATAGAGCTATTTTATGCAAATATCTGGGTTGCTGTCTGCTAACCATTACCAGGTGCCCGTGCAGACTGCCACTGCCACCGGAATCCCCCAGATCACCTCCCAATAGATCCATGGGCTGGACGGACGCGATGCTGCGTAGGAGCTCTGCAAACTGGCGCTATTTTTAAAGCAGTGGAATTCCCCGACACGTTGTAATGAATGATACCGATACCTGCCTCACAAACACTGGCATATCTAACGCGACGGGCCACTATGTGAGCACGTAAGTTGGTTTTGGAAGGGCAGGCTGCAGGCGTTGTCTCTGTTAAATTCAACAAGCTAGTTAGCATGCGTCCTTGCAAACAAAACAAAACAAAAAACGAGTCAATAGTTATTTCTATTTGTTTTCATCGGTGGATATGCATGCTAGAAATTAAAGCTAACAAACAGGTCGAGGTTCGAACTAGAGTTAGCTAGCTAGCTAGGTTAAGGTTAGCGCTTTGGTTAAAGTGTACTCTCGGGGTTTGCTAGAGGTTGGTGAGTCTTGAAAATACTGGGTATAACTTTCACATCATTTTTAGAGTTGGAGAACAAGAGAATATTGGTATTCCATCAACTTTGAAGTTATGCTTGCTAATAATTTATGGTAGGACTTTTTTGCACCTAGGTAATTGAAGACAATTTATATATATATATATATATAACAGCTATATATGTGTGTGTGTATATATATATATATATATATATATATATATATATATATATATATATATATATATATATATATATATATATATAAATATAGGTTATATATATATATTTACCAAACTAAGTTCATTCCAATTGTTTTGATGACGGTACATCTGTTACATGTTTTATCATTATTATTTGTTGTGTGGCAAGTTACCTTTACATTTGCAGACGAGTCGAGATCATTTCACTTCTGTTGTTCAACGAGGTCAGTTAATATAGATCCATGGTCAGTGGCACCAGAAGTTATAAATAATATTACACAAGCTGAGTTGAAGCAGCCAATCGATTCGCTCCATGTTAAAGTCTATTTTGAATTCAGTTAGCAAGAAGTATATTGTTTCATTATTATTACAAAATTATTACTATTAAGTATGTATATGTATAAATTATGTAAATGTCTCCACTGTGAAATGAATAAAGTTTATCTTATCATAATTTTGTAGTATATAATATAACCTACCTATCAGTGTTTAAATGACTAATTTGGTCTGAATATCAGGACACAGGACACATCTGCTTAGGGGTTTTGTGTGACTTTGTTTTGTTTCATTATTAGTTAATTTTGTTTGTTCCAACAGTCGTTGTGAGCACAAATGATCACAACATGATCTTTATTTGATTAGAAACATACAATTGTTCTTTTACATAATTGTAAGAGATACAAGCTGAGACCACCATGTGAAAACTAGTGATAGAACCAAATATGTAGTTTTTTTAATCCAGTAAAACCATAGACAGACACATTTTTAATATTACAATTACAAGAGAATACACAGTGGCTCACCCTCTGACCCTACACTCTCTGACCTTACAATATTATTTTGTGATTGAAAGTCATGTGTTGTTTCTGTTTTATGATAATTAATAATACCAATACATTTTATTTCATTGCGCCTTTCAAGACACCCAAGGACAATTGATAACATCACACAGTTTTAAAAGAACAGATTATAAAGTATTTTTAAATTACAAATAATAAGCCAGTTTAAAAAGGTATGTTTTGAGATGTGATTTGAAAATGTCCAGAGAGTCTTAACTGTCGCAGGTCAAGTGTTAGAGTGTCCCATAGTTTGGGAGCAGAGTGGCTGACGGTATGACGGTAGGGACAGTGAGGAGAGATGCAGATGAGGAGCGGAGAGAGCAGGACTGGGTGTATGGGTGGAGCAGGTCACTCAGGTTTTCAGATGTTTATTTGATGGAGAAAGTATCCCTGATATTATCGCTGAGGCTTTCTTATGTTATTACGAGTTGCTTATACAAGATTATTTTATCATATCGTGTGAAACAAAATCTTTTTTTACTCTGCCTAGACTGCTGTGTCCGTGACCTGGCCTTGGATACACCGGGAAATAGTGGATGAATAGTTGCAGGTATGTTCTTAAATATGGGCCTGAAGGAACCTTGCAATATTCAGCAGCCTCTTGCCCTGTATCATTCTTGATATAACACAACTCAACTCAACTTCTAATGGTGTCCGCTACCCTCATGTTATTTCTTTGCTCTGAATGTACCTCAGTGTGATAAACATGTACAATGTTGCATTTTTAGATGTTTCTACTGCTCAATAATCCAAATTAGTACACTGACTTGGTTCTCCTATGCACAGATCTGACCTTTAGCTTAGAAAAATGAAGTCACAAGCTTGTCTGCAATGTAGATGGAAAAGTTCGTAAATGTTCCAGTGTGTTGTCAATGTTTGACTTATTTGAGACTTTATATTTTTTGAACCACAATAGGCGTTTGTGAAGTGACAGCAGCATTACATACAGTATATAAAATTGCACAACAATTCATACAGCATTTCTCTGAGCGCATTACATTGTCTTAGACTATGACTGCTGATTGCTCACTTAACCCAAACGATAAATAAAGCCCCCTTTGCAAACCACTGTATTTCTGTTAAAAGCAGGGGAAACCCTCCACTGCTGTACAGTCCTCTGTGAATGGCTAGCTTTATTTTGAAACAAATTTACAGCTCATGAAAAGCCCATAAAGTGTGTTGTATTTGTTTCCTTCTATATTTACAGTTAAAAACAAATCAATAATATGTCAAAGGTTGGTACTCCTTCATCACGACTCACGGCTGTCAACAAGGCAAACCGAGCATATTAAAGCTGAAGTACCTAACATTTTCTCCTGGTAATGAATATGTTTGAATATGTTTGGTCTGTCCCAACAGAATGTGTCTTGTATAAGTTGAATTTTGTGAACAAATCCGAGCACATCAAGCTGCCTTTATCTTAATTAGACAATGTATTAGAGTTTGTATACTTTTAAAGGCTTTGGACTGATAACGAGTGGCAAACCAGGCCTTGACATTAAGCTTTGATACTCGGCCAAGTATCATTTATATTTTACTCAGCAACTCAGCACGGAGAATTGCGTGGTGCAGCTTTAAACCTTTAAAACTTCACACAGGTGCATTCTGTAGGTATAGCAAGTGTGCTGTGGTGTCCGGTTGCAGTAGTTTGGCTGTAGCCCCCGGGGCGGAGGCTGTTCAGCATCCACTTAGACACAGCGTGGCCCAGAGACGGCAGCGGGCCAGGGGTCAGCTCTAAACATCCAGACCCCATTGTCTCCTGGCAGCTCGGGCACCGCCACCGATGAAAATGCAATCAAAACAAACAGAGCAGCCGATCTGGGACCCTTCTCCTGTGTCCCTATTAATCACTGGTTCAAAGCCCCCCGCCTCCATCTGTCAGGTCGGTCCGCGAGAGGACATGACGGCACAACAAAGGGCCAGACCACGGTTTCTCCAGCACTTATCCTTTATAGTAACAGCCTGATAGACATAGGGACATTCCTCTAAAGTCCCAAGAAAGAGAAAAGACCAGTTGGACAATTGGTGTGAAACATTTGTGTCATGGGAGTGTCATTAAGAGCCAAATTAGACACAGAAAAGGCCTTTTCAGAGCTGATACAAATATGGTGGTACTTGGAAGGCAAGGGTTCTTGTTAGTTTAGCCCTGTCTCCACCAGCCTTACTTGGCCCTACTCTACTCGGCTCTACTCTACCTGGTTGTGTTTCCATTACGTTTCAGTATCTAGTACCATATCCTGGCAACCTACCCACAACAAACTCGTACCAGTATGGAAGTTCTGTGGTAAGCATGGCTTCCAGCAGCTCTCTGGCCAATCACTGTCAGAAAGAGCGCTTTAGTACCAGTTAAACAGGGTCAATGGAAATACTTCCAATCAGGGTAGAGTAGAGCCGAGTAGAGTAGAGTAGCGCTATGTGAAAAGTCTGAGGACAATTCATCTATATAGTTCATAGCTCTAAAAACAGTAAGTAAGCTTTATTTATAGAGTAGCCCTCTCTGGGATTGATTCACAAGGTGCACATTGTGTGCACCGAGTGCACATGTTGTATATAATAATTATAATAATTGTGATTTTTATATTTTAGAAATGTATGTTGATTCTTACTATTCCTCTATTCTCTACTTCTCTACTTCTGACTTGTTTGCACCAAGAGCCAAAGCAATGTCCTAGTCTGTGACTTGCTGTTACGTACAGTACATGGCAATACAAATGATTCTGATTTTGCAGAATAGTGATGACCATAGTTGTTCAGCCAATCAGCTCTCACCCCAAGGCATCATTTTTTTCTTTTTTTTTAACTTCTCGATAAAGGTCATATTGTGAGCCTTTCAAAAAAAAAAATTCTAACAGCACTTAATTGTTTTTGCAAATTAACTTTTCTCTATAGAGCCGATATCATACCCCGGATCATATCTCCTGTTTTAATTATATGGCTCTTGACAAAAGATAAGAAAATCAGGTTGACAAGATATTTTAACAAGCAAACATGTATTACAATACATATATAGTACTGTTTGGTTCAAAATTACTGTAATGTGTTGGTTTTCTCTCACTACATTTTAACAGCTATCACATTTTGCATTAAAGGTTTGCTTTTGTCAAATATGAACATAATGAAATTGATGAACCTAGCGACACTTTGAACACAGATACTGGACCCAGACCAACTCGAGGGACATCACTACAGTCTATGGACGGAACAGACGCGGGGACCAACACTTATATTCAATACTTCTGACTTCACAACGTTTTTGTTTGAATTAGGAATAAAGGTTCCCACAAGACAAGCGTATGAGCTGTCTGCTTTTGCCTTGGATCTAAAGGCTGTTGTTTTGTGTGCAGTAAAACCATTTATAATAAAACAAAATGAACACGTTTTATTCCATACAGTGTTACATTCCAGGCAAAGTTTTCAAATAGTCAAATGTGCATTAAAACAAGAAGGTAGCAGAATCCATCATTAAACTTTTGACAGCCAGTGATGGGAAGTGACTAAATTGTGCTTGAGAGTTGACACAAAAGTCTAGATTTTCTTTGCCATATTTGGTTAGGAATGATTACACAAAAGCATGTTTTTTTGACAAAATATGGCTTCACACAAACATTAAAAATGAGCGGAAAAAATGTTTGGGTTGTCATTACAAATCTTCAGGAATCAACAGCTTCGTAATGTAATATTGCAATGAAGTCGAAAGCGATTATAAGTATTTGTTAGTTTGTTTTTGAGCTCTGTATAGCACTTGAACAAACATGTATGTCTATTTTTGCTGTATCAACTATGTGTGTTGTACTGAGCTCAAATAAACAAACTAAACTGAACTCAGACTTGTCAGCAGTGGAAGAATATTCAGTAGTATTTGTGTATGCACACGTTCTAGTAAAAGCTCTAATTTACACTGTGAATCTAGGGTTAGGGTTATTATTTGAAAGCGTGTCTGGTTTTCACACTGCGTTTGTACTCACCGTCGAAAGGGGAATTCTGGGTAATACTGGACAGCTGTGTAGGGCGAATTCATGTTGGCATGCCAATCTCAACTCTTCCTGGATTATCAGCCGGTCACAAAGTTACATTCAGGAAACAAACAGCAGCGTAAACAAGTGATTCATAGAGAGGCCTGCTTTAAAGTGCCAGAGGGTACAGTGCAGAGTGGGCTACGCTTACGAGATGTTTTGAATTTTGTATATTTTTTCTGGTGTCACGGAGAGGAGGAGCCAGTCCCAGCGCTCAGACCAATCCCCGTTTAGACCGGTGTAATATTGCAAGCACTGACAGTTGCTAAGATATAGATATCGAGCAACTTCATCTGACCCCTCCAGAGTCCACATGTCATTCCACTGTGCTCTGTGGGGTATGGCTTTAGCATCTGAATCATAGTATTAATAGAAATACAGTAGTGGTAAAGCGCGTAATAAAGCTGCGACAATAACATGCATTAGAGGAGATCTGCTGTGCATCCGGTCACACAAATACATTCAAAGAGACAGCGATGGGAAAAAACACTCGAGCAGAATACGTATTTGTAGGTTAATGATTTGGTTTAGTCAAATATGAATGGAAAGTTGTACATTTCTGTCAAAGCCTGATTTTGCCTGAAACCTTTACTTCACACTTCTGTCACTTTATAATCTCAAAATCCTGGTCACTCATTGTTAATCTGCATTGTTAGGTCGTATAAACTAAAACTTGGTAGATTCATAGAAATACATTGAAGTAAGATTTACTTCAATTTAATTCAATAATGTGTTTAAATTATGTTCATAGGGTGAGAGTCTATTAAATCTATTAAATTACATATTAAAATTGTAAATATACCAACACATAACATAATGTGTTATGTGTTAACATAACACCAACTTAACATAACTTAACATAACACCAGCCTGCCCAGGGACTACTGGAAATTAGCATCTCTGCTATAACCTGGTACATGCATCTCTCCTTTTGTGTTAATGCTTAACTGTACATTGTCCCTGTTCAAATAAAGTACATACATACATACATACACATGATGAAACTAAAGTAAATACTGTCGCTATATTGTATATTTAAGTTTATATATATTTGCACGCTTAGATAATGTAAGCGCAGTAGGCAACATCACAATGTACAAAAGTATTATTCTAAATACTGCTCAAATTAATAAAATCAATGATTATATCAAACCTATATATATCAAACCTATCTTATAATTTACAATTTCTCTGTTGGGATAGTTTTAACACAGAAGTCATGATTCGTTTGGAAGCTCGAGGGTGGTATAAATAGCATTCAGACAAAATTAATTTTAAATGCAGACGGAAAAAAATATTTAAGCTTTTAACTGCTATTTTTTTTTTTTTAAACCCGATGTTGAATAAGAAAAAGGTTTTAAGGTTTTCATCCATAGTCCAAGGATTTTGAAATTAAAGTCTATCCCACCAGTAAGCCATCAGTTCACCCAGAGATCAGTTCAATGGTTTGTGAGTTAATGACGGCCCATGATCAGTCCATGAGATGAACAAAAATCCTGAACGATGAATCAGAAGTCATCAAGGTGTGTCTGATTTGTAAAAAGCCGCTGTGTTTCATGCTGAGCGCCAGCTGCCACAGCAACACCACCACCACCAGAGAATATGAAAGGTCAGAGCGCGAAGTTACCTGGCAAACCGGGGTCACTATAGTACTAATTTGTGATCGTGGCCTATCAGAAAGGGGACTTACATCATGGGTGCCACAACTAGTGTCTGTATTTATATATTAGAATTTGATTAAGAATTTGTTTGCATGCCTCCATATCTATTTTTCACCTTTTTATGACTTGTTTTATATATATATATATCAAAGCAAATTCCTTGTTTGTGATTTATTTGACTTACAATGGTAATGAAAACAATTCTGATTATAAGAGGGCCATGACCTGGTTAGTATTAATAGTAATAATAATAATAATAATAATGATGTATTGGTTTTATATAGCACTTTTTTGGACTCATGTCATCATTTACTCCATACACATGTCCTTAGGCAAGACACATTACCCACACTGTCGAGTAGTCTGATTGGAAGAGCTATGGTGCTGACTGGCCGCCTTGCTTCTGTCAGTCAACCTCAGGGCAGCTGTGGCTACAGGTATAGGTATCCCCACTGTCTATGGAGTGAGTGAATAATGAAGAGTCACACACAAGCATTATGGCATGAATTATAAACCAGGAAACCATGAGATTCTGATGTGGGGAAAAAATGCAATAACTTGATTTGTCTAATGTTGTCAATGTCAATGTCAACTTTATTTATATAGCACATTTACAACAACACCAGCTGCCCAAAGTGCTTCACAGGCACGAATGATAAAAATAAAACAGTATAAAATACATACACATACATGTAAAAGTAAAGTGGTAAAACCTCAATTGGTGTTAAAAGCCAAGGTGTAAAAATATGTCTTTAAACTAGACTTAAAAACTTCCAATGAAGGAGCTGCTCTGATGAACAGAGGTAGACTATTTCACAACTAATGTTGAAAGCTTTCTTCACAAAACAATTCAAAATCTTTTCTTTTTTAAGTTACAAAGCTTTCTCTGGTTCTGTGACCTTGTATTAAAACAATGTGAAGACAGTAATGTGTTGAAAAACAAACAGGAGCATTAAACAAAAAACTAAAGTCAAAAGTGCGACTCTTAAGTATTTCTAAATGTTCTAGAAATACATTTTAAGTGCATTGGCTCTATTTAAAATCGTCTTTTTAAATGATATAGCAAAAAATAATGACAAAGTAAATGTCAGTTGCTTGTTAAATTGTGAAATGGAGAGTATTCCTATCCTGACGGACAGGAAGCAGCGAGTGCGTCTGGGGAAGAATGTCTCGGACTCTCGGATTATAAATACAGGAGCCCCACAGGGCTGTGTTCTTTCTCCCCTGCTCTTCTCCCTGTACACCAACCACTGCACCTCCAGCCACGACTCCGTGAAGCTGATCAAGTTCGCGGACGACACCACCCTCATTGGACTCATCTCCAACAACGATGAGTCCGCCTACAGGAGGGAGGTGGACCGGCTGGTGTCCTGGTGCAGTGGTAACAACCTGGAGCTGAACGCCCAGAAGACAGTGGAGATGATTGTGGACTTCAGGAAGAGCACTGTCCCCCCACCCCCACCCTCCGTGATGGACCCCCCCATCACCTCTGTGGAGTCCTTCCGTTTCCTGGGCACCACCATCACCCAGGACCTCAAGTGGGAGCCGACCATCAGCTCCCTCATCAAGAAGGCCCAGCAGAGGATGTACTTCCTGCGGCAGCTCAGGAAAGCCAAGCTGCCTGCACAGATGTTGGTGCAGTTCTACACGGCCATCATCGAGTCCATCCTCACCTCCTCCGTCACCGTGTGGTTCGCTGGAGCCACAGTCAGGGACAAGCAGAGACTACAGCGCATTGTGCGCTCTGCAGAGGAAGTGATCGGCCGCAGCCTTCCATCGCTGCAGGACCTGTACGTCGCCCGAGCTCGAGGCCGGGCTGGTCGTATCACAGCCGACCCCTCTCACCCTGCACATGGACTATTCCAACCACTCCCCTCAGGCAGGAGGCTGCGGTCCATCAGGACTAGAACCTCCCGCCACAAGAACAGTTTCTTCCCCTCTGCTGTTGGACTCTTGAACACTTCTTAACCTGTCCCCCCGCCCTTTATAAAGTCACTTTACTGCCCATCATACGTCACTTTACTTCACTGTACTGCTGTCACCTTACATTGTGTGCACCATGTGCACTTGTATATTGTAAATAGTAACTGTAACTCTATTTTAAATTTAAATTTATTCTTTAGAAGTGTTTTTTATTCTTATTTTTATTATCTCTTTTTGACTGTTGCACTGAGCCAAAGCAATTTCCTAGTCTGTGACCTCCTGTTACCTACGTGGCAATAAAAATGATTCTGATTCTGATTGTCCAATGCATTTACCAAACCCATTACCCTTCCTCCCCCTCAACCTCTCAGTGATACCAGCATTAGTACATAGGGGGCTGTCATTCTTTGAGTAACTTTAATTTGTATTAATTTGATATAGTATGTATGTATTCACCACTTTGCACATTGGCCTCTGTAGAATACGGTAGAGGTCGAGATCACTGCTAGAATCTCCAAGCGTCCGACTATCCAATGCCGCCTCCTAAGTTAAGACCGCAAAGAGACACAGTAAACCTGAAGTTGTTGTGTGGTTTGAAGGAGATGGGCAGTGGGTGATTCAGAGCGCTAAAATACAGTGCAGGGTCACGAAAGGGGGAACGATAATAAATAGATGTGATGTATCCAGGGAACACACACCTCTAAGCTGCTCTCTTGTACTTTGAAAAAAGACATGTAGCCAGTGGGAGCCGCGGAGGTCCTGCTGTGAGAGAGAGAGAGAGCGCTGATCTGGCATTACACCTACACCATGACATAATGTAGAACTTATATATACATATTGTTGTGAAGTGATGCCAAATGTGTTTCCATCTCTGGCACCATCCAGGATAATATTCACGAAAGTAAGGTCCTGTGGGGAGATAGTTTCTCGCTGTGTCTGGGTGGGTTTCCTCCGCGCGCTCTGGTTTTTTCTCCTACCACCCAAAACATGCATTATTGATAAAAATCCTTCAGCTGCGGTACACTGCAAAAATTGATGAAAAATAAGGGCTATATAATTTCTCCAAAATTTAATTTAATTTGATCACCTTTTTACTCCCTTAAAACAAGATTTTCCAATGGGACAAAGAGCAAAATTATCTTGTTTTAAAATATAAAGCATTATAAAACAGTCAGATCAGAGTCAATTTTATTGTCATTACAAAGTCAGAGCAATGCAACGAAATGCAGTTTAGCATCTAACCAGTAGTGCAATACCGCAAGTTTTGGATATTATTTTATGACACAAATAAATATACAAGCATATAGAGTTGACCTTATCCTGCAGGGACAATAAACCATTTACTCCTTAAGCGGAAAGGTTATTCAATAGACCTAAGTCACAAATGTCCAATGTCCATAAATGTTATTGTTAATAAATGTGCATAGATGTTCCCTCACTGTCCTTTGGCAACAAAAAACAGTAGGATGAAGTGAGTTGAAGTGGCCCGTTTAGAGAGGGGGACAGACTGTAGATCAGGACTCCGACTATAGAATGAGAACTGTCTTCATATCAATATAAAACCTTTAAACAATTCATTAATATAGGGACATAAAACTTTTGGAATGAAAATCATGCTTTTATAAACTATTAATATAAATCAGTGCTGTCCAAAATAACGCGTTACGCCCTCAGCTCGTTGTGAAAGAGACTGGTTGTCAAGCACGAAATGACGAAATTAACAAACTTCTGAATGGAAAGTTTAGTTTCAAAGACTTTGCAGATGAGTGGACTGACAAGACAAAAGTTATCTGTGAGCATTATCGGTGTGAATTGGTTATCACTGTAGCACATCCACTTTGAAATACCACCTGATGCTAAAAACACGACTGCATATTCTATAGCCGTAGTTTCATTAGGTAACTTTCTCCGCTGCGTTCTTGTCAAGACACATGGATAGAGCAACTAAGAACAAACTGTTGGCACTTTGCTACTTTATTTTGCATCATCCTGTTTTGATCCTATAGAAAGGGAAGTTGAAGGGACTTTTTGTTACTAATTATACATTTTATAAATCTGTTTTTTGACAGCATTGAATTGTATGACATTTTGCATCAAGTGTGAGTGTGAAATATAACACTACACGTCTTCAATTTAAAAAAAAACGCTTTTCCATGTTTATAAAATGATAATTCAAGGGACATAAAGAATAGATACAGATTGCAGATAATCGTTAGCTATGACATTCATGCAATAAATCACACTAATATAAATAAATACTATAAGTTTAATCAAGGAAGTAGTTGGACTGTTTGTTCCACCTTTTGCGTCAGTTACCACAGATTCAAATAATCCAAAGTATTATAAAATGTGCTACGTACATTGGAAAAGTTATCTCAGTATCTTTGGAAGTCATTAAAGTTGTGTGTTAGGCAACGACTTATGTTTGTAATTATTTCAGGATTGTAGTTTTTTGCATGCACTCCATAACTCAAACACTCCATTTATCCAGGCTTGGGACCAATGAGGCTGCCTGAGTCACTGGAGTTCCCCTGAAACTGAATATGGAGCTCATGCATTAAATCACAGCAAACAACAAACTTAAAGTTACACCATGGTTTCTGCACAAAAAAATTGTCTTTTTGTAATGAAAGCTTTTTGTATAAACATGACAGGAGCGAGAAAAGCATTTATACACACTACAAAAATGATGGAATATGAAGTAATCATTTTTTGAATTGAGTGGTTTGTATTGTTTGAGTTCATTCCGACTGTCTTAAAACAATATTTGACAACAGGACAGAGCCATTTAATCTTTTTTCATGGACTGTTGTTTTATTTTCTCATTCCAAGAGAGACATTTCTAGTATCTCATAAAAATAACATCATTTTGCTCAAATATTGTTTTAAGGCAGTCAAAATGCCCTCAAATTAGGATAAATTTTTCCAAATTTGAGCAAATTTCGACTTATTGTTCATCACTTTGTGCAGTGCAGCGGTCACAGAATAACATAAATTCCATAAGCCCCAGTTGCTGCCCGACTACTGTTAAGTGTGAGCGAATATTCCCCAAGGTCAGTGCTGTAAATACCGTCTGTCGTTAATCAGCTATCTCCGCTTTATGAAGTGTTCTGAGGCACATACACAAAAACACAGCTCCTCTGCCGCACAACTGCAAAACCGGACACCCCAGTAAAACAGACCAGAGCAGGACCCCAACCACAATTCAATCCAATAAATCATTTTACGCTTTTTGACCTCTGCGGCAAACCCCAAGAACAAACAGACCTCCAACCGTCTTTAATTTGATATCTGAAACCATTACATCATTAATTACTCCAAAGCTCAGTGTCATCCAACTCCAGTTACCTCACAGAACATGCATGTGTGTGTTTATGAGTTGTCGGCTACGTCAGACGCCATCTTTGTGTACAAGTAACATCGGCATTATTCTCCAAAGGATTAGATGCGGAGTGCTGGGGTTAGAGTAATTTAAAGTTAAGCATTCAATCTGTGTAGCCAATATGTGTTGGTTCATGTCTGGAATTCTACAGAAGTTTCCGGTGATGACTAAAAATGACGGAATGACGCGACCAAAAATGTCAACGTATTATTTCTAGTTATATTACTAACTATTTGACCTCCAGTGGTAACTCATCACACCTTATCTATTACTAAAGGTGAAGGATTATAATGGACAAAGTACATCTGTGACATGTTTCCGCCATATGAATCAACTTGGACTCTGAGGAGCACAGGGACTAAACATGGGAAAGGCAGTGTTTAAGATTTATGCAGCTAAAATTTGGAACAGTCTTCCTGAAAATGTGGGAAAGTCTTTAAATCCCGGTTAGAACAGTTGTGTTTAGCTGCGCATACAACTGAAGGATTATATCTTCACTCTTTTTAAATTACTCATTATTACATTATTTATTTTAATTATTATGACTGTTTCTCTTTTGTTTTGTCAAGCACTTTGAGTTTCCTTGTGTATGAATTGTGCTATATAAATAAACTTGCCTTGCTTTGCCTTGCCTATACAACAGCCTTTACCTTGCTTTTAGTCACCTGTTCTCAAGGCGTGAATTTATTCATAAATTTCCATGAAAGGAATTGTATGAAGTGGACCGGAACAGATACTGTATGTAAGTTAACTTAATGTGTATAGCACTTATCATTGACAAGGGTCACAAAGTGCTTCACTTTCTATGATAAAGATAGTAAAAAAAATAACAAGCATTACACTAAAACAATCCTGCAATATAAACATACAAACCCATGGTGACAAAGCTTGCCTTAAAAAGTGTCTTTGGGTGGGAAACAATTAATTTCAAAGGCCTCAAATGATCAGTCTCAGGTTTTTAAACAAGTGCAAGGGACCATCAACAGGTTGTGAGTAGAAGACTTCAGAATCCTGTTGGAGACAAAAGGCTGGTTCTGGATCAAGCCCTTAATCTAATCAAGTGTCTGACCATGAAGAGTTCTCAACTTGAGCCCTAGAATTATAAAATTGATTCTATTACATGGCATGGATCCAATGTAAATATTTTAAGATTCGAGTTGTATTGAGTCCTCCTATTCACTCTAATCAGTCCATCACTGATTTTGAACTATAACAATACAATCATCACATACCTTGAAGAAGGCCCTACGTGGCCAAAACACATTGCCTAAATCCCTGTTCATTAAAAGATTTTTATTTTCTGTCAATAGTGCCTCGGATTTCCTTATTTCTCCTTATTTCTAGTGTTTTTTCACAGCTGGACCTGATGAGCACCTGACAAAGATTTACCCACTGTAGCGTTCCTCTCTCTTGAACTTGTAATACTTGTAATAATTTTATTGTTTTGATTTCTGGGTGATATGGTTGAAAACATTTTTTTGCAGAAGAGATATGCAAAGCCACTATCACCTCTTCAATATTTCAAACTCGTACTTATATGTCTCCGATTCATATCTGTGCTGTCCCAATCCTCCAATGGCACAGATCGGCCCCTAATGCCTAATTTCAAGACCTCAGACAGCAGTAGTCTATCACCTACTGTCTATGGAAGTGTAGAAGACTTCAGCTGCTTAACAATAATTGGTAGTAGTAGTCAGGCAACATTTACAAACAATCGCTTCAATCAAACTCGCAAGGCTTTTCAATGAAGTTTGCAATTCAGTTCTAATACCTCATCATGAGCATCGAGTGGCCCCATTCACAGGGCATTATTGCAGCCAGACGTTTACACAGGGCATGCCAGAGCGCAGTTGGTGGAGCAGCTGATGAAGAAGCTCAATGAAGAGATGCATTGTGGGCGCTCAGAGACGACGGCCGGTCCAAGGCGGCGTAGGAGGAGGTGGAGGGCATGCGGACATAACTGTGTGTGTGACTAATGCAGGGGAAATCCAGGAGAGTCAAAACCACCGGCGTCCAGAGAAGAGTTACAACTAACGCTCGCTGCCCTGCCCAGCAACGCCACTTTGTTCAGACCGCCTCATGGGAAAACGCTATTTTGATGTATTGAAGAGATGAGTTCAGAAGATTGCACAGGCAAATGAGGTCACACAATAGTGGACAGTCTCCAAGACGTGAAATATATCACAGTACACAGCAAAAATGACTAAGTGGGTTGTGGCTGATGTCAAAGATCTCATTTGCTTTATGGTTCAGCATTTGATGATCAAGTCCCAAAACTGAGGTGAAACCCATCTGTATGACACTGTCTTAAAGCTGCACTAACTGACTTTATTTTCGTATTAATTACGAAAATGAAATCCATGTCCATGTAGTGCATTGGGATATACGTCCTTTTGAAGAAAAAGTAGCGCAGATTTGTGCTGGCCTGACATTATATTTTCGATCGAGTTTTGATGAAACAAGGAAGAGAATGTGTTTCGGGTCGCAGATTGTGACCAATCACAGCGGACCACTAGCCCCCACTTTCGTGAGAAATCTCCAGGTCCGTTAGCATAGACAGCTGAGTTAGCACAACAAGCGGCGGAGCTAACCTGAAACTTTCTCGTCTTCGTCACCGGTTACTGCTTACACAGCGAAACAGTCATCCAAAAGAAAGTCTCGTTCCTCCGCGCTTCCCGGTTCTATCGTTCTATGGTCACGCCATCCACGTGAAAATCCATATCCATGTATTATCCATATTGGGAGAGGCTAGCTCCGTCTCAACACTGTGTGTGTGTGGGGGGCGATAGCTTCGTGGGTGCGGGGAGGGGAGCAGAAAGAGCGAGGCCAGCGAGTCCGCGGCTTCAAAATCCCAAAGTCAGTTAGTGCAGCTTTAAGATAAGATAAGATAAACTTTATTGATCTCACACTGGAGAAATGTACATGTCACATTTATTATAGATATAATCACTCAGATTGTGCAAAAGACGTGTGCAAATATGTTGAAGGTTAAAAATATACTCTGTGCAGGATATAATTATGGCAATAAAGAGTGGCAATAGCAGTGCAGGTTTATTCAGTCCTAGTGCATTAGGGACTTAAAGTGACTTGTTGTACAGTCTGACAGCGTTGGGGATTAAGGCCCTGCGGTAGCGCTCCTTCTTGCACTGAGGGTGTCTCAGTCTTCCACTGAAGGAGCTCCTCAGCTCCTCTACAGTCCTGTGCAGTGGGTGGGAGGTGTTGTCCATGATGGAGGTGACTTTGACTAGCACCCTCCTGTCCCTCACCTCCTCCACAGAGTCCAGGGGCCTCCTGTCCCTTACCTCCTCCACAGAGTCCAGGGGGCAGCCCAGAGTAGAGCTGTTCATTCTACTCCTGTCCCGCTCTGTGCTGCCCGGGGCCCAGCACACGGCAGCGTAGTGAATGGCAGATGCTACCACAGAGTCATAGAAGGTCCTGAGCAGAGGCCTGCTCACTCCGAAGGACCTCAGCCTCCTCAGAAGGAAGAGGAGACTTTGGCCCTTCTTGTACAGGGCGTTGGTATTATGGGACCAGTCCAGTTTATTGTTAATGTGAACACCCAGGTACTTGAAGCTGTCCACCAGCTCAATGTCCTCCCCCTGGATGTTCAGTGGAGTATGGGAAAGTGGTTTTCTCCTGAAGTCGATTACTATCTCCTTGGTCTAAAAGTGAAATATGAAAGTAATAATCTCAAATATTTCCTAATATTTTTGAGGGATAAATCTCCAACATAAACAGATGGCTGCAAACTCTTTCAAATAATTATTATTTGGGTACTTATACACAATAATCAGAGCATGACGTCAAGGACAGAGCCGTCCTTAACGTCATGCTCTGTCTTTTAAAACAAAGTATAATTTTAAAATGTGATTTGTGAATTTTTATAGTCAGTTATCTGTAATATTAGCCTTGTTCATTTATGACCATTTTTTTATTACTCAAAGATCTACTTTAAAAATCAGGGGTGGAGTGAAGATCAAAGACACATCAAACATGGCATGATGTCACATAACAAAGAGAGTTACAATCTCTCCCTTATGAAACTCACTCCTGAAGCGTAGAATATCCATGCCCTCATCCTGCATCCTCCATGACGGCAGCAGGTGAAGCTGATCCCACATGTGACCAGTCCGACCAGTTTGTGCCGTGATTCATAATTTACGGAAAGATCAAACTCCCAGACAATTACCCAGGGATTCCCACACTGAGGTTCAGGGTCCTTTGTTACTTACTGCGACGCCTTCTTGGGAAAATCAACCTGGCCTGCAGCGGTGAGAGGCACCCAGCCAAAGCCGAGCACCCACATCCAGAAAAACTAGTGTCGGTTTGTTGGATCTCTTTGCACTTTGTCACTGATGAGGAAAAATAAGCTGTTAGCAGACTGGTGACCTGTAACCGACTGCAGCATGGGGAAACTTTGATAGTCTTTTTTTGTTGACAATGAAATGGCAATTATTCATGTGGAAAATTGTAGTCCACTGTTTTTGGTTAATGTGCCTAAGCTAGAGATTGTTTACTGCTTCTTTTTATGCTGGAGTTAGATATGTTATTATTATTTTAGTATAGTATATATTATTAATTTATCTTGTGCTGGGTGCTTATCTTTTCTACTTTTCTCACTTGTGATGCAACACTGAAATTTCCCCATTGTGTGAAGAATAAAGGATCTCTTAATCCTATTCACAATTGCTTAAACAACAGAAAAAATGCCAGAGAGAGCACATAAAGATAACAGTAGCAGCTATAACTCGAAAGTGAAAAACAGTCCTTAAAATCTTTAGGCAAGACACTAAATATTGAGTAAAACGGATGAATGTAGGCGGTGGTGTGGGGGTGGGTGGCTGACTTTTGCATCTGTTTTTCAAAAACAGTGTTTACAAATTTCTGCACAGTCCCCATAAAGCAATAAAAACAGTGAATAAAATATAATTATAACATAGAATATCAAAAAGATATTCAGGAGATTATTTTTTATCTCTTGTGCCTTTGAAGCTGGTTTTGTAAATGTGCTTCACAAATAAGTCTGACATTGACATTGAATAAAGCAGACTGTGTGAACGTATAGAATGTCTTCCTTAGTATACAAAAAAGTGCTTATAAAATGAATGCATTATTATTGTAAGTCAAATCATTTGTTTGTTTTTACAATCTTGTAATATCTCAAACAATTATTTTGGCTGCAGGGTTCAGTGCTGTGAAAATGTCTGTACACCATTTTGTCACGAAGATCTCTCACTTATATGTTGGAGTAAATATATTTAGATCCAAATCGCAACATCTAGTGAAAATGAATCATGAGAGGTACAGTTCAACACCACATTTACACAAAAAAGACTGATATTTTAGTAAAATGTCGAACTTAACCAGAGCACTTCTGTTGTAGAGAGCTTGTAAAATCACGGTGCCGTTGTGTCCTAAGGCAAGACACTCCATCATCTGTAGGTGGATGTGCGGTGAGTGATTTGCATGATCTCAGTAAAGACTAAAGACACATAAATAATGCATGAAACTGTGAATACCTCAGTTTCATCCAACTCATCTGGAAAAGTCCTTCATTCGCTTTGCATTCTAGATCAATATAAAATATTAGATTAGGGTTAGAGATTAGAGTTATTTTGACCGGCCGGTTCAAAAATAGTCCAAAAGACGTACATGGACAGAGAGTGATGCCCTCAAGTGAAGGGGCAGGGGTGTAGGGTCAGAGTGTTTGGGCCAGTGTCTTGTCTCGTTTAGTGTTTGTGTGTCTTTGTTTTCACTATGAAGTTGATCCATGATGAATACTAACTATATTCAAATTGCTCTGCGCAAGTTCTCCAGTACAACCAAGCAGGAGCCCACAAGACTCATTATCATTGCTTCAGGCTCCTATTGATTTACATTGAAAAGTAAACTCCTCCAGCTCATTAACCGTTTTTGTCAGACTCTCTATCTTGGGCTAAAACAAAATGCTGGCTTCAACTGCTGATGCTCAAAACGGCTGCATTCAGACTGGACTCACTTGATGAAATGGTCGGTGTATGGTGTGTATTTGAAATTATTTATGGTAGAAGACCTTGTTGTTGGCGTCACGGTGGCGCAGTGGTTAGCACTTGTGGATCACAGTAAAATGTCCTGGATTCCATTACACCTCCAGGCCTTTCTTCTGGAGTTTGGAGTCACCCCGTGTCTGTGTAGGTTTCTTCCAGGTGCTCCAGTTTCTCCAACCACTATAAACTCAAATGGTCTGGAATGAGCCTACTGTATAGTGACCCTGCTCCCATCTCTGTGTGGAGTGAGAGACAAGTGCCCACAACAATTGTAAAGGGCTTTGTGACTCCGGTCTATGAAAGGCGCTATATAAATAAAGATTACTTACTTACTTGTTGGTCTATAACTACAGTAAACGACTAGAACAAAGCCACAATTAGCCGTTTAAATATCTCTCTCAAATCCCTCTTGTTGACAGTTTGCGTATAAAATGCTGCTGGGGCATTATCACCGCTCTCCAAGTGACAGAATGCTCTTCGCAAAAACTCCCTCCGCTCCTCAACCAACCTCAAACATCACTAATACTTTCATCGGTAGATTAGGTGCTCAAGGTTTGGATGGAGAGCCAGGCTATGACACCTTAACCTAGAAAAAGCAGGTGCGACCGGGACCTGCTTCAGCACTTCTGCCGCGTAACCCAACCTTCCGAATTCGAACTTTCGGAAATATAGTCCATGATGTAAAAGTTATGGAGCGATGTTTAGCACCCCACAAAGAAAGTATCCAGGCAACAGGTTGACAAGTGTGATTGGTCCATGCTCCTAGCCTATTAAAATACATGTGTGCATTGGACATAATGATGCCTAGGAGATACTCTGTAAGCTTGCGCGCTCGTGTATGCGTAATCCAAGCGACGGGTGGATGTGTCCTTTGTCACTGGATACGCTTTAAAAATAACCAGTCCATGTCCCGGGACGGTTCAATGCAAGTGGATCTTTCAGAGGCATTTCTCGGAGTCTCTGATGGATACAGTTCATCCGAAACCGCTGCATACCGAAGCCGTCCAACAATTACATGTCCCACATAGTGCTCATAACCAGACGAGAACATCAACAAAAAGGCAATAAAACCAGGGGGCTTTTTGTGTAAGGCTAAACTCATGTCAATTGGCAGAGGGATAAGTGCAGATGAGAGAGGAGGACGACCAGGAAGAGAGATGGAGCACTTAGGGCAGGGTTAGGGTTTGTTTTGAGAGAGATAATAAGGAAATTGTGTAATCCTGTTTCACTCACTGCAGTTTCCATGGGGATCGGTGTGATGGAAATTAACAACATTCTGATGAATAAGAATGTTGTTCCCAAAATGGGATTTGTGAAAAAGAAGCTGAAACTGGTTAACATTTGTCTATTAAGTACAATACAATATGATTCTCCAATAGCAACACTGGTATGGTATATTGTGCTGATCCAACATTTTTGAGCTTTAATTCAGTTTTAAACAATGTTTGAATGAATGTTGAATGAAAATGTTTATTCAGTTTTAAATGAATTACGATAGCTTTTTATTCTGTATGTTTGAACTTTTGTAATGTAAATGAAGTGACCACTTATTGAGGTGAATGGCGATTCAATTAGAAAGATGAATAAAATGAAATAAATCTGTGACATTGGAAGCTGATTATGAGCTGAAATTAACCCAGATTTGTTCCGCAGTTAATAAATAAGATAAGATAATAAATAAGATAAGAAAACCTTTATCTGTCCTCCAATGGAGAAATGGACAATACTAAGAGCATACAGGGGGCACGCATAATATACAGTATAAGTAACAACTGTGTATGTGTTTTAGTTAGCTAAATGCTTTTATTTGCCCTGAAAGTTAAAATGAGATGTGATTTCAGTGGAAAAGGCTGTTTTCATTGTATGTCATCGGAATTGAGATTGAGATCACTATCAGACTTCTGAAGAATATGGATGGTTTTTGGCTCTTTTAAATCTTTATCAAAATGCATTTGTACAAATTCAATGGGTTCCAGTTTCAGAAATATTTCAGAAGTATGAAACAGGATGCTGAAACGAGCCAATATTTTGTGAAATACTTTTCAATATTATACCAAAAATTAAAGGTACATAAACTTCCACTAATGCTTATTAGAACAGTGCTCCACAAAGTGTGGTCTGGGGCCTCCGAGATACTGGGAGCTATTGTATTTGCAGTCATTATTAAACATTTCACTGGAGTGAAGTTTATTTTGTGTGTTCAGTTGGCAGATAGCCATATACTAAGTAAGGAATAATGTCTAGAACACAGGTCATTATCCCTCACATATTCAGCTCTGTGCAATGAAAACTTTGTATGGGTCAGACACTAAATAATGTATAGAACGCAGATCATTATCGGAAAAAAAATACAGACGGAGCGAACCGGACCGGTCTAATTCTGCCCTGGAGGTACTTCATTGGTATTATCTGATAATGATCTGTAAATAAATACATATAATACATTATTTATTTGTAATAAGTAATTTATTGTCTGACCCATACAAATTTTTCATCGCACACAGCTGTATTTTTCTATGAATAGTGCAGAAAGGGTGTATTCAGATTCAGATTCAGATTCATTTATTTGCCATTTGCAGTAAAACCACATTGGAAAAACTGTGCAAGACTACCCCAGTGTGCACCAGACAACACACACCAGAGCTCTTGCCACGGTGCCATCTTTACGGCGCCATTCTATAAACAAAGTAGCTGCATGTCTCTTTAAATAATTACTCATTTGATCTTCAGCCCCTTAAGTACTTTGATACATTTCTTTATCAGTTGTTGGACAACTCAAATGAAATAATGACTTAGAACGCATACAAAGAAGCAGATCTCTCCATAAATTGCTTATGAGGGCTTCACACCTTGAAGATACAGGGTTTGAGTCCACTTCCTTTCTGTGTAGAGTTTGCATGTTCTTCCCGTGTCTGTGTTGTTTCCTCTGGGTGCTCCAGTTTCCCCTATCACTAAAAACACAGGTCTGGCATCGCCTCGTGTATGGCGGCCCTGCTCCCATGTGTGGAGCGAGAGACAAAAGCCCACAACAATTGTATAGCACTTTTTGAGTCTTGTCTGTGAATGGCAATATCTAGACACAGATTACTTACTTACTACTTACTATGAGAACATTTTCACCACTATAGCAGTTCATGACTCAGCCTAGAAACAATAGCGAGGCACAATGATTTTATGAGTAGTTTTCCAAAAGTACACACAGTGACATCAGCTGAGAAATGCTTCATATAATCTGTCCGTCTAATTGACAGGCTCAGAGCATTTGCATTGCTATGAGCGCATATGAAAAGTGATCCGCGGGGGCAGAGGGGAATCTAGGCCGTGTCAGGTAGGCCAGGTTCCTGTAGTCTGCCGTCACACAGCCATTCGTGGTCCCGGGAGGGTATGTATATGTGTGTATGTGCCTAGTAAGGTGTGAGAGGAGGGCAACGTCCATCTGGCCCTCTTGGACGACTCGATTGGAAGTGCTGAGCAAAGATATCTGTGCCAATAACTGAGCTCAGGAGCTGACAGGAGGAACTAAACTAGGAATGAAATGTTATAAGATTGTCTTGGTACAACGTGGTGCCCTCATCAAAAACATACCTGGAATAAGTGGTAAGAGTAGTTTAACATTGTGGCGGAGGGCAGGAAACATCTTTGTGGTAAGTTCAAGTCAGGCTTCTGGTCTTAGCTAATTTTACATTATTTGTTAATTTCAATTCCAGAGCCAACCGTCATGAAACAAAAACCATCACAAAGTTAGACGTTTGTCAGTTCAGATGAACTTTGAACCTACTATTTTAGTGTCTAAAAAAAAACATTATGCTCTACGTGGCAGTATAGAATATATTTTTCAAAAGTCAATTCCCTTCTGTAATTCAGTTTACAATGTGGAACTATGACATGTCAGACCCATTATGTAAGATTAATCAAGTCAATGTTGATTATTGGCTCACAGCTTGTAAAAATCCCAAATAAAGAAGAGAAAAAGGGGTCAGAGACTAGTATATTCACTATGGTTGGGGTTAGGAGTAAGAAAGAGTGTCCAAGATAAATCTATAGCAACTTATAACAGCAATCCTGGGCTGTTACTTACTTTATGAGATCATTGATGTGCCTGGGGTCATAGACTGTGCAACGGTACACCTAGAAAATAAAATATTGGAACAAGGAACTGAAAATTGTTCCTACTTCCTACAGCAATAAAATGCAAATCAGCAACACAAACTGTCTGTGTCTGCTTTGCTCATCTACCTGAATCGAAACTCGCTGGCCGGTTCACACACTCATAGATCTGCAGTTAAATCAAGTAACTGGAATTTCTTCCTAACAAAAGATGTTTGTGATGGAGATGAAATTCTCCAGTAAAATTGTACTCTTTACACCTCTAGAAACTGCAGAGCCTGAATGTAATCCAGAAACTTTTACTTGAAAACTTGAAGTACTATAATACATTTTTTCAAGATCATATTTGAGGGCCAAAACGAGCGCAAAAAATGTATTATATGATGAAGGAGATTCTGTTAAAAGCTGAGGCTGTGGTGTAGAGAGGTCGGTGTGCAGTGGAGTAAAGTCATGGATCTGAAAAGCAGGGTGACTCACAGGCTGCAACACCTGGTCCATAGATAAACTGTTTAGTGACCGATTTAGGATCAGAGGGGAGAGAAAACTGGACCGTGTTAAAGTAAAATATGTCATAGGCCTCTTCCGTAACAAGGGGAAAGAAGAATGTAAATTGTTGTGCATTTATGATTTACGTGAAGTGCACTGGAGTTTTAAATACATGTATTTTATGGATTGTATTAGAAATCTATGAAGGAGGGGTCTATGCACCAAATGGACCAAAGAGTTGAAGAAATATGCAAAGGTCTGGAATTGTGTCTCAATTGACACAGCTGAAGTTTTTACAGCGTTCATAAGTTTAACATCAAGGCAAAAATAATGGGTCCCTTTATAAGCATCTTCCAAGTCAACAATATACATTTTGCTTTGTCCCTCACAAAACCATTGCATGAAGTCGACAATTACTTTTGCGTACAGGTGTAATGATGAGCTCATATAATAGCCCTTAGAGTCTCACTGAAAATTAGATGGCTTGATATAGCAGTCAATAACAATTACCTAAGTGGTCGATTACATGGAGCAACAGTCCCTCCCTGGGAGCCGATCCCTCTCTCAATGTGGGCCTCCCAAAGGTTTCTCACATTTGTTTCATGTCTTAAAACTGTCTTTGAATAATAGTATATACTGTTTTTTTGTTTGTTTTTTTTAGCCGTTGATGCAACAGAAATAGGGGCTCAGTTGATAGAACATAGGCCTTTGAGGTTGTGGGTTCAATCCCACCTCGAGACCATCTCCACCAACTCCCACTGATGTCTGCTGTCGTGGTGTCCTTGGGCAAAACACTCAACCCCACTTTGCCTGAAACCCCCTCTGAAGGATCAAGGCTGTGCTCACAGACAGAGCAGCCATCCTCCAGTGGTGCTCTGTAAATTGGGTTGTAACTTATTGGGTGGTAAATTCTATGTAGATAGAACTCATTGTATCTATCTACATGGACAAATATTTACTTTCTTTTTAAATGTAGCTGGAGCTGTTTGGTTTTCTTAATAGTCCAGCAAGTTTAAAGTGCATTTATCTATTTTGGATTGCCCCTTGAGTGAATATCTTTGCAACAATCCAGCTACAATTGCATTTTGAGCTTACTAAACTTCTATTGTTGTTAAATGACTATAGCATTTTTTTATAGTCAACAGAAAAGTCAATATCAGGTGACGCTGGCACTAACTGAAGTACTTTAGTGTTCATGATGAAATATTTAGTGCCAAACGTCAAGTGCCTAAAGACAAAACAACACCCATTTCCAAGATAATTATTTCCATTAATTTAATTAAGTCAGATAAAAGCAGCAAGGATAGCGCCAAGCTGTGTCGCATCACATTATCATTTCATTTTCATGTATTTATTGAGTAAGGACAATGCACATACATCAACATTGATGCCTTAAGCGTCAGTGTAGATGCGCCGGACTTAGCTAACTCATAAATTTCAACCGTAGTCCCATGGCAGGTTCCAAGAAAACAGACACAAAATAAATTAAAACCTTGCACAACAGACCACATTGTTTTGTTGGTGGTAAGAGGCTGCGTTCACATGTAGTAGAGTTTTGTTTTGGTTGGAGGGCAGGTGCCAGTACAACCCTATAGGAAAGAAGCAATAACAATTAGATTTTTTTACAATAAGCATAGACAAAAAAAAAGTGTATATTTAGAATTTTAGGGCTAAATAATGCCTCAGCAGAATTATCCAGCCTAATCTCTTTAAAAAAAAGAAAATGAATTGCTTTCCCAGATTGTTATGATAGTGAAAGACTCCTGCTACTGCTGCTACTACTACTGCTGCTACTGCTACTAATACTAGTACTGCTACTGTTGCTACTATTTTTTTCTAATATTCCTACTGCTACTTCTACTACTACTGCTACTGCTTCTTCTACTACAACTGCTACGGCTGATACTAATATCAATCAATCAATTAATCAAATTCACAGCCAGTATCAAAAAAAGCATTCGATACATTTTAATGCCATGTGTTACTACTGTACTACATGTACTACTGCTAGTCCTGCTGCTCCTGCTACTACTACTAACTACTATTGTTACTGCGACGACTACCGCTACTACTACTGCTGCTACTACTATTACTTCTACTACTACTATGTGTTTGTACTTTTTTGTCACCACTTCTATTCATCTTTATGAGAAAATAAAAAAAGTTAGTTGATATGGCCATATGACAACAAAGAGGATGAATTTGTATTTCTGATTACAGGGAAGTAGTACTTTATAGACTTTTGACAGTTACCTTAGTTACCATGAGCGATTTCTCCACTGCCCTTCACCACAATGGTAAACTTTGGAATGTTGTGATGTCACATGAACCTATTGATCAGCACATTTCCAGAGTTTCCCTCACATTGGTCCCTCTGGCTGCGGAGTGGAGCCTGGCTGTCTGCAGAGAGAGTATCTGATGGATGTGGACACAGATTGGTCTGTATATCGTCCGTCTTTGTGGCGAGTCTGACATCTGTGATCCGTCAGTAAGTGTCTTAAGCCTGTTGGACAAAACACACAGTATACAGTAATGGTCCTCTGTTCATTGTGGCAACTCATGTATGTTTAGTTCTATTCTTTGGACTGAAATGTTGTGTATATAATCTTTATTCCGGACTCAAAGTCCATACAAAAGACAACACAAGGACACCACAATACACAGAAAAACATAAAAAATAAAGTAATAAGATCTAAGGACTCATTTACAAAGACGCTTGTACCAGTGTTCCCAGAACTGAGAAATACAGCGTGTTGTACTGAACTTGGCATTCACCAATACAACAACAACCAGGTTCACAGACTTGTTCTGTCAACGAATAAAACTAAACATTACGTTTCTTAGGACAGACTTCAGTGTGTTCACTCTGTTGCTCACAAACAACTCACTCGCATGGGTCGATCCGGGCTTTTTTAACAGCATCCACAGAGCGTCATGGAAAGCTACCTGCAGTTTCTGAAGGGAAGCTTTTTTGTAGTTCAGCCATAAATGTGCAGAGTATAAAGGCTTTGAATTTGATTATTTATTATTTTACTCAACTATGTTTTGATATCATTCATCCATTTTCCATTTATCTGGAACCCCAGTTCAGGCCTCCATTCATATACATTTATTTTTGTATACCCCTAAATCACAACAGTAGTTATCCTAAGGACTTCACCATTAAGCCATGTTCCAGCTTCTTCCCTCTGGCAGAAGATATCGGTCGCTGAGATGCAAGACATCTCGCTATGCTAACAGCTTCTTTCCACAGGCTGTTAGGTGCCTAAACAGAGCACTTTAATTCCTGCTTTTACCCCTTGTATCGTTTTGTTGATTGGTGCCACAGTGTCAGCTGTTTTTTTATTCTTTTATATTCAGTGTATGTGTATTTTATATTACATTGTATCGTGCTTTTTATTCTGTCGGTGCACACAGAGTACCTTTTTTTGCAAATGTATTCCAATGTAGTTTTTATACTGCACATGGCTAATAAAATGAATCTGAATCTGAATCTGAATCTTCACAAAGCTTACGATTCTGCAACACAGATCAGAAAATCACACAGTTCAAACACATTAAATGTACAAGTCCCTCAGTGTAAGAAGGAGCGCTACCGCAGGGCCTTTATCCCCACCGCTGTCAGACTGTACAATAAGTCACTTTAAGTCACTGTAAGACTGAAAAAACCTGCATTAATATTGACACTATTTCTGATTGCCACTTTTAAATTGCCACTTTTTTACTGTACATAATATATCCTGTATTTAACATGTTTGCACATTTCCTCTCTTTTTGCACAATCTTGAGTGTTTCTATCCATGCCAAATGTAAATTTCTCCTTTGTGAGATAAATAAAGCATATCTTATCTTATCTTAACGATAAAAATCACAAAGAGCCATTGGGATGACCAATGCTCATTGATGTTAAAATATGTCTATAAATGTTGAATATTGAGTGTCCTGGATCCTCACCACTATCCTTATCCACTATCCTCCTGCATTGGCAAGGGAAAAACTCTAAAAACCCAGTGGTAGAAAAGTGCAAAACCTCAGGGTGGCTAACATTTTAGAGAAAGATCCGCTCCCATGAACAGACAGGCTGTAGATCAAGGACTGAGGCTGCAGAACGAGGACCGAGGCCACGAGTTGCAGGACTGAGGAGGATCCCTGGCAGGGAGGCGGTACAGCCCACAAGACAGTCCACAGGTGTCGATTGAGGAGGCCGGGTTCAGGGGTCCCATCATTACCCATGAAACAAACAATGGAAAGAATATCAGACCTGTCTGATGGCCAGTCCCTGTTCTCCTCAGAGTCCCAGCAAGAGGCCAGTCCCTGTTCTCCTCAGAGTCCCAGCAAGAGGCCAGTCCCTGTTCTCCTCAGAGTCCCAGCAAGAGGCCAGTCCCTGTGCTCCTCAGAGTCCCAGCAAGAGGCCAGTCCCTGTGCTCCTCAGAGTCCCAGCAAGAGGCCAGTCCCTGTGCTCCTCAGAGTCCCAGCAAGAGGCCAGTCCCTGTGCTCCTCAGAGTCCCAGCAAGAGGCCAGTCCCTGTGCTCCTCAGAGTCCCAGCAAGAGGCCAGTCCCTGTGCTCCTCAGAGTCCCAGCAAGAGGCCAGTCCCTGTGCTCCTCAGAGTCCCAGCAAGAGGCCAGTCCCTGTGCTCCTCAGAGTCCCAGCAAGAGGCCAGTCCCTGTGCTCCTCAGAGTCCCAGCAAGAGGCCAGTCTCTGTACTCCTTAGTGTCCCAGCAAAAGGCCAGTCCCTGTGCTCCTCAGAGTTGGTTCAGATGGCACTAACATTTCACAGATGTACTTTGTATCTATTCTTTGACCCACACAAGAAGCCAGTGCAGAGACCTGAGGCAAACATTGGGCTTAAAAAATCCGTTTTATTTTTGTCCCTGATGATAAAAAAAAAGAAGTTATTCTTAGTTGACAACAAAGCAATTGCCCTTTTGTTTTGCCCTTTCCCCACACCTGCAACAAAAGAACAAGTTTATGGTTCAACAACACAACATGACAAAGCACTAAGCACTTATTTGTTTCTTACTCAGAGATAACAGTAAACC
This sequence comes from Knipowitschia caucasica, assembly GCA_964034765.1. Lineage (NCBI taxonomy): Eukaryota > Metazoa > Chordata > Actinopteri > Gobiiformes > Gobiidae > Knipowitschia > Knipowitschia caucasica. The sequence continues at coordinate 39,085,332 of OZ035824.1, read as the reverse complement.
TCCCATAACCATCGCAGAGCAGCTACTATAAAGTGTTTTAAAGCACTAGACAAGTAGATCTGAATAATTTGTGGTTTGGTGACTACAAGAAAAATAACAGTATTTGCTCCTGCATTTGTTTTCGTTATAAACCATGCAGTTAAAAGAAATAACACGTTTGAAAAACAAATCTCTCTTCTCCAGACTGCGGTGAGCTGGCTCCAAACCCGGACGAACTGGTTTTAGGGAAAGCCTGGAGGCCCTTTGGATAACAGCCTGTACCTCTGCTCCCCTCTCTCTTCACTTAAAACATTTACACAGGCCTCAAAATCCACGTGAACTAAGCTTAATCCTGAGATAACTTAACCCGGAGCGGAGAAGGAACGCGATGACAAGCGGTTGACCTTCCCCTGGTAATGCAAACAGGCAGAGTTTGGAGATAGGCCGAGGTGTGCGAAGGCAGAAGATATTGTTGAGATTAAGGAGTCGTTCTTTGTTTGGAAAAATGTTGGAAGAGAATGGAAACATTTATGGTTGTGTCATCAGCTTTTCCATGTAACACACAGGAGCCGCCCCATAACTGCACAGAGAAGAGGTTGCCTCAGGTGGACCGCGCTGACGTGGGCGAGGCGCATTTTGGATTTGAAATACTGTGATTATGAATGTTGCATTGTTTAAGGGTTCTTTTATCTGTTGGAGCCCTAACAAACTCACTCCTGCACCCTGGAATATTAGGATAACACTGCTAAGTTAAATTATTCTTTAAAAAAGTCTTGTTACCTATAGAATAAGTGCACAAATAGGCTTCCAGGTCAAATTTAGATTTGGAGAAAGTGCCTGTTTTGAGCGAATTTTGCACTTTCAAGGACTTAAGTGGTTCTTCAACAAGACAAATTCAACTAAATTCAAATTGAAATAAGTTTATTTATCCATGAGGAACTTAATTTGCAGACAGAGCACCAGTGGGGATACACAAAAACACAGATTAAGATTAAGAGATCTTTCCTTCCTGCTGCTGTCAGACTGTACAACGAGAATGTGTAACAGGAACTGCTGAGTCTGCACAAGTGTTTCTGATAATTCACTAGTAACTTTGTCACTAGTCACTTTACAGTACCTGTTATCAGTACTACTACAGTACTACATATCTGATATTTACTGTTATCAGTACTACTGTATTATTTCATATCTGATATTTCTGCCTTTCACCAGTCACTTTACCTGTTGATATCTTACTGTATTATTCATATCCATCTGATAATTCTCCCATTCAAGTCACTTTACCTGTTGATATTATTTCTGATGTTTATTCTGCTCATATTCATATCCTCATATTCTCCGCTGCTAATGTATAATATAGACATCTGTAAATACTCCGAACCAAGTGCAATTATAGCCCAGAGTTTCTTATTTTATTTTATTTTATTTTATCTTAAATTTATTGTCTATTATCTTAAATAATAGACTTTGATGTGTGCAATCTGAGTGCTCTTATTTCCTTTATCTGCTGTAATGTGCAACGATGACACTGAAATTTCTCCACTGAGAGACTAATAAAGGTTTATCTTATCTTATTTGTCCCACAGTGGGTACATTTCAGTGTTGCATCACAAGTTTGAGAACAGTAGGAAAGAGGAGCACATAGCACACGTTACCTGAACAGTAGCTGTCCTAATTAAAATAAAGCTAAATCTCTAACTCTAGCATCAATGATAAGTATAAAAGCTCTATCTTGAAAATAACAATAGATGTAAAAATTTAACATTACATACAGAGTATAAAGTACTGTGTATTCTAGTGCAAGTAAAGTGTGGTTATATGTTTACATCTGTACATTAGCAGCTGTATATTGCACATTCAGGTATAAGATAGGGATATCGCACTGGTATAAAGTCCTTATTGTTTGTTGTACAGTCTCATAGCAGAAACACAAGATATAAAATACAAGTAGGGTAAAAAAGTTATTACGGAACCTAAAACATAAAGAAGACATTGTTAACTTTTCACATTTAAGACTGATAAGAAATTAAAGATCCCTCGGTCCGATGTTCAATAGGCTTGCAGAGTGAACAAAGTTTGGGCACCCCTGGTCTATAGTGTTTCCAACTAAAGGAATTTCCGTACAGTTTCTGATACTTACTGTATGTGAAATAGTAGTAAGTAGAGCAAAAACATAGAAACTTTTATCCAGACGTCGTTTCAGATCACCTCCGAAATCCAACCAGATTTTCTCTGGGCCATATTTCCTGAAAATCATCTTCCAAATCTTCTCATAACTTTTAGATTTATTCTGCTCACAGACTAACTGACAAACACCATAGTACTCACATTACCTCTTGTATGTAATAACCAAAGCCAAATATAGTTGACAGGAATCATCCCCATTGCTGTTTTTATTTCAGCTCTAAATCACAATTGCAGACTTTGTGGAGAACTTCACAAAATTGTCAAATTCTCAACAACAAATCAAACTATTTGAACCCAGAAAATTCCTGTATTGAAAGTCCTGCATCTGCAAGGATCGACTCAAAAATGTTTTACTCCTCTTGCATGGAAACTCAATCAAATCAGTAATGTATACAGTTAATATTTATGTACAGCTTTTCTTTTGATGAAGTATAAATATTCTGTCATTCATTCAACTAGTATTTCAGCAACTTAAATCTCTAACATCAGGCTGCTTCATGGTCATGCTTAAGGACAGAACCTGGAGGCTTAGACCACAGAAACATACAGTAGATAGAGGACTCCCTACAGTTCACCACAAGTCCGAGGCGTTCTGCATGAGATAATTGATTTCACACACATGCAGTCACACATGCACACGTGGAGCCGTCATCCCGCTCTCTTTATGTTAGTATTAGCGCGCACACAAAAGGGCAGAAGCCTGTCTTTCACCATCAGTCCTTTCAAAACATTGTGCTATTGCACTTATCAAAACAACCCGAACTGAGGCTGAATGGAGCTGAGCCAGGAAGCACAAACACAGTATTTGCTGTTTTAAAGGAGCGTCCGACTTTCTGTGGGATGTAAAGTCCTTGAAAATGATCTCCAATAGGTATACAGTAGGTACAGCCTGGAGTTGGTCGACCAGCTTTCTGCTTTGACAGAAATGAAGATAAGATAAGAGAACCTTTATTTGGTGGGTAAATGTCGATGTTGCACATAAAGGACAGAAGTAAGAGCACACAAAATATACAATATAAGTGGCTGCAGTGCTTCATAACTAGCTGTAAATGCTTCATAAGAGCAGCAAATAAATATCAAAATATCTAGATAAGGGACATTCAGTGGACATCTGAAATTGGCATTGATAAAGCAGGGACAACAAACCTTGAGTTGCCACATGCTGCTAACATGTACAGATGTAAACATACATTATATACTTCTTGCACGAGAATATACACTATTTTAAACTAAAGTTAGAAATATTATTTAATTTTATTTTGTGTAGAGTTATTTTTCTCTTATCTTGTGCTGTGTGCTCCTCATTCCTATGATTCTATAACTGGTGATGCAACTCCACTGTGGGACAAAAAAAAAGGATCTTTATTTAATGCATTGGAAACTTGTTGAAGTATTTGCTCTTTAAAGAAACATTTGACACTAACCCTCAAGCCTGAAAAAACGCCATAAGTTATGTTTTTGACTCGCATACGTAGATTGCAGCATTGTTTTTGACTGATATTGTTACTTTTCCGAACCTTGCCCTCAACAGCAGCTCAGAGACTGTCAACAGCCACAGAATCCTCCGTGTTTTTACAAGTGTCCGCAGCCAGCGACAGGAAATGCCAGGGCCCTGTCAGTGGCAGCTCCTCTCATTCTGATCACAGGAGGAATGTAAACTGTCCAAACACAACATCTGACCAGCGCTGACAGCCCCACAGCGCCACCACCAGGACAGATAGGGAATGACAGGGACAGGACAGTCTCAGCAGAAGAGCACTGTGGCTGAAGGAAAATCAAGATTCAGATTCATTTATTTGCCATTTGCAGTAAAACCACATTGGAAAAACTGTGCAAGACTACCCCGGTGTGCACCAGACAGAGAAGACGACACACACCAGAGCTCTTGCCACGGCGCCATCTTTACGGCGCCAAAGGGAAAAAACATAGCAGTTTTTTTCACCTTTTAATGAACTATATGCCTGCAACTACTTCTGAAACACTGATAGGGATTTGTCAGACAAGGGTTAACATGGATGTCACTTAAAAACTTTCAATAACATTACACCCAAAGAGTTATACAGTTACTCACAAGACTTACACAAAAGATAAGGACAGCATGTCGCGGTCTAATTTATTCACAATAGCCCAATTAGGATTGAACCAGGACTCACTCTCAGCACCAGTCTCTCTGTGGTCTCTCTCTCTCTCTCTCTCTCTCTCTCTCTCTCTCTCCCCCCCCCCCCCCCCCCCCCCCTCTCTTTCTTATCGCTCATCACATTTATTATGTTTTATAAAAAAAATTATTTAGTTGACATTGCACAGTAAATGTATTGGTACAGACCGGACATCGCTACGAGCTACTTTTCAGCCAGTTTACAGTGTGCAAATAATTATAAAAGGAAAAAATGGCCTTGTTAGCATTTGAAATAAAGCCAAACCCACAAAGGCACACAATATAACCTCTCCAACTGCTTAATGACTGCAGACATGATTATCTTTGAGCCATGCCTTCAGGCTGAGTTTAAACTGTCCCTGTGAGCTCCAGTCCCTCACAGACAGAGGGCAGGAGTTCCAGGCCGCTGCTACTTTGACAAAGAAGCAGTTCTGTCGCCCTCCACAGCATGAGACTGCCCCCCCCCCCCCCCAGCACAGCATGTTTAAAGCAGCACATATGTTTAAAATGTGTTTAAAATTGTTCAAATCAGCTTCATCATGGCTTCATCCAATGCCTTTTCAAACCAAATCAAGGGACATATAGAACTTGGGAAAATGTCAGATTAAAAGCGACAGCACCAGTTGTTACTAGAACTTACAACTCCTCTAGTAAACATGTTGTTACTATTACACCAAGTGATTCTAAAAATAGGAAAAGACACTTTGAATTCTCTTAGTATGAGCCTCCCGCAGTGAAGCGTGGACCCTCCCTTTGCACCGACAGCAGCTTGTAGTCGACCAGCGAGGAATGGAGATGGATCGTAAGGTCTTTGCCAAGTTTCAACCGAGGAGCAGATACAGAAGAATTATATCAGCAGCCACTAATCCACATTGGGACACGGTCGCAGGCGAAGCAAAAAAGCAGCCCAGAAATGTGTTGAATGTCAAAACTGAAATAACTATGCTCACGGGGCACGAATGACCGTGTAACTTACTCCAGCTGTGGCCTCTATCTCTGTCCAGCTTTCACCAGCGTCCTCTTCTGCTGTCCATCAATCTCACTCAGGACGGCTTCTGGCAACGTGAGCCGTGAGCGGGACATTCTGCCTCGCGCCCCAGACTGCGGATCCGTGTTGGGAAAATATTTACGGTGCATGTAAAACCGGGCTGTAGCGAAAGGTTAGCAACACGGCGGGCATCTGGTGAAAGCGTAGCCCACAGCTGTCACCCCCAAACTGACATCCCTGAAGGCTCACAAATTCATCTATGTGCCACCAGACCGTGTGTGTACGACGTGCCTGCCCGGTTCAGAAGGAGCAGAGAGAGGGGAAGAAGGCAAGCTTATTTGTATAGCACAGTTCATACACAAGGTACAGCTCAAAGTGCAGACTAAAACAAGATAGAAACAATCACACAAGGCATTACGATCATTTATAATCACAGTACGTAACAAACTGATAAAATCCCTCAGTTGGATGCACAGCTAAGCAAAACTGTTTTAACCTGTGTGTGCATGTGTGTGTTCGTGTGCGTGTATCTGTGTGTGAGAGAGAGTGTGTGTGTGTGTGAAGGGGGGAATGTGCTTTTTGTGTGAATGTGGGTGTTTGACCTGTATAAACGAGCGATGTGAATGTGAGGTTTTAACAAATTGTGCACGTGAAGACTTGATGTTCTATGCACTTTGGCCAATCTAAACTGTACATCCAAGTAAACTGTACATAAGATAAGAGGAACTTTATTGATCTCACAATGGATAAATTCACATCCTTGTTTGCATGATTGTAATCAGCCTGCCCAGGGACTTATGTAAACTCTTGAGCTATAACCTGGAACAGTGCATGTCTCCCTTTGAGGTTAATGTGTACTGTACACTGTGTGTGTGTCACTTCAAATAAACAAACTAAACTAAATAAAACAAAATTGAACATTGGAGAAATTCTCAAAATTTTCTCAAATTTTCAGGAAGAATGTTCAAGATTTTAGCTACAGAAATATGAAATGCTGCCATGTTTAGTCCTGACTCTGAGCACCAGGATTAGGCCAGTCCCTGTGCTCCTCAGAGTCCCAGCATGAGGCCCAGTCCCTGTGCTCCTCAGAGTCCCAGCATGAGGCCAGTCCCTGTGCTCCTCAGAGCTGGTTCATGGCACTAACATGTCTCGGATGTAGTGTGGCGAGGCCATGCAGAGGGGATGCAGCGGCCTGGGGCTGCGGGTGGGACGGTTATTACATTCTTTTGCTCCATTTGTCTGTGTTTACATCAAGCTGCAAACCTTTCATTTTGTTTATTCAGAACATTTTTGTAAACGCCAAACTCTGTGGTTAAAATGAGTCAGCTCTGCGTGTTAAAGTATGTACAGTATGTCTGTGGGAGCGGATTCCTCTCTCTATGTGGGCCTCTCCGTTTCTCACTTTTCCCAGAGGTCTTTGCTGATGCAGGAGAGCCTAAGGACAGTGGTGATGATCCAGGACATGTAAGGACATTTATGGACATTTATTAACATTTATGGACATTTATTAACATTTATGGACATCGATCATCTGCCCCATATGCACCAATGGCTCTGTGGGTTGTTTTTTTAATTTTCTGTGTTTGAGCTGAATCCAAAAATGTGTAAAGTCGTCCAAGATAACTACTGTTGTGATTTAGGGCTGTACGAAAACAAATGTCTTTGTTTGTTATAACTTTGATGATTCTGGGTTACTGTTTAATTTCCACAATATTGTTTTATTTGGAGTCTTTACAAGATGTGAGATGTATTAACGTAATAGCAATTAACTTTTGACTGATAATCTGTAACTTTTCTGACTTTCACCTGTTCATGAAGCCATTTGAACTCCTGCATACTTGTGAGGGAGAGGCATGTTTCTCTTTAAGCGGAGAGCTGATTGGCTGGTGAAGGGGTAATCCACTTTGATCTACTTTACAGCTGCTTTAAAGCTGTAGCACCTAACTTTGAAACCACAACCAATTCCAGTAACTATGTACCGGTAATCAAAACTGTTCACAGGTATTTTGGCCTCTGCTCCGCCACAAATTCAGTTCTCAGTATGTAAGATATATATCCATATAGGATATATAAGGATGTTGTGGCCTGATTTGCCCACAAAATGTTACTTAAACAAGATCAGCTCTGTTGGAATAAACATAATGTGTATATAAAAAGATAAAGTTTGGTTCTCAAGCTTTAAAGAAGCTTTGTGCTAGTGGTAAAATATTCATATGAAAAATGACAATATAAATATAGAATTTCTATGGCCTGCATTATTCATTCACTCTATACACTGTGGTTGCAAACTTCTGCTGCAGACGTCATGCATGTGCTAATGTGAAAACCAAAGGAACAAAACACCACGAAATTCCAGGAACTGGTTGAGAATCAAGTTCAGCTTAAGTCGAGTGGCTCATTGACTGACTGGTTTAGGACTCTCGCTTCTCAGCTCTCGCTCTCAGGGTCACCTCCTGACATGGCCCACCTAAAAAATAACAAATTGTACACCGCTTTGTGACTCTGGTCTGTGAAAGGCGGTATATAAATAAAGATTACTTACTTACTTACTTACCTGAGTGGAGTTTGCATGTTCTCCCTGTTTCTGCGTAGCTTAAAGAGATAGACCAGTGTCTCCCAAAGTGGGGTCCGCGGCCCCCTGGTGGGCCGCGAGGGTACTGCAGGGGGGCCGCGGGAGGTCATAAAAAAAATAAAAAAATAATATAATTATTTAATGTTAAATTTATAATGTTTTGTTTGTAATATTAAAATATTTGTGTTCATTATTTGACTTGAATAATCCACTGTAATCATTTTTGTATTACAATGTTTGTAGCAGAGGCTATTTCCCCAAAATAAAATAACCAGAAGAGCCTATTCTTAATGTTGTCTTCTTGGTTATTATTTTGGGGGGGCCACGCAGCCCGTCAGATTTTTAAGGGGGCCTCGGTGTTACTGAGTTTGGGAATGGCTGAGATAGACTATAGCTCCCCTCTCTCTGGGGTCAGGATGTGATGCCCAGATCCGGTCCCAGCTGCCCTCCTGCAGGATGATGGAAGCGTGGGTCTGAGTTTTTCTGTATTATATCATAACTATAACTATAACACTACGTATACAGTACATATACCCAACAACTTCTGAGCATGGGCTTAAAAATAGCCTTCATTGCTACCAACAGACCACAAACAAGAAGCTCCTAGGGCAACACAAAATGGAACCAAACTCTCTGTGCCCTGACCCCGCTGACACAGACATACCTCTGTCCTTCTGGAAACTATAGTAAATATTCCAGAGCCAGACAACTGCGGCCAAATTGTAGTTTAGCGAGTCAAAAGCAAAACCCAGTGTCATTATCCAGTAAGAATGTTAATGTGTCGTGGAGCGGCCTGAGGGGAGCTGGTTAACTCTGAGGTGAAGATGTCAGTATATGTGCGCATAGATCTGGTTTTACTGTCCCCGCGGCCTGACCCCCGGCCCGACCAGGAATGTCCCTCTGACCCCACCCTGCACACTGAGGGCTGTGCCACTTGTTCTTGTTTCATCAATAACACAAGTTTGGGCCAACAGAAATATTATGTTATAAAATACGTGACCTTTTGCATATCAGATCAGATCAGATTCATTTATTTGCCATTTGGAGTAAAACCACATTGGAAAAACTGTGCAAGACTACCCCAGTGTGCACCAGACAACACACACCAGAGCTCTTGCCACGGCGCCATCTTTACGCCGCCATATGTGTATTAAAGAGCCTTTTGAGTCACTATTTGGCGAGCACAGTCATAGCGCTGTGCACCCAGGATCTCAGGAAACTGCATTAAAATGGACTTATAATATTAAATTGGTTTTATTTAGAGCTTTTTGGGACACTCAAAGACGCTCCACATGTTCTTACTTATCTTCAGAGGCGACTGTCACGTGGCGAAAACAGGAGAAGGTCCCAAAATGCAGGACTGCACAAAAACTCAGAAATATCAAAATCCAGGGTTACAGAACTAAAACCAAGACAAATTAACAGGGATAAAAAACGATGGACCAACAACAAGGGAGAGGAGCACAAGGTTTAAATACACACAGGGACACACAAGTGAAACACATTAGGGCGGAACAGGCAATCAACTGAACAGACATGAAGTAACTCTGAAAATAATAGGCAGGTATTGCCATTGACTATGCCCAAAACTGGTCTTTTGGTTCTGGTGGGCGTACTCACTTGAGTAAGTAAGTGAGTAGATAGTAATCATTATTTATATAGCGCCTTCCACAGACCTGAGTAAAAGCGAGGAAACCTACTCAAGTCAGTCAATATGCTCAAATATTTAACTTCTGACCTCTGACACACATGGTGCCACAGTGGGGCAGCTGTGAAGTGCCAAACTGTTGTTGTGTCCTTAGGCCACTGAATGAGTCTGGTGTGTGTGAATCACTGCTGGCGGTCAAACGGGCCGATTGCACTGTCAGTAGGCCCCAGGGCAGCTGTGGCTACAGTAGTAGTTTATCACTAGTGATAACATGTAAAGCGTCTTACATGTCATTCTTTCTCTCCACACTCAGAGTGAGTGTCCTGAAAAGCGCCGTATCAAACCGATGCATTTTTAGGTCTCTCCTGTTCTGACTCACCAATCCGGTTAGAAATTTATAAATGGCAACCAGGAGTGAAAAACGACCCATTCAGAAGGTATAAATATGTCTACAAAAGGCTACTGGCTTTGACTTCATGTTTAAACAATGAATGAATCTTATCAAAAGCAAACTGTGATTTGCCTTTACTTTCAGAGTAGCAGAGCTAAACCAACACTCACTACGAAATGATTGACTCCTTCTATTGTTGATATATGGAAAGGACTTCTAAACGCTGCTTTGTAAGAGCCATATATCATTATCACAGTATACCCCCTGCAAAAAAAAACTAGCTTCCTATATAAAACACACATGATAAAAGTGGAACAACACAATTGAACACAGCTGGAAAGAGGCCTGTTTGTGATCTGATTTTTGTTTCAAATGTGTTTTTATTAATTAATTCATGTATTTATTTTTATTTTATTGTAATTTCTTTATTTTTTTTCATTTATCTATTTCAAATAATTATTATTTTTATGTTATGCTTTCTTTTTTCTTTTCTCAGTATGGCACTGGCTGTTGATTCGTTTGACAAAATATTTGTATCTGTGACCTAAAGCTAAGCCAGGCTTTTTATTTATTCATTATTAGAATTTTTATTATTTTTGTTTTTATAATCTATTTACTTTTCTTGTTTGACACAATGGGTGAAAAAAAAAAGTGTGTCTAATATGGCACTTGAAATTTGCTTTGATCATGTTGAGATGGACTCTGCAAAGGCACAATAAAGAGACCTGTGGTGTTGTTGCTCCCAGAAAAAGGACACATAAAGCAGTTACATAATTGGTATAAAGTGACTACATTACAAGTATAAAGCGGTTACATTACAAGTATAAAGTTACATTACAGGTGTGAGGTTGTGGGTGCGTGAGTTTGGTTGTGTCCTGGATACGATGCAGGAGGTGAACACGGACCAATGCAAACAGGTGTGTCCCGAAGGCTCGTCCTGGTAACTGCAAAAATATTTAGGCCTTCACCAAGTCATAGAAACGTGATCCGTGAGCTTTAACGGCGCTTCATAATAATAATAAGTACTATTACTCACTACTACAAGTACAAGGATGACGTCATTGCTGAGTGTATGCAATCCTACATATTAAAGGCTCTATGTTTTAATAACGGCTGAGAGCAAAGGGAACGTCTATCATTTCAGAATGTACAGCTTAAATGCAGGTATAGCTTTTCAACATGCCAACATATTTTTATATTCATAATCAGTTTGAAAAAAAGTTAATCCATGACAAGACCAAAAAATGCACACAGGTTAACTTGGTGGAGAACTGGTTCCTTCTGTTAATTAAAGAAGAGTTAGTATTTGGGGCGAGACTAACTATTTAAATAAACAAGAAAGCATTGCACACTAAAAATGTAGTTGTCTATAATATTATTTATTTTATGTTTTTTTTATATATTAAGACCAACCCTTTTCTTTTCATTATTTTATCTTATTATGACCCTATTCTCTTTTTAAATGTATTGTGAATATTTCTGATGTGTGATTGGGTGATCTTTTCTTCTTGTTCAGCATTTTGGGTTGCCTTGTGTATGAATTGCGCGATACAAATAAACTTGCCTTGCCTTGCCTTTTACAAACACTGTAAAAACTACTGCCTTTTTAAATGAGCTGAACAGCAACTACAGACTTTTAGGGGGGAAGAGGGGATGTCTCTTGATAACGACAGGAATCTATGAAATATATTTATACTTATCTGAAGTTTGGCAGTGATATTTTAAGATGTTGTTTTTTCATATAGTGTCCAACTAATAAACAAAAAAAATAACAATAACCAACTCCAAGAGCAAATGATATACTTTCAAATCCACTGAGAGGTCAATGAGTTTAGTCTGGCTCAGATAGAAACACAGAATTCTAAATAAAAACCATGTCTGGAGCTGCGATCCTGTTTGCGATATGTTAATTAATTCTCAAAGTCCCACGTATGCCACACAGTATAAATAAATATTGTCGCTGGTGTCTCCATCCTGCAGCTATGAAGTGTATGTATATGAGGTTTCTGGGCCCAGGTCGCACTCAGTCCCTCTGCTTCTTGTCATCAGCTCTTATCCAAAGCTTCTGAAGACTTCTCCACTGACTGACATGGCAACACAGCCTGACGTTTATACCCCAGCACCATCCCGAGAATGCCTGCTGCCGTGAAAGGCCTTTAGTTGAGTTGAACCCTCGCCAGGCGACTGTTTTTATTGGTTACACAAGCTGCGTGCAGAGACTGGAGTCCTGAGCACTTTTATAGTATGTTCATAAAAATCAGCATTTATACATGACAGGGGAACTGTCAAGGGCACTCATTATGGGATCAAGCTGAACCCAAGAAGTCATGGTTGAGGTTGCAATTTCTAATACCTCAGGGAAGGATCAAACGAGAATGTGTTTAGGGAAAGTTGTAAAGCAAAAGAGGAGAAGTGGTGGTGATGGATCGGGGAATGTGTATACCATATGCAACGTAAGCAAATGTAAAAAGTCAGAGAAAGAGAGTACAAAGAAAACGATGAAATTCAATAATACTCTTTTTGTAATCTTTGTTTACATAGCGCCTTTCACAGACTGAGAGTCACAAAGCACTTTACAACTAAGGCTTATAAGGTTCTTCTAAAGTGTAAAGGAGCTAGTACTGCTTAAGTACCCCATGTTTGGGTGGAAGACTTCTGCCTCTGTCAGATGTGGCCCTTATCCACTCATTCCAAAAAGTAATGTTTCAATGGCCATTGAAACATTTTGATCTTGATTAAAGTGTGTATAGGATTATTATCTCTTCGTAGGAGCCATCCTGTCATGGTATGGATTTTGTTATTTTGGTACGTGGTTTTATTTTGACATCAGTTCTCTGTGGTTTTGTTTTAGTTTTACTTCCTGTCCTGTACACCTGTGTTGATTGTCTGCCGCGCCCAAGCCCCGGCGATCCAAGATGGCGCCCTATTCAAATGAATGGTTGTGCTCAGTGGCGCTTTGTGACAGCATGGGGGCTGAAAGATTAGCGGAAGTTGCCTGAAACTCGCAAAGAACTTTGGGAAACTCGCAAAGATCTATGGGAAACTCGCCTGTATTTGGGCATCGTCTGGTCCTCCCGGTTCTGCGCAGTGGATGATCTCCCATAATGCGTTGCACCAAACACACGTGTGTGGGTCTCACACCAGGTCTCACGCACGTGCACAGAGGGGCTCGGCCGTGCTCTGACCAATCAGAGCAGTTCATCAGAGCGGGAGTTAGAGCGAGAGCCAGACGAGCAGAGTTTGTGGCACTAAAGTGTGGATTTAAACAAAACCGAAGGATTTAAGAAGAAAAAAAGTTCAGGATGACAAGGGACACTAAAATCCCCACAAAATCCGATCTTTATTAAAGCTGTAGGTTCTCTGTCAGCTGAGGTTGAGCTGTTTTAATATGCATTGAGTCCTATGGGGAAAATTTCTGGGTAGCCCGCATGTGAATTTAGTCTGGTTCAGTCTGCAGTACCGCGAGAATCCCCTGAGCACGTGAGTTATTCAGCTACAAGCTAGTAATACCCTATCCAGTTAATATAATAGATCCATGGCCGCGCCCTTATGTGTTTCACATGTGTCTCTCTGTGTTTATGTACCTCTGCTCTTCCCCATTTGTTGCTGATCCATTGTCTTTGTCTGTTCATGTCTGTTCAATCCTGGTTCTGTTTTGAGTTGGTTTTTACCTTGGACTTTTATTTTATCATCCTCATTATTAAATCATACTTATAGCATTCCTGCATTTTGGGTCCCCGTTCGTTTCACCCCACGACACATCCTCTTATGAACTTCAACTTTTTATTTAATTTGCTTGCAGAAATAAATTCAGTGAAATCCTTTAGTTTTGTTTAATTGGTTGTTAATGAATTGGTTGTTGTTGGTTGTTTATCACTGGCTACAAAAACAAAAATCCCAAAGAATGATGGATCCACCCCCATGCTGAACAGCTGGACATATGCACACATCCTAAATATTGTATTTGTCCAACCAGTATGTCCCCTATAGGCCCCAGTGACCACCATCAATCATCTTGCACAAACCAGACACACTCTGCAATGTTGGTCTTGCCTAAGGACACAGCCCGCAGTAGACCGTAGAGAGATAGGTTAGTTTGACCCTACAAATGTGTCGTTGCAATGGTAATTCGTCCCAATGTGGCACCTGATGGTATCCCATCACATCACCTGCCCGGCTTCGCTTCAGAGGTCTGAAGAGATAGGGCCATGGGAAATGCACCTTAGTCGTATATCAATATTGATGGACAATAACAGAAAGATAAACATAATTTGGTAGATTCTGTGTACAATATGTGTGCATGAAATGTTGGTTTAAACTTGCAAATGAGGAACATTGACTTTTGATATGAACCACCAACTAAAACACGCACAAGCCAAGTACTTACAGTATTCTTACAACACTGATGCCACCAAAACACAGTCTCCTCGCATTCAAAATTGGAAACTTAAAAAATCTTTAAAACCCTTCCTAAATTTCTATTGTACAAGACTGAAACCATTGACCCTTTTCTTTTATTTTCTTTGTTTATTATTTATTTAATATTATGACCCTTATCATGAAAAACTGTATGCTGGTAGAATTATTTGAACTAGACTGCGAAAAAGTAATGACATTTCTCAAATTTTGCTAAATGTATCTTAATTTGGGAACATTTTGACTGCCCTAAAACCAGTCAATGGTACAAGCTAAATAATCTTGTTTTAAAAATATATAAGAAATGTCTTCCTTGGAATGGGAAAATTATGCAGAAGTTCTAAATGGATTTCTCCCGTTGGCAACTGTTGTTTTAAGACAGTCAGAATGTACTCAATTTAAAATCAAAATACACTCGATTCAAGTATCTATTTTATCATTTTTGGCAGTGTACCAACCAAAACATCCACAAACTACGTCTAAGTCTCACAAAACTGATGCCACCAAAACACACACAGTCTCCTCGCATCCAAAAGCGACACGTTACATTCTCAGTAATTCTGTTGTGACTGGCGTTTTCACAGGTAAACACAGTCCGGAACGTATGCCCTCTCACACTTATCCCTCCTTTGTTTGCCATCGCAAGAATCCAGGGCGTGGATTGGCCTGCCCCCACATTCCAGAACGTTGGGAAGGGTTCTGACAGTTCTCCAAGCGTCCCCATCGCCCCTGGTCCAGACACAACACTGACAGCTGTGTGCTCGGGCCGAAGAGGTGCAAGAGGAATAAAAAAAAAACACTCGGTCTCCATTACAGTTAGTAGCCCGAACGCTTTGCCTGACGCCTGCACGCGCACGTTCACTGTTTTACACCTACTGAAGTGGCTGCAAGGACAACAGATGGGGGGATGCACTAGAAAAAATGACTATTGTGCTTGAATTTGGACTATTGGATTTGCAAACTTCAGAATGTCTCTTCATCTACTGTTTACCCTGCCCTATTTGCATATAACTTTACACTATACTGTATATAGATGGATAGAGTTTAATCGATCTATTGATATTGAAGCATATACAGCTAGCAGCTACTTATATTGTATGTTTTGAATGCTCTTACTACTGTTCTGTATGTGCGCAGAAAACTTGAAATTTACCCACTCTGGTAAGGTTCTTTTCTTATTTTAAATCTTCACCAACGTACAACTGTGACATGTTGAACCAACTCGAGTCTCTTTCCCACTGAGCAGAAATCAAAACACTTTGACCAAAAACTCCAGGTTTGGTTTACACTGATCTATTGTGTCCAAACAACTCGCCTCTTAACACGTCTAACAAGCTAGTCTTTTTTGACCAAATGTAGGGTTGGTTTGGACAGTAGAAAACTAAGGTGGTTGGTTGTCCGGTGCTTGAATGTGGATCAGGTGAAAGTTGTATAACTGCACGTAAGTCACATGACGGACAATTTCTGTGGTTCAGAGAATTGACTTTAAAGTGTCTCTGCCTCTGGACAAGTCTCTCTATGTCCTCGCAACAATTACTGTATACAAAAAATAAAATAAAATCTCTAATTTTAACATGATAAAGGAGCAAGTATAAAATCTCGAACTTAAACATGAACGAGTTAGATGGATTTTTATTTGAAAGTTACGTCCCCCAGCTTTAAAACACAAACTCATTTTTCAGCAGTGTAGGCAGCAGGACAATAAATGTTTTTGGACATTAGCCCGATAGCAACCGTTAGCATTCCTCAGACAGGTGTAGCGTGTTTTGCAAACAAACAAGCAGCGGACATGTCAAGAGGAATAAAAAATAAAAAGCTTGGATATCAGAGCTGGCGTAAGAATGTAGCAGAGCAGAGGGCCGTGTTGCGTGCCACACCGGCTCTGCAGCAGTGTCAGGGAGAGTTTGTCTAATGTTACTCCCCCCCTAAAGCGTCCTAGTGGCTATGGCGGTTAGCCGGGGTCTCGTCAGGTCACGAGTGCTGATGGCCTCTTCCCTTAAGCTTCTCACTTTTCCCCATCGCGTTCCTCTGCAGGGCATCTCCGAGGGAAGCAGCCACTCAGAGCTGTCCGGAAGCACCAAAACACACACACACACACAGACACACACCCACACACACACACACACACACAGATTCACAGTTTTTACCTTGACCTCCACAAATCCTCTTCAGCTGCAGTGCGGTTGTCGCTCTTCTCATCGAGGTGTCAATTGTCGTTGTGTGTGAGAGTCCGACTGCATGAATGCTTTAATGGAGTTTGTGTGATTTTATTGTAAAACATTTTGGTCGCCTTGAGTATTATAAAGGGCTCTATAAATAAAATGTTATCGATTGATTGATTAAAGAGGAAATGCACAACTTCTGTCATGTCTTTTAATAGGTTTATCTTGTCGTCTTTGTAGAATTAAGGGTGACACTTTTGATTAGCCCTCATTAATTAACTGCTAATTATGTGCTAATAATGAATGTACCCTAAGTCTTTTTCTAACCATAATCCAAACCCACAGGGGAAAGTGCCAGTTATTAGTTTTTTGGATGTTTAATAATGCCATACAGAATAAGGACTAATAATAAGTGCTTAATAAATACCAATGAACCATAAAGTATTCACTAATTAGCTATTAATTAATGAGGGCTAAACTAAAGTGTGACCGAATAACGTTATTTGATCCAGACAAATGTAAGATAGCAATTCAATCAGGAAAGATTGCATTAGAATGTTTATTGTCGAGAATGCGTGAATAGACAATTAAACCCAGCAGACTCATTGATTGGGAAATAATACATTTATTTGAACATGAATGTTCGTTAAGCTTTGGCATTTAGACCCCGGCAGGAAAACTGCATGACGCATTCAGGGTGGATGCAGTGGGTAAATGCAGCCATGAAGAGATGTTGAGCTCTGGTGTGTTACTTAGCAGCTGAGGCTGATGTTGAACTTGAGCACAGGGGCCGAGGGGAGGAGCCAGTATGGTAGGCATGGCGTCTTTTTTGGTCTCCCAGTCTGAATTTACGCTTAAGCTTCATTGTTATTACCTTCGGGTATATTCAGTATATACTTTTTCATCTCTTTGTTTGGAATGTAGGCCTAACTCTGTGCTTGGTATAACGCTTTGTATTTCAAAGCATACATTGGTTCATACTTTTCCTGCACTTTATGTTTATAACTTTATACTGTATATATAGATAGAGATATCAATATATTGATAATGAAGCATTTACAGCTAGCTAAGAAACATAGCACTAATTATATTGTATATTTTGTGTGCTCTTCTGTCCTGTATGTGCGCTGCAACATTGACATTTCCTCTCTGTAGACGAATAAAGGCTCTCTTATTCTTATTGTGGCCTAAACACTGAAGATGCATGAATACATTTCTCTGGAGCATAAAGATAAACTTTCATTTTGAGCTGTAACCTTTGCTCTCAGAGTTTAATGTTTGGTGTAAAATAATAATAGTGCAGAAACGGCTGATTGTGTCGCCCCGGGACACGACTTACCTACGCACAGAGGAATGCAATCCTCAGCTTTAACACATTTATCTCCTCTGCGTCTCACCACCGCTCTGCAGTGTTTACCCTGTTCCAGAGCAGCCAGAAAATACACATTATACTGTAAACTATGACAACATTGTGTGTGTAATAACAAAAGATAGCAAATGAATCATGTAGTACTCGCGCTGTTTACCATTTGTACATCTCCAAAAAAACCTTTTATTCAATCCAGATCTGTAAAAAACTAAAACACAAAGAGGCACAGAAAGAAAAGTATTAGTATCAGCATTAGTTAAACTTGAACAATGGAAAAGGTGTGGGGTTAATAAGGGTACACTGATAAAGGTGAACAGAAAATAAGTCAAAAATTTCTCAAATTTGCTAAAATGTATCTTAATTTGAGCATATTTTAACGGCCTTAAAATAATATGGTACAAGCTAAATTATCTTTTCTTAAACATATACAAGGAATGAGAAAATAATAAATGGAATAAGACTAAATGGCTCTGTCCCATTAGTGAATCTTGTTTTAAGACAGTCGGGATGTGCTCAGATTAAGATAAAAACCACTTGATTTAAGCATTTTTTACCTCATATTTTATCACTTTTTGCAGTGTGTACTTCTTCCCATTACCCTTTGAGACATGTCGACCTTCCTTTTATAATTCACCATGACAAAATTGTTATTTAGAAATATTAGTTTGTTCTTTATGCATACAGTACTGTATGTATCAACTACGCATTGCATGTTTGATATTAAATTGACTATGACATACTCAACAAATTCATCAATTCAACAAAAACGAATGGATTGGTAAATAAATAAAAAAATGGACATGGATAACGTACATCCATTCAATGTATTTTGATATATGTCGATTCCTCAACAACAGATCCAAGAAGCAAAAAGTTCAAACACAGAAAATGCAATCATAACAAAGGAGCGGTATGACCACTGTCCATATACTGTAAGTCTTTAAATGTCTCTGGTTACATTTTTATTAGGAGAATTGTGGGTAATAATTGTGTTATGACATCCACAGAATAATAGATAAATCTGATGTCTCACGAAAGAGTCTCTCACCAATAACAGGCTTTTATAAGAGTTGATACAGACCTGTTTTTTCACTTTTGGTTTTATTCTGAACTTTTCTTCTATAATCTGCGCTCTGAGGGACGAATAACGGTCAACTTGTTTTATCTTATTGATATTTTTTCTCAGGCAAAACTTGAAAGATATGACACCTCAGCTCTCAGCCCAAAATGTCAATCAATCAATCAATCAATCAACGTTTATTTATAGAGCGCCTTTCCTACACAAGGCAACGCAAAGCGCCTCACAACCCATATAACATCATGCATAAATCATCAAACATTAGAATTTAAGTAAACATAAAAAGACAGATTAAGAGCACAAGATATATAAAATCACACAAGTAGTTAAAAACCGTAAAAAATTAAAATCACACAAGGGATTACAATCATAAATAATCATAAATAATCATAGCGCATTAAAAAGATTAAAGATAAAAACAAATGTAAAATCATTCACTTGTATGCACAGCTAAAAAGAACTGTTTTCAGTTCAGTTTTAAAAACTGCCAGAGTAGACGCCTGTCTCACACTCTCGGGAAGACGGTTCCAGACTCTAGCTGCATGAATCTGAAACGCAGCCTCCCCATGTCTAGTTCCGACTCTTGGCACTAACAGAAGTCCAGTCCCTGTGCTCCTCAGAGCCCGAGTTGGTTCATATGGCACCAACATGTCGCGGATGTGTACCCTGGTGCGAGGCCATGGAGAGACTTGTACACAAGTAAAGCTACTTTAAAATCTATTCTCTGAGCCACAGGAAGCCAGTGCAGAGACCTGAGGACCGGACTAATGTGGTCGTACTTCCTGGTTCTAGTCAGGACTCGAGCTGCAGCATTTTGGATGTACTGCAGCTGTTTTACCGCTTGTTTAGAGAGACCTGTGAACAAGCCATTGCAGTAGTCCAATCGACTGGAGACAAATGCGTGGATAAGAATCTCCAAGTCTGCTTTAGACACAATGTTTTTAATTTTAGCAATGTTTCTTAGGTGGAAGTAAGCTGATGATGTCACAGATGATATGTGGCTATTGAAATTCAAGTCTGAGTCCATTATTACTCCTAGATTTCTGACCTGAGTTGAGGGTTTCAGGGAGAGAGACTGGAGGTGGCAGATAACGCTCTCTCTTTGTTTCTGAGGTCCGAAAACAATAATTTCAGTTTTTTCTGTGTTTAGCTGGAGAAAGTTATTTTGCATCCAATCACTGATCTGTTGGATACAGTGAAGGAGCGAGTCCACTGGTCCATGTTCTCCTGCTGTCAGGGACACATAGACCTGAGTATCGTCAGCGTAATTGTGATAGGACACGTTATTACTGTGTATTAACCTACCCAGAGGCAGCATGTAAATATTAAACAGGAGAGGCCCCAGGATTGAGCCCTGTGGCACTCCGCAGGTCAGGGCCAGATGGTCTGAGACACAGTTTCCGATCTCCACAAAATACTTTCTGTCCTGTAGGTAGGATATAAACCAGCTTAGGGCTGTTCCAGAAACACCAACCCAGTCCTCAAGTCTCTGAATGAGGATACCATGATCGACAGTGTCGAAAGCAGCACTCAAATCTAACAGGATAAGAACTGAGACTTTTCCTGCGTCAGTGTTAAGTCTGATGTCATTTGTTACCTTCACTAGAGCGGTCTCTGTGCTGTGGTGGGGTCTAAAACCAGACTGGAACATATCAAAAGAGTGATTGATTATTAAAAATTCTGTAAGTTGTTGATAGACAACTTTTTCTAGAATTTTACCCATGAAAGGCAGATTTGAAATGGGCCGATAACTTTTAAGTGCCAAGGCATCCAGACTCCTCTTTTTTAGGAGGGGTCTGATGACTGCCGTTTTCAGGGCCATTGGGAATGTTCCAGATTCAAGAGACATATTTACTATATGCGTGAGTGAAGGTAAAAGACTGCTCAGAACAGATTTAAGAAATCTAGGAGGTAATACATCCAGGCTACATGTAGTAGGGAGAGAGACATGTCAAATAGTTCGTGATTTTAGCATGAATATGGTTTGGACAAATGTTTAGTGTTTGGTAAAAACATTAGTTCCATTTCAGAAAATAACATGTGTGCCCTGCCCCGTGTGAATCATCGAGCTGCCTTTATGCCTCAATAAGAGTTATTATTGAGAGAGGGAGAGAGACAAAAGAGAGGGAGAAAGGGGGGGGGGGGGGGGGAGAGTAGCTGCAGGGCTTAACATAATGATCCCTGGAAAAGGAGCATCCCGGGACAAGCATGAATCAAAGCAAAGGCCTTCAGCTCCACACCCTCGCTACACACTCACATACACACACACATACACACACACACATCACACACACACATACACACACACACATACACACACCTCCCACCACTAAGATTGAAGTACCATCCCGGCATTTAGACTATCGCCAAAAGCAATAAGGAAAACGTGGGGGAAAGAAAGAAGATTGTTGCTTGAATAAATTATAATTGGAACATGACTGAACCTGTAGTTATCATTGTGAACGGCAAACAAGTTAACCGCAAACATTAAACACAGGATTTGTGACATAGGTTGGAGAAATGGCTCCTTACTGCGGTGATGGAGAGGTTGAAGAGTAAAACATAACAAAATATAACACATAAATATGCTTACAACTGATGCCAATGTTATATATAGTTATGGTAGCAATATGTAAGATTTCCATGTCAAGTTGTCATTAAATGGCCCTAATCTGTCAAAAGGCATTAATACACCATGCTCTTTTCAAATACTTATTTAATCTGATAACAGTAGTTCAGCCTATATGGGAATTTTAAATTGTTTTAACTTTTTAACTCCACTGTTTTACCAATCAGAAAGTCCGTGATCCAGGTTGCCAGAACTCACTGCGTTGAGCTAATCTCACTGATAAAGTAACATTTGGCCGCTGTACTAAAAAACATCATTAATGACAGAACAAGGAACAAAACAAGGATTTAATGGAAACTATGCTCTATGACCGATTGCTCAAGAACAGTTAAAGGAAAACCCAAACAGATTAAAGCTACGAGCCTAATCTTTCATCTGGTGCCCTTGGTGTGTACATAGTCAAATAACTGAATATTCGGTTGCTCTTCAAAGTTTGGTCAAATCCCATGAAAACACACTATACTGATCTAAAAAAGGTCTGATAGCCAATGCGGTTAATAATGACAATTTCTCAATTTCACCATGAAACATGAATGGTAGACAATATTTATTTTAGAATTAAGAAATCATTTGATGAGATCATACCCTGTACTTATGCATAATCCGATGTTTCCCAAATAAAATGTTATATGTCCCTTTTTTAAGTGGGAATTGTAAACGTATGTATGTCTAAAAAATAGGGAATGAAAAAAATGAGGGATTATGATAATATACACCTGTTGGTTATAGAATTGTTGTTGACAAAGCTCTTGTCTATTCAGCTATTATGGTTCCAACTGGATTTGGAACTGGCAACCTGAGTCAGAGAGTGGGAGAGGACTACAGAATATTAACCCTGAATGCAGTACCACTTTTGGCCAGATTATTGCATACTGCTCCTTTATAGTTGTTGTTCACACTGTTCATCTAATTCAATTTTGTGTTTGTTTTGGTCAATTCTAATTTGTCTCAACTCATATCAATCACTAGATTTAACTTTTGTAATTTAAAATGAAACAAATATTCCTCAAACTAGATTGAAAAGTCACTTGGCAGCATGCAAAAAGCATTTTCAGGCTTTGATGCCGGGTCAGCTTTCCTTCTTTCTTTCACAAAACATTATCTGGGAGTGTCTCATAATGTAATGCCTTTAATTGCTTTACTTTACAGCCTCAGTCCTGGATCTATCATGGACTCTCTCAATGTGGGCCTCACTTATTTCCCACCAGTTTTTTTTTTTGAGTGGTTCCTAAGGACAGTGATGATCCAGGACATTTAATAACATCTACATCAACAGTGGTCATCCTTCTACCTATGGACCAATGGCTCCTATGTGTTTGTTACTACAGCATTTTCTGTGTTCAAACGGTTTGATTCTCTGATCTGTGGTTGGCAAATCAACAACTTTGTAAAATTCTCCAAGCCGACAGCTGTTGTGATTTAGGGCTATAGATAGAATTGAATTGATATAGTGGATCTTTTCATTCTTCATGTTCATAGATAATTTGGTCATGGGGTGTTCCGTTGCATGCAGTTAAAACATGAAACCTAAAAATGGCTTGAAAATATGTAGAATATCATTTGGTTTTGACTTTGACTCATACAAAGTTATTCTGCAGTTTGACTTGGAGGGGGGGACAATAAGTGTCAAAAAGAGAAACACTTCTGCTTTATGTGCTGCTCAATACTCTTCAGTGAACACCTTGGTTTGTAGACATGAATACATCAGTTCGCTCGAGGGCCGGAGCAGGACTTGATCCAAGATTAGTCCCGGTCCTGGTTCTAGGAGGGGCCCTTTAACCCTCTGCAGCCTGAGGTCCTGACACACGATCCTCTGAGGACGAACTTCACTTTTAAAATGAAAAAGCAGTGGTTTCCGTCCCACAGGAGACGGGCCTCACTCAGGAACGTCACTGTGTCTCTCTGAGGCAATTTGTGAACAAAGAGCCCTGATTCTCAAAGCCTTTGTGCCACATTCAGTTTAATGGGAGGGCAAATTACTACAGGGTCAAAGAGCTGTCGGGGAAAGAAGAAAGAAAGGAGATATTGTGAACCCAAGCCAAAGATGCAGGTAACATTCAAATCATGGAGAACCAAAGTGACCACTCGCTTGACAAACAGGGAGTAAATAATCTAATGTATTTCTCCCACAGGGGTTCAATAAAAAAGCAAAAATAATAAACAATGACAACAGTATTTAAAACCTTCGCTGAGGCTTTTTTCTTTTCTTCTGCTTTTGTTACTGGGTCGCAGAGAAGGCAATCTAATAAGAGTACCCTGATTTACAGGTAACATTTATGGATGTATCCTTTCACAGACCAGGATCACATCCAAAAACACACAATTAAAATACAATCAATCAATCAAACAAACAATTCACATACAAGAACATCCCTCTCCACACTCCTGCTGCGTTCCCAAGCCAGCAGAGAGACCTCCCCCGAGAGGCCTCTCAAACCACCTGTTCTGGTTCCTCTTGACGTGGAAAAGCATTGATCAGTCATTCTCTTGCTTCCTTCTTTATGAACAAAACCCTTATGAATCTACAAGCTTTGCACTAGTAGAAATGTGTAGTTTTGCCCATTTATCTTTACAAAACGACTCATTCTTCGCCGATGCAGGAGGGTCTGAGGACAGTGATGATTTGGGACATTTAAGGACATTAATTAACATCTCTGGACAGTGGTCATCCCGCTCCCTATGGACCAATGGCTGCTATGTGTTATTACTGCATTTCTGTGTTGGAACTGTCTGATTCTCTGATCTGTTGTTGAGGACTTAACAATGTTGTAAACTCCCGAGACGACTGCTGTTGTGATCTTACATCTGTGACATGTTAGACTCTGAGGAGCACAGGGACTGGCCTCCTGCTGGGGCCCAGAGTCAGGACTAAACATGGGGAGACACTGACAGCATTTCAGATTTAATGCAGCTAATTGATCAGCAACAGTCTTCCTGAAAACGTGAAACAGGCTTCTACTCATGAAGCTTAAGCACAAATTCAACCTTGAAGACGACGGCATGCTGCAGTTCCATCCCACACAAGGCCAGACCCTCCTCTCTCAGCCAATCACACAGCTCTGTTCTACCAGCGCCCCTGCCAGGCCCGTCGGAAGGGCTGTGCCAGTGTTGCCAACTTAGCGACTTTGTCGCTAGATTTAGCGACTTTTCAGACCCCTATAGCGACTTTTTTTCAAAAAAGCGACTAGCGACAAATCTAGCGACTTTTTCTGGTGTTATTGGCGACTTATCTGGTGTTTTGGCGACTTATCTGGTGTTTTGGAGACTCGTGAAGCACGTATTGTTCTGCTGTCCTCAACGTGAGCCCCTCCCCCGTCCCAAAGCACTTACAGGCGGCCAGTCTCACAGTAGCCTTGCGCAGCAGTCCCAGCTACAGTCTATGGGCGGAGCAGAGAGAGAGAGAGGAGACTCAAAAGCACAGGAAGTTTTCAGGCTGCTGCAGACTGAACTTCAGCTCCACCACCACCACACATCCAAAGCTCCCCGGCCACTCCTACCACCGCCACCCCCCACTACCCCCCACTCCATCCGCGGCAGCTCTGTCCGTGACTCTGTTTTCTCTCAGTAGTGGGTCACATTAAATCATTTGTTATGCCAAACTATGAAAAAAAAAAAAAAACTTACAAAAATAAACCTAAGTAACTCTGCCAGAGTGTGTCTTTTGGGTCACTTTGCCGGTCCCAAGCCCGGATAAAGGAGGAGGGTTGGTTGTAGAGCTAGCAATTTCACCCTACATAACAATCTTTTGATTACATTTGCTGTTATAACATTTAACAATTATTATATTAAAAAATGACGTGTTCAAAATCCCTTATAAAGATGACCATGATTCAGAAAGTTAAATTCAAAAAGGTTTATTTCCCTAATACAAAAAGAATCTAAAACAGCTGTCCGGACCAAAAAGTATCTAATCCCTATCCTCTATATAAGGTGTAACATTGGTTGGGCGCTCCACCAAGTCACACAGCTAAACCCTGATCCGGACTGAAAAAACTAACACACACATTCAAGCTATTCATTAAGTAAATGTGCAAGGGGAAGAAGGGGCGTGTCGTATCAGTCAGCTCTTGGTCCAGGGTCCGGCCTCCATCAGGTCTTCTCCGTCTCGCCAGACCTAAACAGAAATCATTCACGCACTACCCCTCCCTAATTCTATAGATTTATTAGTTCCTTTGAGATAAGGCAGAGGGATCTCAAGGCTTCTCCTCCAGATTCTGGACTCCATCTCCTTCTTTCACAACTTGAAAGGATTAGCAGAATCCCCCCAGATTAACTATCATTAACTCACCCATGCACTTTGGACAAAATGGGACAAGGGGAGTTGGGCAATACAAGGTCTTTCTTTTTGCTTGGAGACAGACAGAGTTCAATTTCAGGTCAATCTAATTCACATCGCCTTTTAGCCTATATTTAATACAACAGTCCCCTCTTTTGGCCGCTATTAAAAAAGGCCACACATTTCAATAACCTTCCTCAGGCGACGGGACGGGGGAATCCTCAACCAATGCAAGCATTTGACCTCTCAGTCCAGGGTTAACAGCGGTGTCTATAGCTTTAACACAAAGAGAACGTATACAAGGTATACAGCAGCATCCTACAACCATTATTATTGCAAAGATGGCCGCAAGGCTTGTGATAACAGACAAAATTACATGCTTCCACTTCCCAAGATGCTGTCCAGCCACGCCTCCAGTGGGTTCTCCGGGACTCCAGAAACGTCATGCATTTGCTCTGACAGCATTTTGAGACCAGCCAGAGCCCTGGAAACTGATCCATCTGGATGTGTGTTATTTGGAATGTATACACAACATTCTGTACCAAATAAACTGCAGACCCCACCTCTCTCTGCTAAGAGCATGTCTAGAGCCACTCTGTTTTGAAATGCTACCAGAGAGGTGGCCCCCAGCTGCTCCGCCAATCCCTCTATTGCGTCCCTGGTGTGATTGGCAAGCCTAAGCATAGTATACCAAATGAAATTAATTCTATCTACATTTTTGTTTGGCGGCATACTGCTTTATGCGAATCGGGCCTCCTGGCTTCATCTGTAAAGACACAGGAGGGAAAGAGGTGCACAACCCCACGTCCGTGGGACCTTGGGACCAAACTTCTGCAGGCACCTGTTTCAATATTTCATGAGTATCATCATGATCTGTCATGTGTCTACCATGATGTCTGGTCAATGTTTCGTGCTCCACTTCCCCTGTGTCTATCATATTTGCTTTTATCCTGTATGACTTATTTTCAATGCTGTACTCTACATGAGGGAGTTGGGTGTCAGACCAATCGTCAGCTTTTACCAGTCTCTTTACCATTGGACCTAAAGCTCTAGCCTCGTGACCAGGGTGTACAGCCAAGGTGATGTGTGGGACAGCAGAGGAAGACATGTAATACCACTCACACTGTTCAGGAAGCAGCCGTGTATGGGCCGCCACACCCTCAGGCCCAATATAAATGTAATCTGATTCTAATGTCCACCTATCACTTTCAATTTGTTTGAATTGTTCTCTGTACATTAAGTCTTGGTCTCTGTCATAGAATAATGTCAAGTGGGCAGGGTCCAGTGGGAGGTGGTAGGAGGCCAAAGAATTTATCCAGGGTTTCCACTTGAAGAAGACGGAATGCACACCATTATTGTCCGTGGACTTGTTTTCTGGGTCCAGTCTCACCCAGTATATGTCTGCATACTGGTCTGGCATCTCTTCTCTCAGAAGCCAGCAGGAGTCCATCGATACACCGGTCACACATCTGTAAATTTGTCCCCCTGGAAAAGTCACTTGTAGACCATCCGGTCCACATAGAATTGACGCATTGGTTTTAGTCAATAAGTCTCTTCCCAGCAGGTTGACAGGTGTTTTAGGAGCATTTACAAAAGAATGCCACAGTGTCTGTGTTCCAATTTGTGTCTTTAAACGTTTAGTGAGTGGCAGTACCTCAGGTGTCCCAGAAAATCCAACCAGGGTGATGTGCTCCTCAGAGAGCAGGACAGGGCGTATCTTTGTATTGATGGTAGAGTAGGTGGCGCCAGTGTCCACCAGGGCCATCAGGTTGTCGTCCTCCACCCTTATGGGGAGCATAGGCTCTGCTGGTACCTTGTCCCCTGGATTTCCTAGGCAGCCCTAGTAAGATTGTTCATGTTCATACTCGCCCCAGTAGTTCCCATGCTGGAAATATTGTCCATCTCTCGGGGCCAGGTTGTCATTCGGAGCCGTCCATGGGGAGGGAGGGCCTGCGCGCTCTGGTCTGGGTCCCATGCCTCTCTGGGGGCCCCTCCCACGCACCATCTCAGGCGCTCCATGGTAGTAGGAGGCCTCTCCTTCAAAGGGGCAGTCCCTCGCCCAGTGACCGTGCCTGTAACAGAGGTGACACACATCCCTGCCCCCTTTCCAGCTTCCACCCCTTCTTCCTCCCCGGCCCCCACGCCCACCACCTCTGGCCCCTCCCCTTGTCCAGTCCTGTCGTGGTGGAGTGGGAAGTCCAGCAGGCATATTAGTCATCTGATTACTGGTTCCTTTTTTATTCTGGGTGGCTTTATTTCTCGCTTCACTAAGCTGTAACTTCAAAAGTTGACAAGTCATATCTTCAACACTCTTTCTTTCTTTAGTTTTATTTTCAACATATCGCTTAATGTGAAAGATTAAATTTGTTTTCCACTGTGCTGAATCCGGGTTAATATTATCTGGGTTGTCTTCAATCTTTGAGCGTATTGTTTCTGGTAAACCATTCAAAATAGCTGCTCTAAAAGGCATGACTTCACTGACCTTGTGAGGGTGTCTTCCTACTGTGTCCATCCACTTGGTCACACTCCTGTCATAAAACACAAGTGGGTCCTCAGACTCCAGCCAAGTTAACTCACGAGGGGCAGAAGACAGCGGAGTTGGAAAGTTTTCCCTCAGTGCTTCATACCAGGCATTTGCATACTGGCCAAATCTGGAAGAATCACAAACATCATCAGTACCAGCTTGTCTTTTCAATAGCATCTCTCTCCCATGGTTTACTGCATGCTGCCATCACTGCCCGGACGTCACCCATCGCGACATCATGACCTGTAAACCATGTGTTCAGACTGGAAATCCAGTTTCCAGCTCCCTGACACAATGGAGGCATTTTGTCTTTTATAGTCTGCATGTCACTTACAGAAAAAGGATGGTACTCCCCAGCTGCGCCTCGTCCTGGTCTCAGAGGGAACATGGATTTTGTCTGAGACCTGGTTCTGCTTGCCACCGGTCTAGTTTCTCCAGGCTCCTGGTCTCCGTCATCACTACTGTCAGAAGAGAATTTAGCTCCTTTTTTAGCCTGTTTAGCTTTAAGTATTGGCTGGGCCATGGCACCGTCTCCCTTTTCATTTTCACTGTCCGTCCTAGTCATGGCTCTGCGTGCGGCTTTATTAATTAATTTTGCATTCTCCTGTCTAGCGGTCTCGTAATCATGGGTCCTACTTGGGGTTTCTTCTCCCTCAACTCTGTCTGTGGTGCATTCAGAGGTCGGTTTCCTAGCTCTAATATTTCTGAGAGAGTGCAGGAGCAGCTCCTGCACCTCTTGGATGGGTGGGGGTTGGTGAGGGGTGTGTGGGAGCTGTGGCGGGAGGCTGACAGCTGGATTTTGACTCGGATCTCTATTGTCCCCCACAGACTCCTGTTCTGTCCCTTCGTCAAATTCACTGTCTACAAAGTCATTGTCCCCTCTCTTTCCTACCGCCACTTCTCCTGAAAATGTATATTGTGGCAATATTAGATTTGGCTTACCTGGTTCTAAACCTAGAGAGTACTTTGGTGGAGCCGTGGGTAGGGATGGGTATATATTACTCACCGGCATTGCTCCGTTTTCTGTTTCCTTGTCTTTACTTACCATCGGTAATTTTGCCAACGCCGTGGCAGCCAAAGCAAAATTATGTACCTTGGTCCTCAGTTTCTCAGCCTTTTTTAGTTCCTTCTTAATTTTCCTACACTCATTCCAACTCTTTCCCTGCTTTCCCTCAAGCTCTAGTTTATGCTGTTTTAAATTATTTTCCTCTTCCCGCAATATCTTAGCCAATGCGGACGCTGTCATATACTCAGGTATGACCCTTTTGTTCTGTATTTTTTCCCATGCTTTCACAGCCTTTCGTTTTGCCTTGTTCCTATATTTTTTATCCAGACCACTCAGAATCTGAGCCTCTATCTCTTTATAGAGCTGCTCGATTTGAATGCCTGTCTCCATTTTTCGGGGGGGCCCAAAATTCCCCCAGGCTCCAATGGGTTAAACCTAACTTGTGTGTTGACGCGTCCGTCAACCACGCTAGTCACAGCGGGCTTTTCTGTTTCTGGCAAGGCTTCTCAAAAAATCTTTACTTTTAATATATTCTCGCAGGGTTCTAGCTACTTAGACTCCTATTTTATTTAATTTTAACGTATTTTCGCAAGGCTCTCACTACTTTTTAGGCTTTTACTATTTTTACTTTTTGAATTAGCTCCTCCGTGGACAAAACTTCTCTCCCCTTAATTTGTGTAGTCCAATATGCAGATTTTTAATTAGTCAAAAGGTATCTGCTTACCTTCAAATCAGCGGCCGCTTTGAGGAGAGATGCAGAGTCCAAGGGAGAGGTTGAAAGTCATCAAAGGGATCACGTCGAGGGTCACCAATTATTATATTAAAAAATGACGTGTTCAAAATCCCTTATAAAGATGACCATGATTCAGAAAGTTAAATTCAAAAAGGTTTATTTCCCTAATACAAAAAGAATCTAAAACAGCTGTCCGGACCAAAAAGTATCTAATCCCTATCCTCTATATAAGGTGTAACATTGGTTGGGCGCTCCACCAAGTCACACAGCTAAACCCTGATCCGGACTGAAAAAACTAACACACACATTCAAGCTATTCATTAAGTAAATGTGCAAGGGGAAGAAGGGGCGTGTCGTATCAGTCAGCTCTTGGTCCAGGGTCCGGCCTCCATCAGGTCTTCTCCGTCCGCCAGACCTAAACAGAAATCATTCACGCACTACCCCTCCCTAATTCTATAGATTTATTAGTTCCTTTGAGATAAGGCAGAGGGATCTCAAGGCTTCTCCTCCAGATTCTGGACTCCATCTCCTTCTTTCACAACTTGAAAGGATTAGCAGAATCCCCCCAGATTAACTATCATTAACTCACCCATGCACTTTGGACAAAATGGGACAAGGGGAGTTGGGCAATACAAGGTCTTTCTTTTTGCTTGGAGACAGACAGAGTTCAATTTCAGGTCAATCTAATTCACATCGCCTTTTAGCCTATATTTAATACAACACAATACAGGACAAAACTGATGTGTGTAATGTGGATCTAGACCAGGGGTGTCATTCATACGGCCCGCGGGCCGGAACCGGCCCGCCAAGAGATTTGACACGGCCCGTGGCTCATTTATGTAAAAATATAATAAAGTTACATTTTAAAAAGCCGCTCCGCGACGCGAGGCTCCGCGACGCCGCAGCGCCGCGCTCAGGGGTGAGTCCAGTGCGTCTGTAGTGGCTCCACCAGAGCGGTGCTGAAGGAATAACATCTTAAACTACAAGACTCGGCGAAAAATACGGCACTTTGAGCGAAGAATTGAGAAAACAGAAGATAAACCTGTCTGGCCCTGAAGACACAGCAGTCTGTTTGTGCCCAGAGCGAGAGGTTAGTTCTGCTGCTGTAAAGGGAAGCTACCTGTGCTAACAACATTAGCATTAGCATCGCAGCCGCACAGTGAGAGAGAGTTTGTTAAAACTCTCTACAGGCTGCAGACATGGTCTGAGAAACCACTCACTTTTACCAACATGTTGCCATTGATAAGAGACTGATGTTACTGATGTCACATATTCATTTGTGGTGTTACTGAAACTATCAGAGGAGTTTTGAGCGCTGCTGCTGGTTCTGCTGCTGGTTCTGCTGTTGTTGCTGGTGTGTTGGACAGTGTGGACGGGTACCGATGGTAAAAACAGGTGTAGTGACAAAGCTGCAAATGGAGGTGATGATTTTTGGACATTTGACTGTATTTTACACAGAGACACTGCTGCAGTCGTTAAGAATGAATCACGTTATGGAAGTAAAACTTGCTAAGAAGTACAGATGATGGGTGAGAAACCTTCCTTTGCTTTGGTTATGGAAGTTGTTTTATTCATTTCAAGTGAATCATGGTCAGTTTGATGCTTTCTCTGTGATAATAACATAACCATGGACCTTACACACTGAAGATGGTTAATGTGATAATAACATAACCATGGACCTTACCACACTGAAGATGGTTAATGTGATAATAACATAACCATGGACCTTACCACACTGAAGATGGTTAATGTGATAATAACATAACCATGGACCTTACCACACTGAAGATGGTTAATGTGATAATAACATAACCATGGACCTTACACACTGAAGATGGTTAATGTGATAATAACATAACCATGGACCTTACACACTGAAGATGGTTAATGTGATAATAACATAACCATGGACCTTACACACTGAAGATGGTTAATGTGATAATAACATAACCATGGACCTTACCACACTGAAGATGGTTAATGTGATAATAACATAACCATGGACCTTACCACACTGAAGATGGTTAATGTGATAATAACATAACCATGGACCTTACCACACTGAAGAAGGTTAATGTGATGTTAACATAACCATGGACTTTACCACACTGAAGATGGTTAATGTGATAATAACATAACCATGGACTTTACCACACTGAAGATGGTTAATGTGATAATAACATAACCATGGTCCTTACCACACTGAAGAAGGTTAATGTGATGTTAACATAACCATGGACTTTACCACACTGAAGATGGTTAATGTGATAATAACATAACCATGGACCTTACCACACTGAAGATGGTTAATGTGATAATAACATAACCATGGACCTTACCACACTGAAGATGGTTAATGTGATAATAACATAACCATGGACCTTACACACTGAAGATGGTTAATGTGATAATAACATAACCATGGACCTTACCACACTGAAGATGGTTAATGTGATAATAACATAACCATGGACCTTACCACACTGAAGATGGTTAATGTGATAATAACATAACCATGGACCTTACACACTGAAGATGGTTAATGTGATAATAACATAACCATGGACCTTACCACACTGAAGATGGTTAAGCTGAGGTGCTGTGTTTAAGTGCTTTTTTCTATCTACCTACTTTACCTTTGTGAGCAAGTTTTCTCTGTAATGAGCCTTAAAACAAAGCTAACACACAAATATTAATATACATATTGTGAAATACCATTTTCAATGTAATATTGTAAATACGCTACATTATTTGCACTATGGAAAACTCACTGTTACATTTAAGTTTGTAACAGAAAACTGAGTATTAAAGGATAGTGTTTTAAAGGAAGTTTTAAATAAATGTGTTTATGTGCACAAAAAGTTGGACTTTGTACCGTTTTTGGATATTTTTGTAGAGCATCTCCTGGTCCGGCCCACTTGAGATCAGATTAGGTTGTATGTGGCCCCCGGACCAAAATGAGTTTGACACCCCTGATCTAGACAAAGCATTAAAATCATTAAATGTTGTTAATGTTGAAATTATTTTTGTACATTTGTAGTTCTAAACATATTTAGGGTGTTTTTACTCACTTTTGTCTCTCCCACGACCTTACCAGCGTCCGTTACAGTTATTTGCAAATGGAAAA
This sequence comes from Knipowitschia caucasica, assembly GCA_964034765.1. NCBI lineage: Eukaryota > Metazoa > Chordata > Actinopteri > Gobiiformes > Gobiidae > Knipowitschia > Knipowitschia caucasica. The sequence goes on along the minus strand of OZ035824.1, from coordinate 39,052,092 downwards.
TTATGCAAATTAGGCGATGGCGTCATTTAGCGACTTCTAGCGACTTTTGGGACAGCCAATAGCTACTTTCCTTACTGAGGAGTTGGCAACACTGGTGCGACCTGTGCCGTCGCACAGGGCCTCGCACCACACAGGGGCCTCGCAATCTTCCTTCCTTTTATTTTATTTTATAAATACACTAGTTCAAGGGTCCCCAAAGGGCAGACTGCACTCCAAATTTGGAACCCTAAACCCCTTTCTCTGGACCTCTTTGATTTCGTTTGATCAAAAGAACATTTTTACAAGTAAAGTCAAATTTTCACCAAAAGCGATTTGTAAACAGGCAGGCGCGCGGGCAGCTATGTATGCAGCGGGTCCTCCGAAAAAACTGTCAGATAACTTTAGCAGTGTCTGAGTGAGATACAAAGAAAGTAACGGGAATGATCGCAGTGTAGGAGAGATGGATACTCGCGGAGGAGGAGCAGTGAGACAGGTGTGAGCAGAGGAGCAGACCCCTTTGTGTGAGCAGAGGAGGAGGAGGAGGAGCAGCGGTGTGACAGGTGTGTGAGCGCTGCTATTGCCAATGTTTAGTCCGAATATCCACATCAAAAACATATTTTTAAAAGCATTAGCAAACACACTGTATGTCTAGCTTTAGCTAGCTGGAGTGTTTTTGTTGTGGTCAGAGTGTGTGGAGGAGGAGGTGAAGAGTATTTTGTTGTTGTCAGTGTGAAGGAGGAGGAGCGTATGTTGTCAGAGTGTGTGGAGGCATGGCAAAAACGTTATTTGATGAGAAAAAAATAATAATATTGACTCCGCCTCATAGCCATTTTGGCGCATTTTGCCAAAATCTAACTATTAGAAGAAAAAGACTCCTTTTGGTTCAATCTTTTGAGTTGCTCTACCATTTTGCCACAGGACGAAAGAGACATGTCAGCTAAAAAGACCGCGACCAATTTTGCAATACCAAGTGCCGTAGAGTGTGTGTGCGTGTGTACGTGCGCGCGCCAAACGCTGCATAGGAGCGAAGACACTCGGTTACACGCGTGCTGATCTCGTCAAGCACCGCGCGAGGTGGTGCTGAATTCATGTCAAAGATTATAACAGGAAAAACTTTCCTCAGATCTGGGAAAAAAGTGTCAGGGCAGGGCCTCGCGTTTCGAGTTCGCACAGGGCCTCGCACCCCCCTTGCGACGGGCCTGGCCCCTGCAATCCTATTCCAGTGAAGCGGGCAGTTTAAAAGCAGCCACTTCCTACTAACCAGCATTTCTTGAAACTCTTGCTACCCACCGCTTCCCCCCAGCTCCTCCTCTGGCTCCTGCACCGCCTCCCGCTCACCTCGCTCCCTGATCAATCCACTCCCTCATGCCATCACCAGGGCTTGGCCTCGGGCGGGAGCAGAGATCATCTTCCTCAGCAATGATCTCCCTTCAGCGAGTGTCAAGCTGCCGGGGTCAATGCGCCAATAAATAAAAATATCTATAAACATTTCTGTGTCTGTTTTAGTCCCACCAGATCGAATGACAATATTAAAATCCAGGTTAAAAAGCATTCTGTTTAGCTGTGCGTGAAACTGAAGGATTTTATTTTCTCTTTTTAAGCTAATGTGATTATTTATTGTTTATGATTATATGAGAATTAGATACAATACAATACAAGTGATCACGTATGCCTTTCTATGTGTGACGTAATGAATGACTATACAAACAATGGCCCAATCCCAATACCCACACTGCACCCTAACTCCTCTACAAAGTGTGCATTTTTTTGAAGTGCACGCAAGGGTTTGAGTACGTAGGTTACAAGCGTGCAAAAAAGACGGAATTGGGACAGTGCACACTGTGTGCAGGTTACGTCATCGACTCATCAAGAGATGGTCATTTTCAGACCTAAACTTTATAAAAAAGTAATTTTGTCTGACCCTGTGGGAAACAAAATGAGTTGCTCCACACATGTTAAAATACATGTATATTGGTTGATCGTAATTTTAGAAAGCTGTATAATTTTAAGTTAAATGTGGGTAACTAACGTGTAAAGTTTAAATTGAATGTTATATGAAAGCTTGGATTTAAAAAAGTATTAAATTGTTTGCATAGAATGTCCGTAATACTTCAATTAGTCATTTATGCTTCCATCCAAGTAACATAGCGACATTTATTTACACATATAGCATTTATATTTCAAAACTTACACTTAAATGCATTTTCCAGACGTTTTGGTGTGCACCGCAAAGAATTATGGGCAATTCTAAAGTAACTAAGTATAAACTTCCGGGTTGCTCTGGTGAGAAAAGTTCCCGTCTCTGTAAGGACGATTTTCCCCAAATGTCTTGTTTTACTAAGCCCTTTGAGTTGCCTTGTGTATTAACTGTGCTATACAAGTAAGGGTACATAATTAAGATGATTGGAAACCTGGTAAAAGGACTCTACCTCTTGACCCTTCCCTGCGGTCACTCGATCCCCCAGCCCACTCCCAACCACACTGCTCTGTAATCTATGACTTGTCGAACGTGTCCAAGTGGGAAAATAATTCTCTAAATTCAGGCCCTAAAAATAAAGAGGAACATCCAACCCCGGACGCCTTGTTTGTGGCGTGCTCCGCTGACAAACTCGTCAACTTCGACACACACAGCAAACGCACAAATCAACCGCGGAAATTCCACTGCTGTACGCACTGTAAAAATAGTCAAACTGATCTATCTGACAAATGTGGTCTGGAGCTCTGGTGAAGCTTTGAGAGGCTGGGGGAGAGAGAGAGAGAGAGAGAGAGAGAAGAAAGAAGCACAGACAGCGACTAAAGAGAGACAGAAAGAGGACAGAGGAGAGGAGAAAGATAAATGGGGGGGAGAGGAGAGAGATAGAAGTGAGAAGCATAGACAGCAACTATAAAGAGAGAGGAAAGAGAGGAGAGAGAAAGAGGAGAGAAGAGAGCGAGAGAGAGAAATGGGGAGAGAGGAGAGATATAGAAGTAGGATGTACAGAGAGTGACTAAAGAGAAAAGAGAGGAGAGAGAGGACAGAAAGAGTAGAGAAGAGAGGTAGAAGTAAGAAGCACAGCGACTAAAGAGAGAGAGGAGAGAGAAAGAGGAGAGAAGAGAGGAGAGAGAAGTAGGATGTACAGAGAGTGACTAAAGAGAAAGAAAAGAGAGAGAGAGAGGATAGAGAGGAGAGAGAAAAAGAGAGAGGATAGAAAGAGGAGAGAAGAGAGAAAGAGAGATAGAAATGGGGAGAGAGGAGAGATATAGAAGTAGGATGTACAGAGAGTGACTAAAGAGAAAAGAGAGGAGAGAGAGAGGACAGAAAGAGTAGAGAAGAGAGAGATAGAAGTAAGAAGTGCAGACAGCTACTAAAGAGAGACAGAAAGAGGAGAGAAGAGAGAGAGAGAGATAGAAATGGGGAGAGAGGAGAGATATAGAAGTAGGATGTACAGAGAGTGACTAAAGAGAAAAGAGGAGAGAGAGAGGACAGAAAGAGTAGAGAAGAGAGAGATAGAAGTAAGAAGTGCAGACAGCTACTAAAGAGAGACAGAAAGAGGAGAGAAGAGAGAGAAATGGAGGAGAGGAGAGATATAGAAGTGAGAAGCATAGACAGCAACTAAAAAGAGAGGATAGAAAGAGTAGAGAAGAGAGAGCGAGAGAGAGATAGAAATGGGGAGAGAGGAGAGATATAGAAGTAGGAAGCACAGACAGCCACTAAAGAGAGAGAGAGGAGAGAGAGAGAGAAGTAAAAAGCACAGACAGCGACTAAAGAGAGAGAGAGGAGAGAGAGAGAGAAGTAAGAAGCACAGACAGCGACTAAAGAGAAAGAAAAGAGAGAGAGGGGATAGAGAGGAGAAAGAAAACGAGAGAGGATAGAAAGAGAGGAGAGAGAGAAATGGGGAGAGAGGAGAGAGATTGAAGTAAGAAGCACAGACAGCGACTAAAGAGAGAGAGAAGATAGAGAGGACAGAAAGAGGAGAGAGAGAAGAGAGATGGGGAAAGAGGAGAAATAGAAGTAAGAAGCACAGACAGCAACTAAAGAGAGAGAAAGAGAGAGAGGACAGAAAGAAGAGAGCGAGAAAGAGAGAGAGCACACCCAGGGAAGGGGGGAGGGCGAGAGGTAAGGGAGTGGAAGGGAGGGGTGAGGAGTGATTGTGAAAGACTTGAGTTACATTATTATCCCCGGGGAGCTAAAACACAGATCTGTCATCTCCTCAAGAGCCGTGTGGAAACGCAGCTCACGGTGAATGCTCGAGGAGAGAGGAGCACATTCAACCATTAAGAGGCATCTGGGGCATTGTTCTTTTGTCGCGCTTCTCCTCACACGCTTTGGCAGAATGTGGAGAAATGGAATGCATAATAATCATAATAATAATAATGAATGAAAATTGTTTTTATGTATATAGCGCTTTTTAGGATCCTCAAAAACGCTTTACGTGTCGTTATTCTTTCAGTCCATACACGGTGGGGAGAAACTACTGCACAGCAAAAAGTGATGAATGATAAGTCCAAAAGTGCACATTTTGACGCCTTTCAGTACAACAAGATTTGCCAAAAGGACAAGCAAAATGATCTTGAATAAATGAGAAATGTTTCTATTGTGAATGCTTTGGGGAGGAGGGTGTGTGAGCCAGTGGTCCTGGTCCTGAGCCTTGTCCTGGTTCTGAGCCTGGTCCTGAGCCTGAGTCTGGCCCTGAGCCTGATCTTGATACTGAGCCTGGTATTGAACTTGGTCCTGATTCTGGTCCTGAGCCTGGCCGTGCGCCTGGTCCTGTGCCTGGTCTTGAGCCTCGTCCTGAGCCTGGTCCTGAGCCTTGTCCTGAGCCTGGTCCTGAGCCTGGTCCTGAGCCTGGTCGTGAGCCTGGTCGTGAGCCTGGTCCTGTGCCTGGTCTTGAGCCTCGTCCTGAGCCTGGTCCTGAACCTTGTCCTGAGCCTGGTCCTGAGCCTGGTCCTGTGCCTGATCTTGAGCCTTATCTTGAGCCTTGTCCTGAGCCTGGTTCTGAGCCTGGTCCTGAGCCTTGTCCTGAGCCTGGTCCTGAGCCTGGTCCTGAGCCTGGTCCTGAGCCTGGTCCTGAGCCTGGTCCTGAGCCTGGTCTTGAGCCTGGTCTTGAGCCTGGTCTTGAGCCTTGTCCTGAGCCTGGTCCTGGTCCTGAGCCTGGTCTTGAGCCTTGTCCTGAGCCTGGTCCTAGTCCTGAGCCTGGTTCTGAGCCACAGGTTGGAGAACCGTGAACAGACTTATATCTATTTATTTATTTCAATTGCAGACATGAAAATACACAACATTACAATTACAATTCAAATAACTGTAATCCCATCATACAAATTAAAAGGAGAGGGAAAAAATCGTGGTCTGATAATTTTTTTATTCATTTATATTTTCCCTTTTTACTCAAACTTTGTAACTGTAATTGTAAGTAAGCTATTGTACAGACATAAGCACACACTCTGCAAATGTCACTCATTCATTTCTGTAATTCTATTTATAATGTAAAACCAAGATATTCTATAGCAGGGGTGTCAAACTCATTTTGGTCAGGGGCCCAATAAGAATAATAGGATTTTTTTTGTATACATTATGAAGGTATTTTGACATGACTTTTCACTATTATTTGATTTTTCTGAAAATGAATGTGTTTATTGCTTTTTATTCAAAAAAAAAAAAAAAAGGTTCTCTTTCTGGTCTTTGACAATGTTCAAATCAAGGTTAAAAACACTTCTGTTTAGCTGTGCATACAGCTGAAGGATTGTACCTTCTCTCTTTTTACAGTAATGCACTGTGAGTATTTATGATTATGATGGTTCTCTTCTTGTTTTACTTGTGTATTCACTGTGCTATACAAATAAACCTCCCTTGCCTTGCCTTTACAAGCTGTAATCCAATTATCAACATTGTAACAAATACAGGCTTGATTCATCTCACTTTGCTTGAAATAAGTGTCATATTCTTGTAAGTTGCAGAAGTAAATGGACTTTTGAACGATATTCTAATTCTCAAGAGTTTCTCCTGTGTAGAAATATAAACGTGATAAACATTCAAACAATTCTTTCATATAAAAACAGATGCTGGAAAATATAAATGTACAAACAGAAGCGCTCATAGTTCAGAAGCCCAGGTTTCCGCGGGCCATGGAGTAGCCCAGCTTGTTCCCGTTGCCGAAGCTGGCCATGGGTCCCAGGTACACGTCGATGAGCAGCGGCTGGTGCAGCAGCAGGACGCCATTAGCTCGCCCCGGGATCGGCTTTTCTGCGTTGGCCTTCTGCGCCCCGCCCAGCAGCACGTCCCGGAACGCCATGACCTGAGACGGGACAGAGAGAGAGGTCAGGGCGGGGTCTCTGACAAACATTTGAAAACCAATTCAATGTATGCTTATATACTCCTAAATCACAACAGTAGTTATCTCGGAGGACTCAACAAAACCGTTGACTTTGCCAACACAGATCAGAGAATCAAACACAGGATAAAAAAAAAACACGGATCCATAGGTCCATAACATCACTTTACTGCCCTTTATAACGCCCCCTTTCTGCACTGCCTAGTGTCTATTGAATGTGCAGAGTGCACCTGTATATTGTGTATAGTAATAATTGTAATAATCTAAATTTCATATTTTAGAAATGTATGTGTTCTTACTATGCCTTACTCTATTGTCTACTTCTCTGCTTTTGACTTGTTTTCATCGAGAGCCAAAGCAATTTCCTAATCTGTGACTTCCTGTTTCTTACATGGCAATAAAAATAATTCTGATTCTGATAAGGCGAAGATGACCATCCATCCATTTCTACCCCTTAATCCATTTCTGGGTCAGGGGGATGGCAATCAGTGATGCCACCCAGTACACATAGCACCAAGATGACCAATGTCCATAAATGTTGTTGAATGTTGAGTGTCCTGGATCATCACCACAGTCCTTTTTGTTAGACCCTCTAACAGTCTAACAGACCCTCCTGCACCGGCAAGGAACAACTCTAGAACCCAGTGGTAAAATGTGAGAAACCTCGGGGAGGTCCACATTGAGAGAGGGGAGCGGATTATTAGGTACAGTATGGAATAAAGAAAACTGGTTGTTTTTGGGGTTTAGTGCACGTACTGTGTGCATCTGGACCATGTGTGTGTTTGAAAATATGCCACAAGATCCATCCTCAATTTAATTCAATTTATTTTGTTTAGCATAGTTTGTGTTACTGCTATTGGTCTTGTGTGTGGTGTGTGTTGCTGTTGTTGGACTTGAGTGTCTTACTGTTGTTGGATTGGTGTGTGCTACAGTTAAGATAAGATAAGATTTTATTGATCTCACAATGAAACCTCACTCAGAAATGTACATGTCACATTTTCCATAAATAGGATCACTCAGGATGTGCTAACACGTGAAAAAGTGTAAAGCAAGTTGTTGTACTACACACTGAACACACTGTGTGTGTTGCTGAGGCACTTGTGTGTGTTCAGACCCACAGAGCAGAGAGAAACCTGGAGCAGCATTGTCCCCAGTGCAGTGGAGCGAGTCTCTTATCTGCTGCATCAGACAGAAACCAGAGATCATCAGCAGTTGTTTGTAGTTGTTTTAGTAGATTTTGAAAGCACTGATTTTCTCAGGAATCCCATCATTTCCAGTCATTGGTGTGAGTCACTCTCCCACATCGTGACACCTCCACACAATCCTGTTTTTATAACCCGTAAGGAAACAGTTGCAGAACGTTGATTTAACGGTGAATTGCAAAATGAGGAATGAAAGGACGAATGACGGACGGTAAATGCTTTCATTAATCACCAAACTGCTTTCATTAATCACCAAGTGTCTTTCACTTACATCATATCCTCCAGTCATATCATTAGTGAGGAAGGACTTTGACCAAAACAGAACGTATATAAAATGATTCTGGAACCATAGTGGAAGTGCAGGGCTCTCTCCAGCGCTTTCTGAGTACGAGTGGGAATTGGCAAAATATGACGATTCAATAGTAATGCGATATTTGTGGCACAATTCAATATTATTGCAATTAAAATACTGCGATAGAGAAAGTATTGTGATTCAATTCTGCAATATATTCTCCCTCATATTATTCAAAGGTATTCCAAAAAATTTTGGGAAATAAGACTGCTCAACTCAAACATCACATTTATTATGTCTGCACATGAACTGAAGAGCAAAAACGTTGTCCTTGAACATTCAGGACACAGTACCTCATTGCAGCCAAGACATGATTATTCTCTGAAAAGACAACGTCTCACTTCAATTTGGAAAGACTCGAGACGAAGATTGCATTAGAATATACTGTATATATATATTATTGTCAAGATGCATAAATAAACAGCAGCATACTTTGATTGAGAACTAACTTATTTATTGATAAGCTTTGGTGATTAGACCCCGGCAGGAATCCTGCATGTCGAATGCAGAAGGGAGTTTAATAGAAATCATGAGCTCGCGACCCCCGGGGCCTGGAGCCACCAGGGTTAAGAGAAAGAGAAAGCTAACTGCAACAGCCCTGGGTCCTGATGTCAGGGCAAACATAAAGCTGTAGTGCCAATCCTTTCTACTGCAGCAACATAGAATATGCATGGGAAGCCCCGCTGATTGAGTCCGGGTTTAGTCCAGAGGCCAGTCCTGGTTCAGAGTCTCTGGATACACAGCAGGCAGTAATCGCATTAAAGTTGTGTTAGATTTGCTTCTTTCTGCTAATCTCTGATTTAAAATCCTCTACATCTACAATACAAAGAACAAGTCCACAGTAACGTTTTTTGGGGGGACGTTGATGCTGCTAAGAACCATGTACTGTATGTATTTGTCAGAGGTATACCAATAATAAACACTAGGACATTATCTCGTATGGGAACCACTGGTCCATAAATATTCCCTCTGCTCTTCTTCATCATCTTCCAACTGCTTTCTTTCCAGAAAAACTAATGAACTTGGACCCAGCTTTAAAGAAAGACCTTATGCCTTTGTCTTGACTCAAACGTTGAATCTTAAGTATTCCCACAGGTGAAAGCCTCGGAGCGCATTATTCCAGGACTGTGCAATGACTCCAGTTCAGATTTGATGTGGTGAGATGAGAGCAATCACTCCCACAAACTACCGTAGGCCAAGAACTGGAACTATTGCAATAGCATGATGGTTTGCCAAAGATTCAATTTGTTCAAAGGAAGAATGCGTATGACCATTGAGGCGAGAGGTCTTGAAACATTCAGAATATCCATGATCTCTTCTTAAAATCTAATAATGACATGGCATCTTTGTGATTTTTAGACATTTCTAGACAAGAGTACATGGTAGGTCAGGTTCATGGTCTAAAAAAAGGGACATTTCTGTAGTATGTTGTGTGATAGTGTGTGATGTCATGTGTGATGCCGCTGGAAGCTGATTGGACACGACGCCATGGCTGCTGGTTGGGCAGAGGCCAAGGTGCTCCTCCAATCACCTGTAGGCCTGTATAACCTGCCAATCTGCAGTCAGTGTGCAGATTTTAACTTTAACTTTAACTTTACTTTAACTTTGGTTCTGGATTTTGTGACTCGGTTGTGTTTAGTTCAGACCATTTCTATAATATATCTGTCAGTGTTTTTGTGATAGGTTGAGTTTTGGTCATTATAAGCCGTAATTTTATTAGTTCTACATTCTGCTTACTTCAATTCATAGATGATTAATTATTAGTATTAGGCTTTATTGCGGACACTTTGGTCCATGGACATAACAAGACATTTAAGGACTGGAACAGACAATAAAACATATCGCACCAAAGTCAGTACATATTCATTTACTTTGGTTTTTGTAATGTTCAATCCTATTCTGTTACTCCTTTTTACCTACTTTGTCACTAAAATAAATAATGTTATCGTCTTGGTTTTTATTGTTACTGATATTCGTTTCGATTCCGATGAGTGTTTGTGAATGGATGTGAAACTCACGTTGCAGAGAGAGTTGTAGGTGGAGCACAGGGCATTGATGGGGTGCAGCGTGAAGGTGATGAAGGGCAGGTCCAGGGCGAAGGGGTTCCACCTGGATGTGAACGAGGGCTCCCTCTGTCTGTCCCAGAACACACGCACCCCCTCCCCCTCCCTCCTGCAAAACACACGAGAGGAGACACGTGAGAGGCGTTCAACAGAAGAACAGGAGGATTTTTGAACTTTAGGGTATTTCAATCTGGAGAGACTACACTGATACCATTTCATTAAATTCCTTGATCTGACAATGAAGAAATGTACATCTCACATTTGGCGTCGATAGAATCCCTCAGATTGTGCAAAAAGACAGAAGTGTGCAAACATGTTAAGGTTAAAAATATAGTCTGTGCAGGATATAATTATGTACAGTAAAAAAATAAAACAAAATAAAAAGGTCCCGGCACCAGCACTTTGTCGGTGAAGATCATTCCTTGTATGCCGCTTATAATCCCCCGGGACCTACAGTAGGTACTGGAGGTAGCATAAGGGTTGAAGTTGAGATGAGAGCGTGGCTAGAAGGTCGAGGAGGAGGTGGTGGTTGCAAAGTGTGAGTAGACCAAAGTGACTCCTCCAGAACAACTCCTTGCGAGGCTTGGGAAAGGGGTTAGATGTTGGGAAGTTTCTGCTTATAACCATCTGGCTTAATTGGCGTAGGTTGTAGGTAGGCTGTGTGATTGGCTGAGGGTGAAGGCTGTGATTGGCTGCAGCAAGTAACCTACCAGATTGAGCCTCACATGCATTTTTATCAGTGCATGTGTTTCTGCTGCTGGACACCTGCATTTCTCCTCAAGCAATAAAGTATCCATCCATCCATCCATATACACATTTGTTACACTCCATGGTGAGAAGCTCAGTCACAAGGGAGGAGCTTGAACGAGAGCCGCTGCTCGAGCGAGGGGATGATGAATAATCCATCCGTCAGCCTCACCATGTTAGAAGTAGTATATTCTCTCTTTTTCATGTCCATCCATCCATCTTCTTCCCATTAATCCATTTCTGGGTCGGGGGGGTGGCAGTCAGAGTTGCACCCAGTTCACAGAGCACCAGCCCCTCACTGATCCTCCTGTAGGTCGTGAGTCCACAGGAGCTGAGATCTTTCAGCGGGGGCTCAAGTGTCTTGCCCAAGGACACAACAACAGCAGTCATCAGTGGGAGTCATGAAGTAGGTGTCGTGGTGGGCTCGAACCCACGACCTTCAGGCTCAAAGGCCAATGCTCTACCAACTGAGCCACTGTCTTTCTTTCTGAAAAAGCGGATCTAAAGATGTGACCGAGGACAGAAATATTCACCAGCTACACCAGACTTCAACCTATAGTTCTAGCATTTATTTAACTAGAACAGTGCAGTCAGTTAACATAATGAAGACATGCCATATTGTTGCAGCCAAAAGTGAATGACGACCATAATAGCTTTGTAACTGCTAATAGAAATTATAATACAGCATGAATTCACTTGTCTCAGTACAATGAAAAGCAACACAATAATATATCTGATGATGATTGCATTGTACAAAGTTGTTATTTAATTCCAACTGTCCTAAAGTAGCAGCAGCTCCTACACACAAAGCCAAACGTGTGAATAAAGCCTGAGTTCAGTTACGCCACAAGCTGCCGCTGCTGCTGTTGTTGTTTTGATCTCAGGCTTTCGTCGCCTCGGGTCAAACTCAAAACTGTGACATTGTTGTGGCTTCGATTCAAAGTGACAATTATATATGAGCCGATTGTTCCGTCTTTTATCGCAGGCGACGTGAGTTAAACTGGTGCCTCAAAGAGATACTCACTTTAGATCTATGTGAAAATCATACGAGGAAATAATTGGCAAAAACATGTTGTTAGAAAATGGTGTGAGAGGTTTACAATGCTGCTTATTTAATACAAAAGTACAGTTTCACACATTCTTGAGCAAAGCTTTTCAATCTTACTGCCAAAAATTCTATTCAATTTATTTTTGTATGGCCATAGATCACAACTGGGGTCTTCTCCGAGGACTTGAAATAGATTTGCCAACAGCAGATCGGAGAATCAATTAGTTCAAACATAGGAAATGCTATAATATACATATTTTTATTAGTTTATTTATTTCAAACATGCATGAGATAAACCAACAATTATTCACAGAGACGAAAACATGCGCATGGTTTGAAAAGGGTTTGGTTGAAGCAAATTAATAACAAACAGCCGTTGGGTCATTGGGAGCGGGATGACCACTGTCCAGAAATGTTAATAATTGCACATAATTGTCCATAACTGTCATTAAAAACACTGGATCATCCCTGTACTGTACTTAGACCCTCCAAACTGAGAAACCTTGGGGGAGGCCGTGGACCGAGGGGGGATTCTAGACTCAGAGAAGGCAGTCCACAAAATCAAACCATTTTGAAGATTAATGACACAATAAAATAAAAATAAAAACATATATCAGTTTTTGCAATTAAACTCATGCTGGAGAAACTGTTAAAACTGGAATATTGTTCAAAAGTCTATTTTTTTCTTAAATTGTGAAACCAATATATGATACAGGTTCATTACAAGCAAAGTGTTTATGCCTTTGTTATTATTTTGATGATTATTACAGTCTCCTCTATATTCTAATTGAAATGGTCCTTCCCAAGCCGAGCAGTGACACCTGATATTTGGTCCTAGTGACAGTGAAATGCAGAGAACAAATGTCCCTATGGCGATAAATAAACAATAACTTAACTTGATAAAGCACAAATGCAAACGTTTAGATATTTCTCAATGCATCCAAAGAAAAAAATCGTTGTATTCTGGTTTTACTTGTCTTTCATTTGGTTCTTTGCAAGCTGCAGGACAGATCCAAAACGGTTTAATAAAAACAGGTTCGTTGACTAAACTGCAGAACTGAGGAGCCGCGCCTTTTCAGAGTAAGATTTCACCAAAACAAATTACAAGTTTTCAGTTACAGTTACAGCTCAGAAGTTCACAAACTCGGGCACAATGTGGGGATTTTGGCAGATTTCCAGAGAATATGAAGAGTTAGTGGTAGAGTGTAAATCTGGGAATCACAGGGTCCCTCACGATACCACGCCATCTGCGAAACACCGGCCTGACTCCATAAATAACTATCGGTAATTGTTAAAGACGATTCAAGATGTTCTGTAAATGATCGCAATAAACCAGAGTGCCTGACTCTCAGACAAATCTTAGTAAGCATTAATAATAAGGCTGTATTCAATTTGACTTATCTAATCACACACCCGTTAGTAACCATTCCTGATATTACCTACTCATATCCTCCCTGTCTCATCTTTGGATCTCCCTCTAGTCTCTCTGGTCTCTCTAGTTGGCGGCACGGTGGCTGAGTGGATAGCACTCTCGCCTCTCAGCAAGAAGGTCCTGTGTTCGAATCCCGGCCAGACCAGGGCCTTTCTGAGTGGAGTTTGCATGTTCTCCCCGTGTCTGCGTAGGTTTCCTCCGGGTACTCCAGTTTCCCCTACCACTAAAAATATGTACAATAGGTCTGGAATGCGCTTCCTGTTCGGCGACCCCGCTCCCATCTCTGTGTGGAGTGAGAGGACAAGTGCCCAAAAAAATAACAATTGTAAACCGCTTTGTGGCTCTGGTCTGTGAAAGGCGGTATATAAATAAAGCTTACTTACTTACTTACTACTCTATGGTCTCTCTCTTTCTCTGACCTCTCTGGACTCTCTCTAGTCTCTCTATGGTCTCTCTCTGGTCTTTCTCTGATCTCTATTTGCTCTCTCTCTCTCTAGTCTCTTTCTGGTCTCTTTAAAAAAAAAAAAAAAAGTTCAGTGTCATCCAGCCAACTTCAGCTCCACCAAGATAGACATGTTGAACCCTGTTGAAAAGCCTCTAGAATCTATCTATTGACTTTATTTCTATAAACTGACGTGTGTCACAACATTCTGTATATGGAGCTATTGTAGCAGGTGTCATACTTGTTACATTTGCCGACAGCGACACGTCACGACCATCAAAGTAACATGTGCCCAAACCACTGTGAACTTCCTTTGAACTTATTCCCAGTTCTGCCCCGTAGCCCGCACAAACACGAGACCGTAAATCCTCCATTGTAAAGATGTGTAGCAGAGACTTTCTCATTTCAAAGCATGGATTTTGGCGCACCTTGGGGGTCTGTGTGTGTGGCAAGGACAGGTTTGACCCGCGGGCCTTTCATTAGAGCTCTGAAAGAAACGGCGAGGATAGCAAATATAGAGCAGCTCTGTAGATTAGTCCTAAACCCCCATAAACACGAAAATTGCTCTCACGTTTAGTGTGTGCTCTAAAGATGGATTAGTGCCACTTTTATCACGCGGTTATTGTTGCCATGGCGCGTAACGGTGGCTCTGTTCAGAAAAAACTCTGTAAATATTTGTTTTATATTGTTTTTTTTAAGCAAGCCATTAAGAGGGTCAGAGCGGAGTCAAATGCATAAATTATTTTGAGGGTCGAGAGAGCATCGCTAATAGACTTCTGCTGCCGTCTCTGTAATCTTCTGAGTCATTCGTTGACTTTTGTGGTCACTGAGTACACAGGCAAAGTAAGTAAAAATAACTGCTTGTTATGGCCAAGTTTAGTTGTTTAATATTGTCCTATCATTTGGTCTAATTATACGTTTATTCGAGAACTATTTAATTGCTTTTTGATTTAGGCGCACTACCATAAATATCCATTTGGGGATACATTACTGCACTTCTGCATTTCCAACTTTTTGTTTTTTGGTGATTTGTGGTGTTCTGCTGAACCTGAATGTTTTTGTTTTTTCTTGGTTGCTCCTCTGCTTTTAAGTCATACATTTATCTTGCAGAACTCGATTTCTCTTCTACCAAGCACTTTATAACTAGTAGTAGAGAGTGGGAAAAATTACCTGTGTAGTTATTGCTCATGCTATCCCTATCATTTGTGTTTCCATTGTTTGCGTATATGCACAGTATACATCTGTACTCGATCTGTACATGTTAGCAGCATCAGGGTATGGGACAAAGTGACTTTATATTTTTTTAGGTATTTTTTTTAATTTTATGACAGGGACAATATGCATTAATAAACATTTCTGTAAATTGCCCAGAATTATTCAAGTATATAGATGAAAGATATTTTTCATCTGCAGTCCCTGGACAGGTGTACATAGTCTCCCTAAGGATAATAACATTAAAAAGTCATGCAATAAAAAATGCGGGAAAAAACACAGACTATAGGGGAGAGCAAGAAAAACATATAACACACAATAAAAACACAGACATACAACATACATACATTCACATTCAACAAAAGATATTTACAAAGCAGTGAGGTAGACACTAGCAGCCGTTCCCAACAGGCAAAGTAAATGTGGTTCTATAATGCACATTCAAGTTCAAGATATTAGGTGACTTTTTGCTATTTTAACTTTGGATTTTTCTTTTGCTTTATTAAAAATCACTATATGTTTGGGTTATTTTCCCTTTTGCCTCGTGACAGAGGGAGGTTCTTCCAGGCGTCGTCAGGGACATTCTGACACCTGTTTGCCCTGATGCCCCGAGGTGAGCAATAACTGCAGCAGTATAACCCGGCACTTCTCTCCCCTCCAGCCATCGATCTGCAAATCAACACATTCCTCACAACAGTCTTAGACAAATGTGTTTGTGTCTCTCGTGATAAAAGATTAGAAGAGCAAACTCATCTCCAGTAGGAATCGTTGTCTCACATGTGCTGCATGTATATCGCATTTTCATGTACTGTATTAGGATTCTGGCACTGGGTATGTTACATCACTTGTTTTGCATGGAGTTGTTGATGCTGCAAACTGTAACCTGGAAAACCTGCAGACCCAGTCCAAGAGTTTGATGAACCACTTCAGTCTTGGCCCCGATTCAAGAAAAAGACAAAACAACAAAAGCTCCGGTCTGCACATGTGTTGTTGTTTACATTTTCAGGACCACTTCTGATTTGATAAATGACTAAAGTCGTACCTCGCATTGTCCTTCAGCTTTAAGACTGTACAACAGATCTCTCCGAGTTAACACTAGAGCAGTCAATTTGATGGTTTGGAAAGTGTATTTACTTTCCAAACCTCATAATGATATATTATGAAGTAATAAATGCTAATGCTAAATGTAATAAATCAAGCGATTTTTATCTTAATTTGAGTATGTTCTGACTGTCTTAAAACACAAAAACACGGGACAGAGCCATCTTTTTTCAACTGTTGCCTTTTTTCTCATTTCAAGGGAGACACTTCTTGTATCTTTTTTAAAACTAGATAATTTTGCTTTGGAAAATCTAGCTATAAGCCAGTCAGAATGTACTCAAATTAAGAACATATTTGAGCAATTTTGAACTTATTTTTTATCACTATTCACTGTGTTTTGTGTGTAAGTCAGTGTGTATGTTTGTGTGTGTTTTTATGTCCTGTCTGTATGAGTGCGGAGTGTAAGGGAGGGGGTTGGAAATATACAAGCGTTTGCTTCAGTCAACCTTTCCAAACCTTGTATATTGATTGTATTATTTTTGGAATAAACAGATACATGAAATGAAATGAAATGTGTACATTTGTGGTCTTCGTAAAATTGTGACTTTTTCTGTAGATTTTTGTTGTTTATTTCTGTGTTATTATTTGTTTATGAAATCGTTGTTTTGCTTTTGAAACATGAATGGTTCTACCCTTAAATCATTTTACATATATTAACAGAATATCAAATGCTAGTTACCATAGCAACCCACTGTTTACTGTCAGAAGTGTTTTTAGCTGTATTTCAGTTGCAGTTATGATGACCAGTTTTAGCACTTTTTTAAAGTGAATGAATCAGTTACTTTCTTTTTATGAATCTGGTAAAAAAAAACGTAATGTTTTTAGGTGAATTTGAGTATTCTAGTGTTAGACATGCACACTTTATACTTTCCTTTATTTACTTTATATCTATATTAGGCATTGAAGACCAAGATAATTATTCTCAGAAGATTGTACCAAAGATTTTAAAAATGTATGCATAATGTGCTGAAAGTCTGAAAGTTTCCTGAAAATTCTTGTCAAAATCTTTCCAGAACTTTCTTCAGTTATCTTGCTCACAGAAAGACAAACAAACAGACAAACCCTTGCAGAGATAAAATTCAACAGAGCACACCCAAATCGCAGTAACACCGCCCTCTAGTGGTGGCAGTGGGATTTACAGCCCTGAATAGAATCAATGAAAATCTGTCCAGAAAAGAAAGTAAAAAAGGTTGCTCTATCTGTGAATTTAGAGTTCTATTGAGTTGGAAAGATTGTGCAGACTTGTATTGTGAAAGGTGGATGGGCTTGTAAATAAGTAATCTTTATATATATATAGCGCCTTTCACAGACCAGAGTCACAGCGCTTTACAATTGTTGTTTTTGGGGCATTTTGTCTCTCATTCCACACAGAAAGATGGGAGTGGGGCCCCTATTCAGGAACACCGCAAACAGTGATAAAAAAAAAAGTCAAAATTGCTCAAATTTGGCTTAATGTATCTTCATTTAAGTACAATTGGCTGCCTATTTTTTTGCCAATGGGTTAAGCAGAATAATCTTGTTTTAAAAAGATACAAGAAATGTCTCCCTTAAAATGAGAACAAAGGCAACAGTTCAGACTAATGGCTTTGTCCCAAAGACATTTTTTTTAAGACAGTCAGAATGTACTCAGATTAAGACCACTCATTTTAAGAATTAACTACCTAATATTGTATGATTTTTTTTTTGCAGTGAGACAAATGCCAGACCTGGAAGTGGGAAGCCATTGGCGTGAATGGTGACAAAAACAACTCAATATTTTTGGTGAGGGAACAATGTCAAAAAGGCGGAAAGAAGTGGTATAGTACTGTATGTGTTATATTAAAGGCATGTATGATAAAGCCGTAAAATTGTAAGAAACATTTCTTTGCCTCCCTCAGTCCCTTCTAGTGTGTACCCATGAGCATCTCCATCTGTACTGTCGCTTCATTCAAGTACTTGGCCTTTCATTTGTCATTATCATTGCTTTCTACATATGCCTGCTTATATAACCAATCATTTTTATAAGCCTGCAGGAGGAACTTGCTTTACGATAAAACGCCATGAAACAAAAAGACAAAAAGAGTCCGACACTTTCCCTTGATAATATTAAGCAATTATGTTCTTTTAGAAAATCACAATTACTAATCTTTGCTGGTAAATGTTGTGCAAACTCTGTCCATAAATCAAAAGAGCGATTTCTCAACACCACTCCGATAGTCTTTAATACCTGTCACGGTTTTACCACACGCCTTGTGCAAGTAACCTTCCTGCACCACACTGGAACACCTGAGGCCAAACACTGGAACGAGAGGTGTGCTCGCTGTGGTCACATGGGAGGGGCCCTGGCAATAAGGCAGGCTGTTGACTCAAGGGCCCCATTACAATGTACTACTGCTGGACATTGGGGTGTGTGGTGGGGGGGGCAGGAAATGGGAAGAAAAGATGACGAAAAACAAGGAATGTTTGAGGGGAGAAAAGAGGGAGGTGGCAACACAATTGTATATAGTTCACTGTGTTAGAAAAGCATAAGACAAAATACTGTCATTGGTCCATAAATGTTAATACATGTCCTGGATCATCACCAGAGTTAAAATACAGTTTCAAGTCCATCCATCCATTTTCTTCCCCTTTGTCCATTTCAGGGTCAGGGTGTGGCACTCAGCTGCCACCCAGTTCACAGAGCACCTGCCCCTCATGGATCCTCCTGCAGGTGGTGAGTCCACAGGAGGATGGCTGCTCCGTCTGTGAGAGCACAGCCATGATCTTTAGCGAGGGGGTTAAGTGTCTTGCCCAAGGACACAACGACAGCAGACTTCAGTGGTCGTCGGTGGAGAAGGTCTCATGGTGGGCTCGAACCCACAACCTTCAGGCTCAAAGGCCAATTGAGCCATTGTCGCCCTTAGTTTCAAATGTGTGCACAGAAATAAAATGGCCAAGACAACTCAGTTGCAAGAGTTGTTTTTCTTTCGTTTTTCTACATTTTCAAGTTGTGCAAAGCTGTGTGCCGAGCCAGCTTTTATGCACCTATCACAGAGTCGGATGTGCAAAATTAAGTAAAACCTTGCAAAAATAAATGGGTTTTAGGATTACTTTTCCAGAAGCCATCACAGTCCTGCATCGTGTGGCCTCTATCCTCGTTCTACAGCCTGAGTCCTGGATCTACAGACCGTCCGTCTGTTTGAGCGGATCCCTCCCTCAATGTGGGCCTCCCTGAGGTTTCTCGATGTGATTTATTTTGTTAGAGTTGTTCCCTGCCGAAGCAGGAGGGTCTAAGGACAGTGTTGATGATCCAGGACATTTATGGACTTTGGTCATCTCTCTATGTGTTTTTATCATTGCATGGGGTTGGAGAGGCAGATGGTGCAAATTAGCAGCCTTGCTTTCGTCAGTCACCCTCAGGGCAGCTGTGGCCACAAAGATATTAAGTGACAGGAAAAAAGCTATCAAATCTGCATACATTATAGCCTTAAGTGGGACCACAGAATCCACTGAAGTGTTCCAGGACTTGGATAAAGCATGGGAGTAGAAAGTCTCTTGTTACGTCTCTCCTCTGCTCCTGCTTCCTTGTGACAGTCTGTGCTACAGGCGCTGTATTAATGCTGGATATAAAAAGCTTGTAAGATTCCACAGGTAAGTGATCAGCGTTTGGGACCGGCCCGGACAGGCAGAGCAGGGCTGGGCCTCAGAGAGACTTTGGACTTTCACTGAAGCTCCTCAGAATGTGCAGACCTACAATCCATCAATGGGACAAAATACATGTCAGATACATTTCCTCTTTCCGAGTAGATTCTGACCTTATTAACCCTGTTTCTCGCAGAGTATGTACATCTTTTTACGTTCCAAAAATGTTTACTTTTTCTTTCTGTGTATGTAGTTTATCTCTATTTCATTATACTTTTATTAAATTACATTTTACTTTTGAAATAGGAAGTTAAAATAGCAACACAATTTTCTTTCTACCAGTTAGCATTTGTTAGCCGTTCAATAAACTGCTTTTTGCTGAATTTCAAGTTGCTTCTCAGCATGAAGGTACTGGGTTCGAATCCCAGTTGGAACAGGGCCTTTCTGAATGGAGTTTGCATGTTCTCCCATGTCTGCGTAGGTTCCCTCTACCACTAAACATGCACAATAGGTAAATCCTCCTGTTACGATTGTCCTGACCAAGCCGAGTATTAACATCTGGAGATGGGCCCCCGAGCGCTGTACCACTGCTGCTGACAAACGCCTATCCTAACCTATCCAGGACACTCGAAACTCCACAATCCACATCTATGGACAATCGTCATCTGGCCCTTATGAGCCATTTGCTGTTTTTTATTGTTGCATTCCCTGTGTTTGAACTGTTTGATTCCCTGTTAGCGAATTCAACGATTTTGTAAAGTCCTCTGAGATAACCACTGTTTTACTGATTTAGGACTATACAAGAAAAAAATTTAACTGAATTCAATCTCCACTTTTCCTGGTGTGATTGAGAATATTTTTCTGGCCGTACAGAGGTGTAGAGCAACAGTAGATAGTGAGCTGGAGGCAAAGAGATGAAAAGTTCCTCTCTTGGCCTGGGACTCATCAAGTCAACACACACAAGATCCATATCAGAGCAGCCATCGTGGTGGCAGGGGTCCCACAATGTCCCAGGGCCAACAAACGATGTGCTGAGATTACACAATGGCCCCGAAGCCCTGTCAGCCATCCAGACCTGTGCACTGTCATCTTTGATGTCGTGTTTAGGTTTTAGGTTCACTATTAGTAAGTTGAATTTAGTTTCGTATAGCCCTAAATCACGACAGTATTTATCTCGAGGGACTTTACAAAGCTGTCGATTCACCAACAACCGGTCAGAGAATAAACAGCTCCAACACAGAACATACGATAATAACAAACACTTATAGAAGCCTTGGTCCATAGGGAACAGGATAACCACAGACCACTGTCCTTGGAGCCTCCAGCATTGCATAAACTACAGTAGTCAGTACTATTTATTATCCAGTGATGATAAATAAAAGTATAAACTTGAACCCTGCCAATAATAGCAGTCAAATGAATAAAAATACTTTTGTTAAATAGAGCCAAATACTATCGATTAGGGTTGGGCGATATTTTTTTTTGTACCGGTATACCGGTATAAGTAAATTAAATGATAAGAAAATGCCTTATACCGGTGAAAACGATCATTTAACACTGAAAACAGCGAGCGGAAGACACGTTTGTGAGCGGCGCACTTTGATGACGCATCTGCGCGGCACGTGTAGCAGAGCGGCGTGCAGGGACAACAGCAACAGAGCAGAGAGCAAACATGGCTGAGGGCGGCGGTGAAGACCATGGTGAAGACATGCAGATTGTAGAAGACATTGTGCCAAAACGCGGAGCTACCTCAAACATATGGGAGTAGTTTGGGAACTAGATAAAAAGAAGCAATTGTTAACTATCGACAGTGGATCTAATGTTGTGAAAGCAGCTGCCCTAAACAACTGGACTCGAGTGGCTTGCTTCGGACACTCGCTCTCTCTCTCTCTCTCTCTCTCTCTCATAGTGCCATTGGTAAGCTTTATTTACTGTTTACTGTCATTCATTTTACTTCAATGCATGTGTTTGTCTACATTGCAATATAATTACAAATAAGTTATAATTACATAATTATAGAAACGCAAAAGGATACAAAAAATATATACAGTATTTGATCATTTTGACTATATTGGGATTAGGAAACATAAGCCAAAGTGATCAAATAATAATTTGATAATGCTACACTTTTTATATTACAAAGGACAAACTTTTATATATTTTACAAATTACAAATGTTCACCTTTATTACATGTTGCCTGCAATTTTCAGTATGTACAAAACAGAATTCTCTACAATTCAGTTTTGTTAATACGTTTTATATACAATAGCTGTATTACACATTTTGCTGCCAATAAATCAGTAAATGCACTTTGAGGCAAGTGTGTTTAAAATTATCAGTGCTAAGTTTTTATAGCTTTTATATGAGGCTTTGTTAAAATTATCATATCGTCATATCGTGATACATACCAACAAAAATCGTGATACATGCTGAGGCCCATATCGCCCAACCCTACTATCGATGGGTGATGTTATATTAAAAAATAAAAAATAACATAACATATAAATCAGATCATATTTCATACATCAGCTCAATGTGAAGAAAAGAGAAAGATGGAATGCTGTGAATGCTTAAATGGGTCAAGGTTGGAGGGAAATAGTACTGTGACGCAAATTACGAAAATACAAAAACAACCTCTCAATACCACACACAATCACGTCCTGTAGGAACAACTATGCAGTTTTCAATCGCTTCATTTAAATGCCAACAACAAAAGACGTCTTCTTTTCCTTCTGCAGAGTGCAGGGAAGCAAGGTGATGAAGCGGTCAGCTGCTTTGCATCTCCCCTCACCTTTTTCAGTGGTCTAACATCTTCACATTATTCATTACAAAACCGCACATGCAACCTCTGACTGTAGATCCATGTGAAATGCCCTGATGCAAACACTGGGATCTCATAGCTGCGGGCTGTTGGCAAAAAAGATTTCCACCTTCAACCACAACCAGTCGGCATGTCAGCTCCCGAGACGGACAAATCTTCAAGTGCTCGTCCAAAACCCTCCACAGCTAAAGTATTTTATGCATTTATAAGCTCTGGTCCGCGCCAGGCCCTCAGTGGAAGAAGTATTAAAATGGACAAACAACAGGCAAGAATGATCAAACTAGAAAGATATTTGTGGAGCTGACAACTAAAGTGGAGCTCAATCAATTTGAAATTATGACAAACTTAGGTTGATTTATCGCCGGCTATTGACATTGTACAAGTCCTGACAATGTGAGACAGGCCGCGACCATAGACTGTATGTTAGAAATGGACTAATTGTTTATAGTAATAATAAATAGTAATTGATGGGCTTGAAACCATGATGTTGACATGATATGGTTTTCAGGGGTGAGAAATAGTGGGCGATCTCCTCTCTGAGAACTGAGGCCAGAGAATTTCATCATGTGTTTATATGGACGGGAAAATTAAGAGAGCGAGCGATAACGATGTTACAGGCACCTTTCCTTTTGGAGTGTTTGAGGTGGAGATTATTGTGATCGAGTAATAAATCAGATTGGAAAGAGCCAAGTCTCTGGAAGGATTAAAGATAGCTAAATTCACTTATGGGGAATCCAAATAAAGCAAAGGCGAAACTAGCTAGTTAAAGAGCGACTAAACACCAAATCAACTTTTTTAACTCATAAACTGCATACATATGTTTATTGTAGTGCTCTCTACAGTACATATCTGTTTTTTTTTTGTGTGACTAGTGAGCTGTCATTTACAGCCCAGACCACGCCCAACTCTAAGCCCCCCTTCTTGTCCCTTGGTCCTCCAGGCAATGCCTTTTTTAGAGAAAATGTTCAAATGTTCATGTGGTGGACTAAAGCTGGTCACAGGTGTTTAGTCGGTCGGCACTAGATCATATACGGAATTGTGATGAAACCGGAAGTAACACTCCAACTTTCGAATTAGTTTTAGACTAATAAGTCCTTAAGTTGTGACTGGTTAAGTTTTAGGCGTCTGAGTAAGATGGTTAAGGTTAGGGTTAAGGCTGGGTTGGGGTTATTTTATGGGAATGGCTGGTTAAGTTTAGGCATGAAAAGGTAGTTTGTTGTATTTACTTCCGCTTCTGTCCCGATTCCGTATATGATCTAGAGCTGACCGCGTTTAGTCGCTCTTTAAGAGGGAAGCAAAATGGGGAGAATATTTACTGGAGAGTAGCTCGAAGAGAAGCCGCTGGAGAATGGTCATGGCAATGGGCCACCTACGGTCAGGGGAGCCCGGAGAGAGAATGAAGATGCCTTTAAGTAGGAGTTTAATAGATGGTTTTGAAAACAGAGAGGGAAGAGAAGGATCATGACAGTGGGCGTGAAATCGAATGCACGTCTGGGTGAAGTCGCGTCCATGGCAGTTATGGTTGCCGTTGCCGCACAGGAAGCAGGAGACCACTGGGGATGGTGCTTTGATGGTGTGAAGGCGGCTGGAGACTGAGGCCATGGACTGCTGGAAAGAGGAGAGGACTAAGAGGATTCCGTCAACCTGAGGAGAGTGGAAAACCTGGAACGAGGCCCCCAATGCAGGCTCCAGGCTCCTTATGCAAATTTACCAGCGTTCATACGAGGATGAAAAATGATGTAGTTCCAGCGCCCGGCCAGTAGGGGGCAGAGGAACTTTACAATACGACACACACGACCCCCAGCAGTATATTCACTTCCTCAACAACATCCTACTCGGGCCGCCGCAAAGACGTGAAAGAATGCACCAACATCATTCTGCATTTAACAGCAGCTGCGAAAATGGAAACTGAAACTACAGCTTTGCGTAGTTTTGTTTCTACGAACGACGGAGTAGAATTGTCCTCCGTGTAGCGCTCGAAGCACACGTAGCTAGTTTGTGTACCCACCGCCATTGTTGTGTACGTTTGTTCTCCGCTACTGCGAGAACAAATTGTCCAAGCAGAGAATTCGCACCTTTTTTCCACATGGCTGTGAAAAAGGCCCATGCTGATGGTTAGAGAGATGTACAAAAAATACAATAATTAATGATCGAAATAACATGGTTCTATTGTATTTCTATTCAGGAAACAGATCTAATCAATTCTATCAAAAGACAATAATAATCAACAGTTAACATGCGTTTTGCCCTATAGGTTTAAATTGGACTGGGGCATTGTAATGTTTTAAAAGTGTGTTTTAAATAGTTGGATTGGATGTTATTGTCTCTGCTCCAATGTAAATATGGTTTGGCGTATTGATTGAATGTAGCAAACTACATTTCCACCTCTGGGCGTGTGGACAGAAAACCTAAATAAAACGTCTTGATACTAGCATACTGATTTGTAAAAACTGTTTTTTTTTTTTTTTTTTATAGGAGTTTGAGTTCCTGGGAATGAAAGCAGCACTTCTGTTGTAAATTTCACTCAATAAGGAAGTGAAGATTCCCAGAGCAGAGTGCGGTTACAGGAATGCCCAAAGGCCTCATTCCCATCACAGAAGAACCAGAAAGTCAAACTGAAGCAGCTCCCATTGGTCCCAGCCGCTGCACCTCCAGGACTCTGTCAAAATCACTATCTCCTCCGTTCCTTTCTGTTCTCCCCCTGCGGGGTTGTCATAGCAAATCTCAAACCTCCAAAGAGAGGATTTACAAACGGAATGAGCAAAATGGATTATGTCAGGTCTAAAAGGGACAATAAGTAATGTTTATGTTTAATGATTTTATCTTTTCATCTTTGTTTTTATCTTTAATCTTTTTAATGCACTGTGACTATTTATGATTTTAGTCCCATCTGTGATTTTAATGTTTAAAGGTTTTTAATTTTTGTGATTTAATTTTTAATGTTTTTAATATATCTTGTGCTCTTAATGTGTTTGATTTATGCATGATGTGATAGGGGATGTGAAGCGCTTTGCGTTGCCTTGTGTAGGAAAGGCGCTCTACAAATAAACGTTGATTGATTGATTGATTGATTTACCGTAATTTCTGGACTATTAGTCGCTACTGTTTTCTAAAGTTCTTTGAATCCTGCGATGTGGCTAATTATGTATTTTTAGTGTTGTTGAGGTGTCAGAGCAGAGTTATGTGCTTTATTGGTCATAGTAGATGAAGGTTAATGGGTGATGAAAACTCACGGTTAAACTATATACACCTTATTGTTAAATCATGTTTCTCTGCTACATTACGACATGATAATCGGCAGCTTATATCAAAGTTTGGATTCTGATGACAAGAGTGTGATTGAAGTTGTAATGACTTCAAGAGTTGGAACGTCGAATATGTGTGGTGGCAGGGCCTGGTTAGTGCTGTGATGGGAGACCTCCAGGAACACCAGGTGGGGCAGCTGCCGCTGTAAAGTGTCAAAAGGCAAGACACTTCACCGTCCTTGCCTAGAATGAGTCTGGTGTGTGTGAATAGCTGGTGGTGATCAGAGGGGCTGATGGTACACTCCGTGTATGGAGTGAAAGAATAATGACATGTAAAGCGTCTTTGAGTGTGTAGAAAAGCACTGTATAAAACTGATTCAATATCATTATCATTAACAAATACACTATACTTTGTCTAGGTTTATTCGGGCAATAGAGGGTACATACACATTCAATTATTTTTTGCTCTCTCTTTTTTGAGAAGGTGTTATGTTTCAATTGAAATGAGGAACTCAAGGGAATGTAACCCATTTTTCTAAAGACCATTTTCCACCTGTGTGCACAATCTTGTAAGAATTTAATCTTGCTAGATCCTATTATTGTTTACATTCACTAAATCTCATTGTCTTTTTAAACCTGCAATTTCCTAATTGCACTTTACTTCAGTGGCTGAAGACAGCTGCAGTTTAGAACAGCGAAACAAAAAGTATTCTATAACTCGGCTTCACAGTTCACCTGGTGTACGATTTATGGGTTTGGCCGCAGGCACTTTCCCACCAAAATAGTAACATGTTTTAGATCTGGAAGAGTAACTTTTACTATAAATACACACAGATGTGTAGAAATCGTCTTATAATACACCTAAAGTACACTGGAAATTTATCTCAACATTTGGCTGCATGTTTTCTGACCTGGTTTTTAAAAGTTTAGTGCCTTTAGACAGAGCAGCGTCTGAAGATGAGGATCTGAAGCTGACATGCAAATGTCTTTCCCAATCAGCTGCTTTGAGGTGACTGCCCTCTGCTGGTCACTTTGAATACGGTACACAGTATTTCTCTGTATTTAAGCCGATACAAAACCAATGTACTGTATTATCATCATTATTGTCATGTGCGGTATCCACATGAGCATGGATGAGTAAAAATGTCACATATCTCAAAGAAGAGATGGTGTCTCAGGAAGGCCAGCTCCCCTCTGCCCCTGGACTCTGTAGCAGGTGAGGGACAGGAGGGTGTTCGCCAAACTCACCTCCATCACCAACACCTCCCACTGCACAGGACTGTGGAGGAGCTCTTAGAGGAAGACTGAGGCCTCAGTGCAAGAAGGAGCGCTACTGCAGGGCCTTCATCCTCTCAGCTGTCAGACTGTACAATAAGTCACTTAATGACCTGCACAAGGACCGTAAACTTGCACTGATATAGTATAGTAGTATAACAGAAAATAATCAAGATGGATTTGATTTGATTATAGGATGTCAATCAGGGTTGTGTCCTTGAGAAATGCAGGCTACGGTGGTGTATGACAATGTTGTGAATGTTTGTAAATACAAAATATAAAATTACTGAAATAATAGTAGTTATGGCTGTAACAAACCTCTGACACACAATATATTCTATGATTCTTGCATATGTTTAGCATCATAATAGAAATCCAAAGGCCAGTCAAGTCAAAACATACTCTCAGTCAATCTGACGTTTATTTTAAGACAAAAGTAAAAATTGCTGTTCTAGGCTCCGCATTGTGTGTCATAATCATACAACCACGCTGCATACTTGTGTACAGTTTTAAGCAGAAAGTGAGGGTGTAGGGTCAGAGAGTGTTTGGGCCTGTGTCTGTGAGGTGTTGTGTGTATCTGTGGTGTGTGTGTGTGTTGTCTTGTTTTGTCCTGTCTCTGTAGTCATGTCATGTATTAGTTCATTCTATGTACCGTATAAGTTTCCAGCTGTTTACGAATGATCCTGTATGTATAAGGTTCTTGTACTGTACTTTGTGTTGAATGTGTGAGGGGGTTGGAATTCAATAAGCATTTGCTTCATCCACCTCCTTTTCAAACCATGCACCTGTATATTTGTCTGTTATGTTGATTTTTGAGATGATGTTTGTGCAGGTTTTGAAATAAATAATATCTATCTATCTATCTATATAAAGTGATGCATATTTTGGAGCTAATTATCGGAATACAAAGAGTCTGCTTTATGCTGGTTGGACAAACCAGTTTGCAATTGAAAAGTGGTTTGACGAAAATTAAGTAGTTTATCTGTGTTTGTGTCAGAAGTGATTGATTGGTTCGATTCCACCTCCAGGCCTGTCTATGTGGAGTTTGCATGTTCTCCCTGTGTCTGGTAGGTTTCCTGTGGGTGCTCCGATTTCCCCTACCACTAAAAACCTGTACAATAAGTCTGGCATGCGCCTTCTGTATGATCCTAATCACAGCTCTCACATCCATATCATACAGGAAGCTTCATTCATGCAGCAACCCTACTCCTCCCCATCACCGCCTTGTTGGCCGGACCAGCTCTTTCCCCCTTCTATAACAGCTCCCACCACCAGGGTCTCGGCCTCGAGAGATTTCATCCCATAATCTCTTGTTTCCACAGTGGGGTGACAGTGGCTCAGTTGGTAGAGCATTGGCCTTTGAGCCTAAAGGTCGTGGGTTCGAGCCCACCACAAGACCTACTTCATGACTCTCACTGATGTCTGCTGCTGTTGTGTCTTGGGCAAGACACTTAACCCCGCTTCAAGGCAGCTAAGTACTCACCACCTGCAGGAGGATCAGAGAGGGGCTAGTGCTCTGTGTACTGGGAGCAGCTCTAACTGCCACCCCCTGGCCCAGAAATGGATTAAGGGGAAGAAGATGGATGGATGCATCTCTTGTTTCATTTCCCCTTTCTGCAATCGTCATGGAGTGCTCTGCCAAATCTTAACCCCATTTCTTGAACAGCAATAAATGTAATCTTTCAAATAATGTTTATTGCCAACCAATTCTAATAAATCCCCTGTTTTGTCTGTTCAATTGTCTCCAAAACGTACAAACAAAGACTCCACAGTTTGAGAAAGTGACAAGTCTATTGTGTTTGGAATCATTTCAGATGCAGGTGAAGATCAAACAAAGCCTCAAGTGTTGGCCCTATTCCAAAGTGAATCTTTATTTTTCTGCATTGCCAAAGACACAAACAGGCCCGCACCCTCTTCGTGCTCTCTGCTTCTTTCCGTTGTTCTCTGACTGAGTTTGGAAGGTGTTCTGGGTAATTAGTTTGTCTAGATGGTTTGGAAAGAAGGCACTTAAAACACATCTTTCCCCACAGATGCTGCTCTCAGGGGTGCACCTGGAGAGGACCAACAAACAACAGACTCTCCACTAAAAGAATACGGCTTCGACTGGCGTCTGGCACCACTGGAAACAAGAGTGATGTGGGAGGTGAAGGAGAGGGCGAGTTATTAATGGGATCACCTGTTGTAGTGTCAAACTATGACTCCTGTGATTTATTATATATTTGGGACATTTTTTGTTTTTTGTTCCCTTAGTAAAGAAGACATATTTTGGATTATTTTAGGCCATTGAAAGCAACAATTGGATTCTTTACTTTGTCATTTAACGTTGTACAATGTGAAATATTCTCCACTTGCAGGTCAAAACCAGATCCTGTCAAACTTCTGGAGCTAAGCGGTACAGGGCCTGGTTAACACTGTGATGGGAGACCTCTGGGAACACCTGGTGCCACAGTCCAGTCCACTTTATTCTTATAGTAAATTTTAGAAAAACAAGTTTCCAAAGTGCTGCACAGAGATATAAGTAAAGGAGTATGGTGTGCGTGTGTGTGTGGATGGTGGTGAGAGAGGCCGATGTCACTTACTATAGTTGCCTCGCTTCTGTCAGTGTGCCCCAGGGCAGCTGCGGCTACATCTGTCGTTTATCAGTGAAATAATAATGACATGTGAAGCATCTTTGAGTGTCCAAAAAGTGCTAACTAAAATTGATGCATTATTACTTGAAAAAAATGCTATCCGCCTGTAACTCCCTTTGCTTCCACCAGAGGGAGGTGTAGAATTTGTTTTTTTCCAAATAGAAAATTGCTGGCTGAAAACACAACCCTGTAACCGTGTAAGAATGTAATTTAGCATTGCCAAGACTAATTAATGGAAACTGCTCTAAGCGTGATGTCATAATGGTACATTGATGACATCATACTATTACAAGACTGAGGCAGAAGCTTTTTCACAGAAGGGGCTGAAGTTCCTGAAGAAGTTCCTGATATCAACGTGGACGGATCAAAAAACAACAGGTCTGTTTTTGATGAGGGACAATGTTGTAACGTGGTTAAAAGCTCAAAGAAGTAAGAAGATTTTTCAAGTCGCCTTTAAATAACCAACAAAGGTCAAAAACAGTAATATCGAGGCTTCTGCTCAAAAGCAACGAAACACATTGCATAAGCCCAACAGACAGAAAAGAACCTGAACAGTTAAAGACACACACACACACCAAAGTATATCTCCCTCATATGGACTTATATCTGCTCTTTGGACCAGAGACAGTATATTTCCATCGGCCTCTCACTTACTTCTGCACGGAGAGTTTGGGGAAGATGAAGTTGCCGTGGGCGATGCGGTCCACAAAGTGCAGGGGGATCCTCTGCACCTGCTCACAGTTGAACATGAGGAAGTCGTACTTGAAGACGAGGAGAGAGCGCTCGGTCACCATCACCAGACGCTCCTTCTCGTTGTTCCAGTGGTCCACTCTGGAAACAACAGATTCAGAAAGAGCAGGCGTCAAGTTTGTGAGTGCAAGAAACTGTGGTGGAATTTCTGTCAAGAGTAAACGGTGAGAAAAGTAAAATGAAACACCAACCTAGAGAAAAGTCTGATTTACTTTTCTCTACTTTTCTTTCCATAAGCTGTTTAAACAAAGCACTTTAATTGTTCTTCTATTTCACTGTGACAATTATTTCTGTACTTTAAGCTTGTTTTATTTATGTTCTGTCTTGGTGCACACTGGGGACTTTTGCTCATGTATTTCAACATGGTGTTACTGCAACTGGCAAACAAAATAAATCTGAATCAAGTTGCTAAACATGATAAATATTTAAGTTAAATGTTGACATACTTTGCGTTTTTGTTTTCAATTTTGGTCATAACAACTGTTGGTAAGAATCTGCACGCTGGCTAAAACAAGAGCCAGAAAAGCCAGCTTTTCCTTTGAGAGTCTGGAGGACAAAACATAGATGTTTTCTGATAGATGATGATAAGCTCTTCATTGTGTGTTAAAACCGTACAACTGCACTGCTTGTTGTAGTTTTTTAATACTTGCTGGTAAAGATACACACAGTTAAAGACAATCATATCTCTGTCTGGGTCTGTACACGTTCAAGCAAAACTTTATTTGCAAAAAATCATGTCTATGTCCTCGCACCAAAGTACATCTGTGACATGTTAGTGCCATATGAACAACTCAGACTCCAGCTGGGACTCTGAGGAGCACAGGGACTAGCCTCCAGCTGGGACTCTGAGGAGCACAGGGACTGGCCTCCAGCTGGGACTCTGAGGAGCACAGGGACTGGCCTCCAGCTGGGACTCTGAGGAGCACAGGGACTGGCTTCCTGCTGGTGCCCAGGACTAAACATGAGGAGCCTGCTGCCTCAAATTCATGCAGCTATAATCTAGAACTGTCTTCCTGAAAATGTGAGACGGGCTTATTCTCTGACAATGTTCAAATCCAGGTTAAAAACAATTCTTTTTAGCCCTGCATAAAACAACAGATTGAATCTTCACTCTTTTGAATGTATCGTGATTTTTTTTTTTCATGTTTTTTGTTGAGGACTTTGAGCTGCCTTGTGTATGAACGTTTTTGAATGCTTTTTAACTTTAGCGTTTTATTGCTTGAATGCATAAATGTTTAAATGAATTTCATGTGATTTTATTGTACAGCACCTTGGTCGCCTTGAGTGTTGTAAAGAGCTCTATAAAGAAAATTGATTGATTGATTGAACTGCGTAATACAAATAAACTTGCCTTGCCGCACATTAGCATACAGTATGACCCAACTGCCTTTTGTGTTGAGGACAATGCTGTAGTCATATAAATGGAGGAACTATAGCAAGACCACACAAATACTTCTGTCTGTGTATACATTTATTCAAAAACACAGTGAGAGGTTTTTCCCTGAGTGAGAAGTGAGATTTCTATGACTTTATTAACTTCAATCCATATTCTGTGTGAGAAACATGTTAGGTGTGTAGGAACAGAAAATGGCTTAAAAACAAAGCTATTCAATTATGTAGAGACGAGTAAAAGGAAGAGGATTCCAAAACAGCCGTTGGCAAAAGATCTACAATATGCAACAAAGCCTCCAAATCCCTCAAGTGAAAACAATAAACAACTTTACAAGAACTCGTGTCTGAAGCCATCGCGTTTCAAAGCCTCCGTTCTTTTTAATAACTCGCAACATAAATCTCAACTCTTTCTGCACACCCTCAGAACATATTTGACTTTCTAAACATTGATTACCCCTGGTCTCATGAAACACAGGTGTGAGTCAGGGCTGAGGCTGAAATATACGCAAACCAGGAAAACAGAAAAGCATGGCTAAAAAGAAGGGAAGGCAAGTTTGTTTGTATAGCACAGTTCATACGCAACGTGATTAACAAAACAAGATAGAAATAAATAATCAGACTAAGTAAGTCAGTAATGTTTATTTATATCGCGCATTTTTACAGACCAAGGTCACCCAAAGCGCTTTACAATGTTCAGAGTTCAGGTTTTTTTCCAATCATTCCACACAGGGTGATGACGGATTCGCCTCACATTTTCAGGAAGACTGTTCCAGATTTTAGCTGCAGAAATATGAAACGCTGCCTCCCCATGTTTAGACCAGACTCTGGGACCAGCAGGAGGCCAGTCCCTGTGCTCCTCAGAGTGGGAGTTAATTCGAGATTAGAGTTTTAGAGTCAAAAGGTATATAGGAGGATTTTCCCAAATTTTAGGAAAGAATCCCCTCTCCACTTTTTGACCAAAACTCTCTGGTCTTATTTGACGTATTACCAGAATGATTGACAGTTGGGAGGACCAATAGTCTTGATGATCCACCGGGAAGTAGAAAATCCTCCTATATATCTTTAAGTTGAAATAATTTTAAACATAATGACGAAGGAACAAACTACCTTTTAGATACATACAAAAGTTCTACTGTTAAAAGAGCAAATACCTCCAACACACCAGTCGCAGCCTGTGTGTAATAATAACAATAATAATACAACGAACTTATAAAACGCTTTTTTGGACACGCAAAGACGCTGTGTACCACCAGGGGGCCTCATACCTCAACCTGAGAGCCACAAAGCTAAACTCTTTTTGAGGACGTAGCTTGGTTTGGCTCAGCCCTCCTCCACGTGTCCTGATTACAGTCCACTGCTCTGAATCGACTAATGTAGGTTGTAGTTAGAATAATTCAGGCTAATATTCAGGATCACAGGGAGGTGAAAGCTAATGGAATTAACACAACCTGGATGAACATGGTGCGGGGGGAGAAGAGGACAAAGAGAGGACACGAACAGATTTAAACAATAGTGCACCAGGGCAATAGTGTACCAATATTCTCCCAATGTGCAACTAAAACGTAACCAAAAGCATTAAATACGCACACACATACACGTACACACAATATAAAATTCCCAAAGAACACACACTTTCTCTGTTTAAAGCTGGGGAAGCAAACTTTGAAAACAGAAATTCCCATGTGCTACCGATTGTCTAAAAACAAAATTGGACCAAACATTTTACACACACAGAGGCATAACATATGACGATGTGATAAAAATCCACTCGTTTTCACATCGCATGTATTCTCTGGCCTCTGTCGCATTCTTCGAGCAGGCTTTTCAGACAGAAAAGTGAAAAATAGAGGACCACCCACACTCAGCCTTAACTCAGCCGAATAGTGAGAGCTTGTGTGAGTGTGTGGCATGAGTTGTGTGTGTGTATTTGTAGTATTATCATTTTTACTTTAATTTGTTTATTTATTTGTATTATTATTACTGTCTATAATTTTTTTATTGTTGTTGTTATAATTATTTTGTTTTTGTTTTATTTTTACTTGACTGTATCTACTCTGCTATCCTATGTTCTTTGGATATCATCATGAGGACCCCCCACAAAAACGAGATGATACATCTCATGGGGTTTATCCTCCAATAAAATGTCCATAAATAAATAAATATAAATAAATAATCAGCTCTCAGCCTAAAGCATCAAATAGTGACACTCTGCTCTTTCTTACACGTATGCAGAAGATAACGAGATAGAGAGATGAAGACTGCATACAGTGATACAGTCTGTTCACAGCTTTTCAATATCCTAAGACTCTTTCTATTGGATCTGACAAAGTATAATGAAAACATAAAGCTGGGGTACCTGATTTTAAGTAACGGGTATTTGATTTATGGAAACAAGAACTTACGCTCACAAGTTTTGTAACCACTTGGAGAAACTCCAACATCAAGCCATTAGAATCATACTACAGTACTCCTACACATAACCAGTTGCTGATGATGGCTACAAAGAACTAAAATTGACCATATTGAAACAAAGGAGAAACTTTGCAGTGATGTGCTACGGCTACAAGCTGCTGCATGGACTAGTCCCAAAAGCTCTCCAATCCCAGTGTCCAATCATCAAAAGAACCCCTATCCAAACACGGAACAAAGCACTGATTCATGTGGGCATAGAGCACCCAACAAGTCGAGCACTGGATCGCTCTCCCATCTGATTTGCTACTAAATTACTAAACAAAATTCCAAGACTGTGGGACTGTCCTACTCTGGACTCTTTTAAAAATTAACTATGGGACGTTGAGGAAAGGCAGATCTTTGATATAATGTTTAAATACCCAGCCGTCAAATCCTTCGGGCACGACGTTTTGAACACAAAGTTGTAATAAAAAAATAAAAATAAAGTGATACATTTTGAACAAATAAGATTTATGCATCATGTGGGATTTTGCTGTGGATTTTGTATTTTATTTTGAATCGTGATTTTATTTCAGTTTTGCTTCCTGTCTTGTTCTCTTGATTGAGAGAATCACCTGTCTTTCTATATTTACCCTGTGTCTATTTTTACCCTGTGCTGCTCTCCTCTTGTTGCTGGTTCATTGTATAGTCAATGTCTGTTATGTTCTGTTCCTGGCTCCCTGGATTTTTGAGTTATGTTTTTACCTGAACTTTTTTTTAAATGATCATCAAACCATTATTTTTGGTATTCCTGCATTTTGGGTCCACATTAATTCTACCATGTGACAATTACATGCACAAACTATATGCACCTACTACACTCTATGATAATGCAATGGTAAAAGTTTGATATTATGGCCTTATTCACTTTGGTTTAACTCCATGAGGCCACAGTGAACCCACACTGTAATCCTCTGTTAGTCACAGTGGCCCCTGAGGCCTCTCCGCTGCCTGTAATACCATATAATGCCCTTATGTTTGTGTGTGGCCGGTCTCCACAATCTCCACAGTCTGGGTTTGTGCTGCAGCAATTACTGTGGGGCCAGATGTAAGAATACACACTTTCTCTGTTTAAATCTGCGGGAAGCCAACTTTGAAAACAGAAATTCCCATGTGCTACTGATAATCTAATACAAAATTGGACCAGAAATGTTATACACACACAGTAATAAATGCACCAATAATAAAATGACTTTCTCTGTTTTAAAGCTGGGGACTTCAACTTTAAACAGGCATAACATACGACAGTGAACCCACATTGTAATCCTCCGTTACTCACAGTGCTCCCTGAGGCCTCTCCGCTGCCTGTATTACCATATAATGCCCTTATGTTTGTGTGTGGCCAGTCTCCATAGTCTTCACAGTCTCCACAGTCTGGGCTTGTGTTGCGGCGATTACTGCGGGGCCAGATGTAGGACAAACATGAACTGTGTCGAACAGCGCTGCATAAATGGCATGTTTTATTCATTCTCACATGGGCCGCCTCCTTAAATGTTTCCCTGAAAGCTGGGGCTGGACTGATAGGAGCTGACATCTCCAAGTGCATTTGGTAACGTCCCGCGGTCTCCTCATTTTGCGCCGCACAGCAGTCAGTTAGATCACTGGCCTGCAGCTGACTGAGTGCATGTTCTTGGAGGGTACTGCGAGGGTAATTAAGGCCACACGACAAGGAAACAGTGCCTGCGACTGAGATTTGCCCATTTGTGCAGCTGTAGTGCAATGGTGTAAAGCCTGATGTAACAAGACAGGAGGAAAACATGTACCTAAAACACGTTTAAAAGATTATTAGGGAAGAAGCTTCTTTTAGATCTGAAGATCTGTTAGATAGAGGGAAGCCTCACTGGCACAACCAATAATGAGCAGATCCTTATCCACAGCTTGTGTGGATTAGCCGTTATTGTGAAGGAAATGAGGCACTTTATTATCTCATGTTGTCCATTAAACAGCAGCATACAGGTTATTAAAGCAGGCAGAATAGAAGGAAGATGGTTGAATATCTATAACTACCTGTAGACTGCCTGTAGAGGTTTGTTATGTTTATGATAAAGTGTATTTATAAACCTGAAAGTGGCTGACCTGAGAGATACAAGATGAAAACTGTGATGTAGGGCTATACAAAAATTGATTTAATTGAATTGATAAGTCCAATACGATACGTAGGACATATACTGCATTTGCATTACCAAAAGAATCATGTCCCCAAAGAACTAGTATAGAAGTATTTGCATCAGAAGGGCCTCACTCTTCTTCTTATTATTTCATTTGATCATTTGAGTTATTGTTTTCCACTGTCCCATGCTTTTAATGCATTATTGGTGCAGTTCAAAGCTGTTTTGATCCTTTTTGGAGTCAAAGTGGCTGAAATCCTGGTTTTCCTATTCAAAGAGTGAGGTGAAGCAGCCTCCCCCAGATCCCTCACTCCCACAGTGGACTGTGTGAGAGCACTCAGCTCGTGCTGGTTGCTATTTTGGTGATGGTTTCTAATATCCTGCTTTGTTTAGTAATGTATTGCACGTATGTACTATTTATTATTAGTTTCGTAGCAAAAGACAAGGAAAGAGAGAGCTTGGTTTGAGGCAGGCAGTATCCGTGCCTCACCATTGGGGGCAATAGTGATTCTGAAGTTCACACCCGAGTTGCTAACAAACAATCGGTCCAATACGCTAATTATTTTACTTTTATGATTATTTTAATTCGGGGCGAGAGTAGCTCAGTTGGTAGAGCAGTGGCCTTTAGGCCTGAAGGTCGTGGGTTCGAGCCCACCATAAGACCTACTTCACGACTCCCGCTGATGACTGCTGTCGTTGTGTCCTTGGGAAAGACACTTAACCCCACTTTGCCTGAAGCCCCCGCTGAAAGATCTCAGCTCCTGTGGACTCACCACCTGCAGGAGGATCAGTGAGGGGCTGGTGCTCTGTGAACTGGGTGCCGCTCTGACTGCCACCCCCCCGACCCAGAAATGGATTAAGGGGAAGAAAATGGATGGATGGATGGATTATTTTAATTTGATTGAAGATAATATTTTTTTCTAAACTGGACTTTCAGGCCCTGTTTATACTGAGACGCTGCGCAGACGTTTCCAGGCTATTAACAGAAACGACATGGCTCCTAATGCAAATTTCTCAGCGTTCACATGAGGTTGAAAAACGATGTAGTTCTAGCGCCCGGCCAGTAGTGGGCAGAGAAACTTTACAACACGACACACGACCCCCAGCCCCGTGCCCAGCCCCCCTCTTGGCAGTGTACTCACTTCTTGTGCAAGACCTTCAGAAAGTACCAACATCATTCTGCCTTTTAACAGCAGCTGTGAACATGGAAACTGAACCTAGAGCTTCGCGTGGTCTCGTTTGGACGAACGAAGAAGTAGAATTATCCTCTGTCCCGCGCTGGAAGCCCACGAAGCTAGTTAGTGCGCGCGGCGCCATTGTTGTTTTTGTTTGTTCTCTGCTACTGCGCATGTCCAAATTTACGTGCGGAGAGCAGCGCGGAGGTGGGGGTCAGAGCATAGGGGGATTTCACACCTTTTCCCTCTCGCGAGTGTGAAAGAGAGTCCCCGCTGTGCAGCGTTTCTGAGTTGTCCCACTCTGCAGGCTGGATCTGAACACGTACGTTTTCACCCCCATGAAACACAGTCTCCGTATGAACGGTTGGTAGCAACCGACATCCAACTATACCGTTTTACTGCAACATTGTCTCCGTGTAAACTCAGCCTCAATCAAAGCAAGAAGTAGTAGGCCGCCACAGGACCTACGAGGTTTGTTTCAAATAGTGGGAGGAGCAAGAGATTGTCAATCTCGTGCCTTATGTTGAAAATTGACCAGATTCTTTAACGTTTCTTGACATCCTGCCCGGCTTGCGATCACTCGCAGATCGCATGACAGTGCTTCCTCGAAAAAACACTGATTCGAACACTGCTCAAGAGTTCTGCAACTTGTTCCCCAATCTCAAACCTCACCACACGTCACTGCTCTAGCTCTAAGTTTGGAAGTGTTGACATCTTACAGACTGGTTTATGGCGGTATGTCGGAGGCCAGTTGTTTAAGACATTAAAAAAATCTTGCTCTCATCTGATCCGTAAGACCACAAAACAAAAATGTTTTAGAAATCAAGTTAAATGAATCAGAGCAACAGACTTATTGTTGTTCTTGCCTATTCTTAGTGAGATTCAGATTCAGCTGATTTGCCGTTAGCAAAATCACATTGGAATACATTTACAAAAGTCTCATGTGCAAAAACATAGATATATAAAAACCAGAGAAAAAGAAACAGCTGTGGAAACAGGAGATTTGTGATTGAAAACCATCACTGGTGTACAGAGGCACATGTCTGGCAGCAGTGGGTCTCTCTTTAGTAGTGCATTGTGATTGCTAATTATGTCAAACGGTTAATTGATCATTAGAAAACCCTTGTGTAACGATGCTAGCACTGTTGGAAACTGATGAGAAACAATAACCAGGGTTTTTTCAGTTTGTGATTGTCGAATTTGCTTTAGAATTACTTTACTGTAATCCCATTCATTTTCATTTGACTGGAAATGTAAAATGGAGGTATGTGCAATGTCTAACAAGCCAATCTGCTTTATTGATATAACACATGGTGGAAAGAGAGAGACTTGCCTAGGCAGCAGCAGGCTAACCCCCAATATATACCAGCCGTGAGGTCACCCTCGGCCTCACTGGATTGGTCGGTTACGAGGACCAGACAGAAGACAGTGGTGGCAGATGGGAGTACATTCATCTCAACAGTAATACTAAAGAAAAGTCTTCAATTAATATATACCCAAAAGACATATGGATTGCTCAGATAAACAAAAAAAACAACTAAATGAATAAATAGAAAACCATAAAATGAATGGGTTAGGATTAGGGAATAAACAGTATCAAATCAAAACCAATGAAATAAATGAAAATAACATGAAAGAACACAACTGATACAGTATTAAAAGCCAGAGAATAAAACAAAGTGGGTCTTAGGACGAGACTTAAAATCCAGTTGAATGCAATAGAACATAGAAAGACAAAAAAAATAACATTCAAATGAATCGAATCAAAACAAACTCACTGTGTTAAAAGCCAGAGAATAGAATAAAAGTGGGTCTTGGGACTCAATGAATCACAAACAATGAAATGCAGAATGTAGAATGAAGATTGTACAGTAGTTTTGTGGATTGCTGCACTTACTCTGCCATGAGCCAGACTCCCAGGACGCCGCCGTCCATCTGCTTGTCCACGAGTCTGGTGACGTCGGCGATGGCCTGGGTCAGTGTGCCGGGCTGAGCAGACGAAAACACACAACTCAGCTTTAAAACTGTCACCACACATTCACTTTAACTGACACTAAACTGGCACCAGTACAACGGCATGACAAACATAATCACCATATGTTAAACAGCAGGTCATGGTACGTGTGAGAAGGAATTCAAATATATATATAGAAAAGATGTATTGATATTTACTTTTTGCTTTTATGTAGAATTTACAGCTAGCTAAGAAGCCTTGAAGTTACTTATTGTATTTTTTGTGTGCTCTTTGTGCGCTTTATTATGCTAATAATACGAGGAGCACTACGTCCGCGCACAAACTCCTAAAGACTTCTCTCCCGCTCACGCTGCTTCTATTGACGGAAGTGAGCGGGAGAGAAGCGAGAAGTCTTTAGGTGTTAGTGCGCGGACGTAGCGCTCCTCGTATTATTACGCCTCACAATATAGTACCTCTTTTATCCGCTGAGAAAATCAACATGTTACATTTCTGTGTATTTCACGTGGAAGAGTTTTGTAGCTTCTAACGGGAGCTGATTTGGTACTATACAGTATGTGGAAGAGGCAGCGTTTGTGCTCCGTTTGCATGACAGAGCACACGGACAAAGATCACACAGGTACATATCAAATAGTCTAAGGCTATATCCACACGAAGACAAAACGCTTATAATTTCAGAAACTTTTTCTGTAAACACGGAGTTAGCTCAGTAAATGTGTGCGTCCATATGAATGTAGTCAATACGCCTGAAAACGCAGTGAAACTATGCCAGACCTGTTGGTGGCGCTGTGACGCAATGACGGGATCAAGCCCAAACTTCCGTGGGCATGCGCGGAATTTTGTAAACAGACAACATGGCGAGTGGGCGAGCTGGTACTACATTAGTATGGACGGACGATGAGGTTGAACTGTTGCTTCGGGTCGCACTGGATTACAAAACCAACAAGCTACATTGTTGTTGTCATTATTTTCTGAGTGCGGCGCATGCGTGCTTTAACAAGAGGCGGGGCGATGACGCAAGCGTCTCAGATACATTACGGAGAGGCAGTAACCACGGAGCGGCATATACGGAGTTTTGAAATCTTTCCACTCTGGGACCTACTTTCAAAAATTTTCGTTTACACCCCCCCAAAACGCCGGCCTCGTATGGACGATACACTGGATTGATAAAGTATTTTTGCGTTTAGGCCTGAGCTTGACTTCGTGTGGACAGGGCCTAAGGTAAGCTAAGAACATATGTCAGTATGTAAAAACGGTGGCCTATTCCTTTAAGTTAGAGATTTAAGCCAGTATAATGCAGCTTCTTTATAATCAGGTAAATAGTTCCACAATATCTTATTATATAGTTTCAGTGTAGTTTTAGTTTATTAACTTTATTTCAGACTCTAGGTCCAATTTAAAGCATACAGACAAAAACTAACAACCAAACAGTTATTATTATTGTTGTTATTATTATTCTTATGTACCTCCAGCAGAAGTTTAGTCCAGTATTCGGACACAACAAAAACAGAAACACATGCACACAGTTAGGCCTAGTGTGAGATTTCATAACACTTTTAAGCAACTTTTGAGTACTTTTTTGAGGCTGCACCCCCGCAAAGCTCCTGGCCCGGACCACGTGTCTCCGGCCACTCTGAGACACTGCACCAGTGAGCTTACTCCTGTGTTCACGGACATTTTCAACACCTCTCTGCAGTCCTGCCATGTCCCGGCCTGCTTCAAATCCTCCATCATTGTCCCCGTCCCGAAGAAGCCCAGGATCACAGGACTCAATGACTACAGACCTGTAGCACTGACGCCTGTCGTCATGAAGTCATTTGAACGCCTGGTTCTCTCCTATCTCAAGTCCTTCATCTCCCCCCTCCTGGACCCCCTCCTGGACCCCCTGCAGTTCGCCTACAGAGCCAACAGATCTGTAGACGACGCCATTAACCTGGCCCTCCACCACATCCTACAGCACCTGGACTCCCCGGGGACCTACGCCAGGGTCCTGTTCGTGGACTTCAGCTCTGCCTTCAACACAATCCTGCCATCCCTGCTCCAGGACAAGCTCTCCCAGCTCAACGTGCCCGATTCCACCTGCAGGTGGATCACTGACTTCCTGACAGACAGGAAGCAGCGAGTGCGTCTGGGGAAGAATGTCTCATGGGGCTTTCAGACCGCCAACGCTGAAACACGGAAGCCCCGCTCACCAGACGCGCATTCTCTAGTTTTCAGACGCAGAGGACTTCACACCAGAACGTCCTGACGCGAGCCAGAAGTACCGGCAGTAGCCGGCCGGCTCTAATGCTAACAGAACTATGCTAGCGGCTTCTTGTGTACAGATCTTCTCCAATATGCGTGTCTTTGCTAACAGACATTACACGGGCTTTATACAACAGTATGTGAGATTTCAGAACACTTTTAAGCAACTTTTGTTAAAGTTAAACTCATCATTCTATCAATGTGCAGAAGCCTGTACTTTTCCCTTGTTTTGTCTATCTGAAGGCCAAGCTACAAGCACACCGTGGAAGCTGCTGATTGGAGGTCTCCATGCCTCCGCTCTGTATAATACACTTGCATTCTGTTGTATCTGTGTTCGTGTTGTTCGTGCTGTCTCTACCATCGACAATAAAACATGTCTTCTGTCTGAATGAAAGACGCGATCCCAGACTTTGTCATCTTCTTCACTAGTTTAGCCACACGTATCTAATGTCTTCGGGAAAGAAAATCCTTCTCTTAGTATTGACTTTGAGTAAATATAAACATAAAAAATGGCCTCCTCCAGACACCAGCGGTCCCCCACACACACATGACCTGCACTAGGACTGAAAAACCAGCACTGCTATAGCCACTTTTTACATAATACATCCTGCACATATTATATTTTTAACTGTAACATATTTGCACACACGCCTTTTGCACACACGCCTTTTGCACACACGCCTTTTGCACAACCTGAGTGATTCCATCTATGCCAAAATGACATGTACATTTCTCCATTGTGAGATCAATAAGGTTTATCTTATCTTAAACATATCTTTCCTTATTTCACCTCAGTTCCTCAGAAGTCTGTGTCAGAAGTCAAAGAATTGAAAACCTGCTCCAGTCCACTCCCAGCGACACTATTCTCCTTCTGACAGGAGGATCAGCTGATTCACCACACTGGAATTTAAGGCACTCGACTTTATTATTCACAGAGATAAACAATGATATGTTTGACGTCTTTGAGGCTTTGGTTTGGTGCTGGTTCAAGTCAAAGTCGGGGAGAGTTTGGTTTGTAAACATCGCACTAGTTTAGTCTATTATCCGGCTGTAAATAAATTGTATCGCGCTATATATTTAAAATCACTTTTTAATTGTACGAACAATAACTTTGTTTCACATTAGTTACTCTATATCATTACATCATGTACATTTCCTGTCTTTTTGCACACCCTCATTTTGAGAATTTTAGAATTTAGAATTTAGTTTATTTCAAAGGGGACAATGCAATATAATAAAACACATGATTAAACATGAGTTAAAAAAGCCAGAATTA
Organism: Knipowitschia caucasica; assembly: GCA_964034765.1. Lineage (NCBI taxonomy): Eukaryota > Metazoa > Chordata > Actinopteri > Gobiiformes > Gobiidae > Knipowitschia > Knipowitschia caucasica. The sequence goes on along the minus strand of OZ035824.1, from coordinate 39,009,266 downwards.
GCCAAGGAGGCTTTTTTCATCTGTTCATCTGATTGATCCTGTTTATGGCAAATGTGTGTGAATTTCTCCATTGTGTGATCAATAGAGTTTGATCTTCTCTTGTTTTATCACGATTCGTCACAATCCTGAGCACCGTTTCAACTGCATCGCGATACTTTTGATGTAATATATCTAATTTCAGTGTACAGCTTAAATACTCGTTCACAAGAAATAATTATTGCACATGATTTGTACTTTGGAAGACTTAAAATAAACGTCAGATTGACTGAGAGTAGGTTTTGGGAATTTGACTGGGATTTGGATTTGTATTATGATGCTAAACATATGCAAAAAATTGAATATATTGAGTAGTGGTGTTTTGTTACAGCCATAAATACTATTATTACTGTTTAATTTAATATTTTGTAATTACACATGGGTATAACATTCACAACATTGTCATACACAACTGTAGCCTGCATTTCTCAAGGACACAACCCTGACTACATGGTGAGATAAATTACCCTTTCTATTTCTCACATCTATTCTCAATTTTTACACATGAATAAACTTGAATAAACAACAGAAATAATCCTAAAAACAATCTTGGACTATAGTTGACCACTGACATCATTACTCACAGCTGCTGGACAGAGAGATAGAGACATATACTTTTATGATCCGATATCAGGATATTCAAATTAAACTCCACACCCACTTCTGCTTAATACTTCCTACGACAGACTGGCTCTTTTCCAAATCCACTGATAATGTGCAAAGCCATATTCCTCGAAAGGTCCAAAGTTACAAACAAACTAACTTTAAAAAGAAAAAGAAGGATTTTATCTCTACAACTGACGGATTTTATATTTATTTTTTAATGCACTGTGGCTATGTATTATTTTAATCCTGTGTGATTTTAATGTTTTAAGGTTTTTAATTACTTGTTATTTAACTGTGTTTAATATCGTGATGTTAATCGTTGTTTTTAAAAGGATTTTTTTTTTTTTTTTGTATGTATCTGTAGATTCTAATGGTGTGATGTGGGTTGTGCGGCGCTTTGTGTTGCCTTGTGTAGGAAAGGCGCTCTACAAATAAAAGTTGATTGATTGAATAGATTGTGAAAAGCGGGACTGAACTCTGAAATCACAATAAACAATACTGTATGTATCAAAATCCATCTCACAAGTTCCTCGCTCTCAAAACAGTTTGATTTTATCACCAGATTTGACATGGATGTATGTTTGGCTTCTGTCTCGTTCATCAATCAGGTTTTTCAGTGTTAAAGAGAGGACCACCCTTGCAGCCAATCAGCTATCAGTATGTAAAAAAACATTGTTGGGAGATGGGAGTACAAAAAAAGGGTAATTACTGTAATGTATTGTACATAAGGCATTCAAAAAACATACCCGGGTAATATTTTACTCTGGTACAAAGGTCAGTAACGTTACATTGTATTTTAACCCAAAATTAAATAGTGTTTTGTTATCATACTATATGCCACCGCGAGATCAGCAGAAGAGATCAAATCTGCACCAATAGTAGCCGCGGAAGTGTTCTTCCTGAAGCTGAAGCAGAAGCAGGCACTATGTCGGACAATTTATGTGACAGATGGACAGACTCCCATTATTTATAGTTCATGGGGAGAAAAATATGTGGAATATAACAGATAACTGACTTTATGTTCTAACCACATTTAGTTTGTACATATATATCTGGTGAAAGTAACTTCAAAGTAATACAGTAGTAGAAAGGTTTTACAATTCAGAGACAGTAATATTGTAGTGTGGCCCATTACACTACGTTTTTGAAGGAACTTGCCATTGGTTGTGTCTGGTTTGTTCACGACATATAACTTGTTATTAGGTTATTCTTTAGTTTATAACATGTAACTTAGACAAGACACTCTCTGCTGGGACAATTGCGATGCCTGTATAACACAATAACAAGAACAAAAGTTAGGTACACCAGCTTTAAGTGAATAACAGCATTTTACCCTGAGCACTAGGAACCTCTTCATCTTGAACAGAGGCAGCGCAGTCTCCACGTCGGGCAAGTAGACAGACGCGGACTGGGGCCCTGTGCGGGTCTCCTCAGTCCGGGGTTTGGACTCCGTCACGCCGGGTGCATCTTCCGCCTCCTCCGCTATCTCCACGGAGGTCAGGGGATGCTCCATCTGCCCCGTCGTCCCCCCAGAAGCCTCCACTGTGTCCACCATCATAGTGACGGGTCCCTTGAGACACACGCGACCGGTTTTAGTTTCGTTTTCGATTTCAACAAAAGCGCAACAATAAAAAAAAGTTAAACGTCTGAAATAAAGGGTGAGCAAAATACTTACAGTGAAGCAGGTGAATAACAGGTGCACTGCTTCCTTGTTCCGTGATTTGTGTTAATGGGCGTGGACTTGTGTTACGTCATCAACTTGCATATGGCATACTAAACATAATATTATATTATTGTATGGTTTGATTTTTTTTTTTTTACAGGGAGAGTGAACAATAGACATTAGCCAACACCAGAGATGCATTATACTGGTTAGTAAAGTAAATTAACAACGCTGCTGCTACTTATTTAGTCCCTGGGCAGGTTGTAGATGGGTATGACATGCATTATCAGACACACACGCACTCACACACACACACTCAATAGAAAAAACATTAGTTCAATTAGCATAGCTTTTTGCTGGGTTTCAACTGACGACACCACATTCTTCTAGAAGCAAATTGTTTTTAGTGTGCCCATAAAAGCTGGGTTACCTAATTTTCAATTCTCACAAAATATAACTTGTTCCTACAGCTCTCCACACAGTTTGTTTATCACTATCACTATCACATTAAAGCACCTAATTTTCAAACCACACTAACAATAATTATGTAATACAAAAAATGCTATCAAAATAATTTATTCAATTCAAAGTATTTTTTGTACAGTATTAAATCACAACAGCCGGAGGACTCTATACGTTGCCGATTCCGCAACAATAGATCAGAGAATCAGACAGTTCAAACACAGAAAATGCAATAATGACAAACACAGGGTGAATCTAGAATCTGAAATGCATGTTTTTCATTCAATAGATTGAGGATGAATAACTATGACAAAAAGGGCCTTTTTCATTCATGGATAAACATTAATCATGAGGTTATTGGAGATAACAAGGAGGTACAAGGAGGTCTGGGGTCCCCTTTTGCCACATCCTGTAACACACAACTCATTATCCATTTATATGAATTAATCAATTTGAGCTAAATACAATTCTTGAGTCGTACATGAAGTAGTTTACATGTACACAATGCACCGATCTGAGCTATGGGCTACAGTAAGTTTGTAGAGGCAAGTTTCAACTACTGTGTGTCTGACCTTTAAAAACCTTTAAAAACATATTAAACATTGAAAAGATACAATGATTACAGAACCATAGTACTGCAGTTTACAAAAATATAAGTTTTTGAAGGTTGCATCTGTAGCTATTCGTACACTTTGCTCAATTATCATGTAATATGTACTATGGTGTGGTACGACCAGGCTAGGAGTGAGTAGAAAAACTTAACTTTATTTGGTCAGAATCACTATTATAGTGTCTAAAGCAGACTTGGAGATTCTTATCCTGCATTTGTCTCTATTGGTTGGACTACTGCAAGGGTCTGCTCACTGGTCTCTCCAAAAAAAGCGACTAAAAACAGCTGCAGTCCTGACTAGAACCAGGAAGTACCATCACATTAGTCCAGTTCTCAGGTCTCTGCACTGGCTTCCTGTGACAGAGGCAGCTCTGCTTGTGTACAAGTTTCGTGTACAAGCCAATTATTAGTCACAAGTTGTGTTACTGTGTAAAACTCTTATTTATATTTAAAGCAGCCATCGTTCAATCAGATAAAAAGAAAATCAGTTAGAGAGACATACCTTACTTCCCGCCCATGTGACTCACAGGGCTCTTTCTTTTAAGTATGCAAAAGAAAACACATTTTTTGATGAAATAAAGCATGTTTGTGGTCTGATTTGTTAACTACATTGTATTTATATGAGACTCTTTCTTCTGGGACAAACAACATGAATTATTTATGTGGCTAAAAAGTCAGGAACCTCAGCTTTAAGCATTTGACACATGACTTAGAAATGCAGCCGTGCAGACAGGTTAATGGGTGTGTATTTCATGCTGTCTATTACTAAAGGTTACAATTCAGTCTATTTTAAATGGTCATTCGGGCGATATACTTAACCCCAATCCACAACTATCTAAAAATAATCCTTTTGTGTGTCTTTTTGAGTGTGTTAACAGCAGCAAGACAAAACCAGATGGCGTGGACGGTAAATCCCTCATCATTCTCTCTGGTATGTACTCAGACTAGTGTCACCTGTCCCCATTGTTTATCTTTTCAATTTTTTCTCGAAACAGATGGAGGAAGTAGAACAGCTTTACCATAACCAAGACCATAACTATTTCACACATCATTCTAATGGCATTCACCCTATGTCCCAGACTACAGTGTCCATCTGTGTCCCTCACAAAAGAAAAAAACACAAGCTGTCTTAAAACACAGTGGGGAAATGTCAGTGTTGCATCACCAGTTACAGTAGGAATGAGGAGCACACGGCACAAGATAAGTGAACTGAAATAAATAACTCATGCTAAAACGAAATAAAAGCATGTCTAAAATCTACAACTTTAGCATAATGAAGAAGTGAGAATTAGATATAAAATCTCCAACTTTAGCTTATTAAGGAAGTCTAATATACAGTTTGTAAGAGTGAAACAGATGAAATAAATAAAAAACCTGTCAGACCTCTGAAGCTAAGTAAGGCAGGGCCTGGTTAGTAAATATCTGGGATCGCCAGGTGCCACAGGGGAGCGGCTGCGGCTGTAAAGTGCCAAACTGACGTTGTTCCCTCTGGCAAGACACTTCACACACATTGCCTCGAACAAGTCTGGTGTGTGTGTGAATGGTCGGTGGTGTTTGGAGTGATGGAATAAAGTCACGCTGTGTGTTAAAAGCCAGAGAACAAACATGGTTCTTAAGACAAGACTTAGCTGTTTTTACATCGGGAGGCAGAGCGTATAACCACGTATTCCAATGTGCGGCTCAGGACGTCATTCACAAAGCTCATAAAAGGTTTATTCTGGTCTAAATCTTGTCCTGAAATCTTTTCCTAAAATACCATTCAATGCCATTTACACTTCATCTGGTCATAATGCTCCTGTGTGTTCTGCAGCGGATCAGCGTGAAGCCAATCGCTCTCCTCCTCCTCCCACCGATCCTGGAATAACGGCCACATTTCATCTTGGCTCTGGCTCCGCTTTAATGCAGTCTGACAGAGCGTACTGTTCCAAACACTTATTCCCCGTCACAACTCTGTCAGGGAGCTCATCCGACGTCTTGTTACGACTTTAAAGACCATTTCAGTCATAATCTGCAGCCCTCAAAGAAACCAAGAGGGATTTCTTAAAGGCCTTGTTTCGCCATGGTTACTTAACTCTCCTCCCACAAACCTCCCGCACTCGGAATCCAATGATTTTTGTTGTCTGTGTGAATGGTGAACGGCCACTTGCATTGGGAGCCTCTGGGAGCTTTCAGGTAATTGCTTCATTAAACACTGGGAGTCTTTGCTCGAGTGATGGGTCAACAATGAAACTTGGCTGGAAATAGTATCATCGCTGGAAGACATATTCACTTCTAAATCTTCGTGCAAAACTGACATTTAGTTCGAGGCGTTTTAGGATGAAGTAAACACATAGAACTGAAACTGTAGACTTTTTCCAACAATTTTCTTTTGATTATCAATGTATACCCTGCTTTTCGACTTGCATAACCAAGAAACTTTAATATAGCCCTTGCCTCGGGATGTCAAAGAAAAGTAATCCAGCTTTAATAGAAAGCAAACTTTGTAATTTATAAATAACTTTAAAATCCACACACATGTAGTTCCTCACCCTCAATACTGGTTTGTTTTCACATGCATGTATTTTTGTTTAGTTTGGGTGAAAAAGAAACCGATTAGCTCTCGGTATGTAAAAGATAAAATGTTACTTAAACTCTTTCTTGTTGGAACAAACAAAATGTATTTATGAATCAGAACAGCAGAATGGTACTCCTGCTTTTTGATTCTCTGATCTGTGTTGGCGAATCGACAGCTTTACAAAGCAGTTATCTTGATTCTCTTTACAAAGTCCATCAAGCTAACTGCTGTTGTGATTTAGGGCTTTAACAAAAAAATAATAGAATTTGTTAAGTACTTTGAGTCGCCTCGTGGATGAACTGTGCAATACAAAGTGTGCTATACTATAACCTTGCCTGTATATATATCTACTACAATATATACAGGTATATTGTAGTAGATATATATTGCTAAATCTGGAACAATCTTTCTGAAAGTGTGAGACAGGCCTCCTCTCTGACAACGTTTAAAACATGGTTAAAACAGTTCTGTTTAGCTGTGCATACAACTGAGGGATTTCATATTTTTATCTTTCTTTTGAATGTACTGTGATTATTTATGAGTTTAATGCTATCTTGTTTTGTTCAGCACTTCGAGTTGCCTTGTGTATGAATTGTGCTATATAAATAAACGTGCCTTGCCTTGCCTATATAAGTGTTCGCAATGTTTTGTCTTAAAAATAGAAACAGTAGATTTTTTTTTAAAAAACTATTCATTAGCTTGAGAGTGAGACGATGTTTATCACAGGCCTTTTTCCACTTTACATAACCAACAAACTCAGAAAGCTCTTGCCCCGCGATGCATTTACTCATTCAGGGAAATGGGGATAAGAATAATCCATATTGTTTGTATCTAGGCCAAGTTATCAACACAACTGCAAAAGTGCTGCTGCTCGCCGACAGGCATTAGACAGCTGTACTCTACTTACAGTAAGTTTTTGTTGCCCTCAAAAGACACTGATGTTTACAACCAAAGCGATTTTGCATGAATTTTTGATACAGGTTAAATAATACATGTCACATATCCGGTGGATGTAGCCACGGCGACGCATGTAGTGCATCTTAACTGCGAGACACAAGTCAAGCTCAGGGTTCGTTAAATGGGGGACCTTTGTAATGCTATAGAGCGTCTGGGAAGCTATGAATAAGACATACGGAGGGGTAAAACTGTGTTTATTTTCTATAAGGCAAGGCAAGTTTATTTGTACAGCACAGTTCATACACAAGGCCACTCAAAGTGCTTGACACAACAAGACAGAAATAGTAAACATATGTTGACTGCCTTAAAACAAGATTTGCCAATGGGACAAGCAAAATGATCTCGTTTAAAAAAAACATCTCTCTTGAAATTAGAAAATAAAGCCTCAGTTCTTGAAATAAGACAAAATGGGATTGTCCCATTGGCAAATCCAGTTTTAAGACAGAATGTTCTCAAATTAAGAGGTGTTCAGGAAGAGTGATTCAGATTTATTATTTGACTTATTCAAACTCAAACATACTTCTTGCACTTCTTCATCTTGACCTTTTCATCATAACCCTCAAGCTCAAGCTTCATTTTCTGCTTGTCTGTGGGGTCTAGTGGTGTGAATGTGGATGAATGAGAGCGTGATCGTAACTTCCTATAGTTAACCCTGCTATAAAGAAACGGCTTTAGATACAAAGATTCTATGCTGGCTCAGGTGTGCTGTGTATGAGGCTGTACTGTACTGATGTATGTATGGAGGCTTTACAGAATGCACCTGCTAATATTATATATAACCTGTTTTTCATCTTGTTTTCATAATAATGATAATAAGAATGGCTTAGCACCGGCGGGTTGTGGAGTGAATGGACGTTGTGAAAGTGGTTATATCAATGCTTGTTTACTTTTCTGAGCAGTGGGAGCCATCTCTATCTATTTCCAGATCAAAAGCCGTGCATACAGTGTAAAATACAGCTGCAGAGGAGACTGAGGGAAAGGAGTAAGACTGAGGGAGAGACCAGAGAGAGAGACTATAGAGAGAGAGACCAGTGAGAGAGAGACCAGAGAGAGAGACTGTAGAAAGAGAGATTAGAGAGAGCGACCAAGGAGGGACGAGAGAGAGAGAACACAGAGACACCAGAGAGAGAGACCAGAGAGAGACCAGAGAGAGAGACCAGAGAGAGAGAGAGAGAGACCAGTGAGAGAGACTAGAGAGAGAGAGACCAGAGAGCAACCAGAGAGAGAGACTATAGAGAGAGAGAGATTAGAAAGAGAGATCAGTGAGAGACCAGAGAAAGAGACTAGAGAGAGTAGAGAGAGACCAGAGAGAGAGACTGTAGAAAGAGAGATCAGAGAGAGCGACCAAGGAGGGACCAGAGAGAGAGAACGCAGAGAGACACCAGAGAGAGAGACCAGAGAGAGACCAGAGAGAGACCAGAGAGAGACCAGAAAGAGACCAGAGAGAGAGACCAGAGACCAGGGAGAAACACCACCAGAGAGAGGTACTCCGCAATATATCGTATAGAATGTATAGATTTGACCTGCTTGTATTCTTTGCAATTTTACCCATAAACACATTATATTGAGTCATACTGAGCATATTTACTATATAATCTTCTTTGTGGCAGTTCAGATGACATCAGTTGACTTCACAGCTCAACAATCCACTCTAATGCGTCCCCGGGCACACTTCCTTCACGTAATATTTCAAAGACGTTATCAAATTATGTCCCAACGTGTTAATGTGCGTCTCCTATACAACAACGACGCCTGATCTGGCTTCACCAGGATGTGACCGAGGGGAAAACATATTCTGTGTGGAGCCCATTCAGATGACTTTGTATATTCAATTACTGTCCAGAGTGAGACCAGAGAAAGACCAGATAGAGAGACCAAAGAGAGACTAAAGAGAGACCAGCTAAAGAGAGACCAGACAGAGGCAGAGAGAGACCAGAGAGAGAGAAAAGAGAGAGACCAGAGAGAGAGAGGGATAGGCAAGAGATAAAGACTTGAGAGAGACCAGAGAGCGACCAGAGAGACCAAAGAGAGACGAGAGAGCTAGATCAGCTAGAGAGACCAGACAGAGGCAGAGAGAGAGAAAAGAGAGATACCAGAGAGCGAGAGGGATAGGCCAGAGAGAAAGACTGGAGAGAGACCAGAGAGAGACAAGAGAGAGATCAGCTAGAGAGACCAGACAGAGGCAGAGAGAGACCAGAGAGAGAGAGACCACAGAGAGACCAGAGAGAGACCAGGTAGAGACCAGGGAGAGAGACCAGGTAGAGACCAGAGAGAGGGACCAGAGAGAGACCTGAGAGAGACCAGAGAGAGATCAAAGAGAGACCAGAAAGTGAGAGACCAAACTTGTTCTTATTTTGTTAAGCACTTTGAGTTGCCTTGTATATAAAATGTGCTATACAAATAAACCTGCCTTGCTTATTCTAGTCTCCAACAGCAATTCTCTCACTAAACAGAAATATGTTATTGGTAAATGACAAAATACATTCTTCAAATCAGAAATCTATCGGACCAGCATCCTATACTGTAATGCAATTATAATGTTCAGGTATTTTCTACAAAAAGCTCTAAAATATGAGGCAATGAATGTTGGTACAAAGCCAGTCATTTAGCCATTTTTTTTTCAAGGGAGACTTTTTAAAACAAGATATTTTTGCTTGTCCCATTGGCAACACACACTTGCTTTAAGGCCGTGCTCAAATAAAGATACATTTAGCCAATTTTAAGCTATTTTTCCCTTATTTTTCATCACTGTTTGCAGTGTATGGGCTTCTTATTGTGTGACCATGTTCTGTGGCTGTATGACCTCAGTGAAGGCTTTGATCAGTGCGTGACAAAGCTGGACCCAGTGACCGGCAGCTGACCAGTCTTTGCTGACCCCGAGGTGAAGCTTCCAGACCACTGCAGACTTTCACTTGACCTTGGACACCACGGCTAGAACACAAAACGACACACTCAAAACATGATCTAGTGTAAGGCTGAGCAATATTGGAATAAATGACAAAAATCGTATTAATTTTTCTTTGAGCTAGCTCACAATTTTGCTTTTTTATTTGGCAAGTGTCTTTTTGCAGCCATTTTTCTCATCCACGTTTCCTGGTCATGGTCATTATCTATAGGGCTATCTGAGTTCACTTAATACAAAACAAAAATGCCGTATTTTTGAACAGGCCTAAATCACAGCAGTAGTTATCTCGGAGGACTTTACAAAGCTGTCGATTCACCAACACAGATCAGAGAATCAAACACAAGAAATGCAGTGATACAATATTGAGCCATTGGTCCAAGGGGCGAATGACCATAAATGTTGCTACATGTAAATATCTGTAAATGTCGTTGAATGCGGATTACCCTGGATCATCACCACTGTCCTTAGACCCTCCTGCATTGGAACGCACCCAGATATAAAACAACATTCTAAAGAACACATGGACAATCAGTGGTTTATTGATGGTGTGTCTCTTTCGTGGCACCTGTGGACTGTCTTCCCCGGCCTGGAATTATGGGCAGAGTCTTGGATCTTCAGCGTGGAGCGGATCCCTCTCACTGTTTCTCTTTTTGAGTGGTTCTTTGCCGATGCAGGAGGGTCTAATGACAGTGATGATCCAGGACATTCATACATTTAAAAACATTTCTGGGCAGTGGTCATCCCGTTCCCTATGGACCAACGGCTTCTATGTGTTTGTTAATATTGCACTTCCTGTGTTAAAAAACTGTTTGAATCTCTGATCTGCAGTTAGTGAATCAACAACTTTGTAAAGCCCTCGAGTTGATTGGCTGAGTGAGGGTGATCTTCAAGTTTTTCCTTTCCTGTCTGAACAAGCTGATTTAATTAAAGATATGACAGAGGCCAAATATACATGCGTGTGTAAACCAGTGAAAGAAGCAACTGCTTAATTATAGAGCGAGGAATTAGTTAAATATATTGTATTCTGGATCATTTGTGGGGGGTTCTAACACACACTTAAGGAGAACCAAATAAATACATAATGAATGATAGCTGGTTCATTCTGCTGGGAGGCATATTCAGGGTCACAGGTTCAGAGCGTGTCTCCAAATGCACTTTCAAAGCTCACGTAACGGGTTCAGGTTCAGCTCCAGTTCCTGAGCTCAGGGACCGGGGGGACTGCAGTTCCTGCTGTAGCCGCATAGAGGCAGTGTTGTCCTGGTCACGTCATATATATACACACGCGCATACGCACACAAACACAGACACGCACTCACACACAAACACAGTGGCAGACGCGTAAACGGGAGAGCGTGGTGCACAGAAGTTGTATTGCTTTATTTGGATTATTTGTCTGGATTATTTCACTTGCTTCAGAAATAATTAGGGGAGTATAAACATGTTAATAAACTTTGCTTCTTTTATGATAAAGTTAGATATTCTATTCTTCTATTTACCTAATATTCCTTTATCTTGTTCTGTGTCCTCCTCACTCCTTCTGAGCTGTAACTGGTGATGCAACACAAATTTCTTCAGTGTGGGACGAATAAAGAATCTCTTAATCTTAATCTTAATTTTAGTTCTATATTTTTTAATGTGAAATGTTTAGTTTAGAGACATGAATGAACAAATGTGCAAACAACTGGTCTCTGGCTCCCTCTCTCAGGTAAATAAAAAAAAGTACCTTCCATGATTCCAGATTTGCATTTAGCGCAAATTGATGATGATGATGATGATGTATTATTATTGAGTGGGGCGGCTGCGGCTGTAAAGTACCAAACTCTCGGAGAGGGTGGAGGGTGTGGGAGAGAGGAGTTGGACTTTAAAGCTAAAATAAATCTGATGAACATTGTATAATCTGTATAATGTACAGTATGAACAGTTTGATTATTATTATTTTGAAAGCAAATGGCCCCAGGATCTGACAAAGCAAACAAGTCTGATAATTAGGCTTTAGTTTAGTTGTTTTTTGTAAATGAGCATGTTATGTAATGCAGGGGATCTTTCTTCTACTGCAGCCACATTTTCTTCCATCTGCCCCAGGGCATGTGTCGCAGCACAGTGAACGCAAAATGGTCTCTTTTGTGTTTGCTGAGACTTGTATCAAAACAAGTGTGTTAGTGTTTGACGACTTCAAGAGTCTTACCTTTAAAGCCGGGGTATGTAACATTTCAGTCCTGTAGATAACACATGCAGGGGTCAGAGAAGAATAATACAGTTTTAACACTAGAGATGCAATAAAAACACATAGATTGAGGGAAGACAACCATAGTCCATAAATTTTATTATATTTACATAAATTAGTAAAAAACATGTTCCTTTTTGTGTTAGAAAAGAGCCGTATGAGTCACTAATTGCCGCTTTGGGCTGATTGTGTGAGGGCGGTCCTTGCTTTTTAACTTCTCTGTCTGAAAAAGCTGAGTCCAAACATACACGCTGGAGTTGAAACCAAACAGATTTAGAGCCAGAAACTATTGACATCTCTTTTATTACATACTGTCGTCCAGTTATTGTGGTTTGAAAGTTACGTACCCCAGCTTTAGGACATGATATCTTCTCCACAGTGGCTCCTCCTCATGTTTCTGTTCAAACTAACCGGGTCGTTAAGAAAGCTTGTCAGCGTCTTCTTTCTGTGTAAACTTAGAGAATTTATCACTAACTGTAAGATTCTGCTTAACTTTTATCGCTTCACCATCGCTTGTTGGTTCTGTGACTGTGTGGTTTGGTGACATCTCAACCAAAGAAAAGAGAGCTCTAAACAAGGTGCTTCGCTTTGCAAAGAGGACTGTGAGCTTCCTGTTCTGGAGGTTCTTTATAATCCAGACTTTTAAACCAAGCTCTTAAAATAATCAGAGACTCTTCTGGCCACCCTGGAATAGCCATGTTCCAGCTTCTTCCCTCTGGCAGGACATCTCTCTGTGCTATACCAGCTTCTTTCCACACGCTGTTATCAGTTTGAACAGAGCACTTCAATGATCTTGCCTTTGCATTGAAAATGTTTTATTTACATTCTTGTCTGGTGCACACCGGGGACTTTTGCAGATGTATTCCAATATGGTTTTACTGCAAATGGCAAATAAATCTGAATCTGAGCTGAGAAATCCCAGTTCAAGTGTCACTAAAAACCTGTAGAGCAGGAGTCTCCGACCTTTTTCACCTGGACACCCACTGTCTTGTATCTTTGTTAGAAAGAAAAACACACATCAAGAAAACACATTAAGATCCCTATCCACAAGATTTGAATTTAAAATAAGAGACAAATGCTCACAACAACTGGTCTAGAGAGATAATACATTTGTTTCTTATCCATGTTTTGGCGACACATATATAATTTTACTTGTGTTGGAGCGGTCTGGCTGTGGTCAGGGTCTTTAGATGGGAGGTTTGAGTCCCCTTCAAATGGCCAATAATCTCAATCTGAATGTTGAGTCTGAATCTGGATGTGACCTCCTCTGGCTCCTTCCATGAATCAGTTTTATATCAGACATGCATTTGGCTCTTTGTAATCCTTGAGTGTTTGCTGAAAAGTGGCCAAGAATCGTCTGCTTTGAGAAGCGGCCAGCGGCGGCAGGAGGATGAAAGCTGACAGATCTAAAGTGGCACCAAACAGGTTTATTCTTAACTGCTGCCTTTGAGCAAGACACTGTGCTTGGGTCTGTTCCAGATTCACATCTCACCCAACATCAAACATCCAGTAATGAACCGGAGCACTAAGAGAGCAAGGTGAGAGAATACAAAAATTATATAAGTGGTAAATGTGGAGAGAGAAGAAGCCAGAAGATAATGATAACGGCTTTGTCCACGATGTCATAATCTAAGGATTTGTCATAGAAAGGCAGAGAATTGGCCTTCATCCTATCTGTATTAATAGATAGGGTGAAGGTAAAAGCAAATACATGTATGTTATGTGTGTTCATTCATACAGATTCAGATTCAGTGTATTTGCCATTTGCAGTAAAACCACATTGGAATACATGTGCAAAAGTCTCCAATGTGCATCAGACAAATATATAAAATAAAACATGAAAAAATTACAAAAAACAATTGTGACTGTGAAATCAATAAACAAAAACAGTTTCAGTTCAAGTGAAGATCATTGAGAACCACTGGCCCTCCCACCTCCCAGAAGTCGTGGCTCAGGCGCTGATTGGAGGAGTGGCTCTGGACCTGGCCAATCCATGTCCCCGCCTGGGGGCACTCTCCCACTTTAAACCACACCCCACCCTCCACACCTGTTCAGGGCTGCTGCCTGTGTCATTAAGGATTGAGTTTGTTCGAGAGTGTTACAATGACTAAAGAGCTTATCAAAACATGATTTATGTTTAATCAGACCTTAATCAGACCTCATTCCACATTGTCTTATTCAACATCTAACTAAAAACTGACACTTTCCCACGTCGGTTAAGGTTTAGGGCTAGAATTACAGCTATCTTGATTTATTTATTGTTTATTTGGTTTGGTTTCGACAGTAGCTCAGTTGGTAGAGCATTGGCCTTTGAGCCTGAAGGTCGTGGGTTCGAGCCCACCTCAAGACCTACTTCACAACTCCCACTGATGACTGCTGTCGTTGTGTCCTTGGGCAAGACACTTAACCCCACTTTGCCTGAAGCCCCCACTGAAAGATCTCAGCTCCTGTGGACTCACCACCTGCAGGAGGATCAGTGAGGGGCTGGTGCTCTGTGGACTGGGTGCAGCTCTGACTGCCACCCCCCCGACCCAGAAATGGATTAAGGGGAAGAAAATGGATGGATGGATGGATGGTTTGGACAGCGCATGTTAATGAACACACCTCTCCGGATTGTAGCCTTGGACTGATTTTCATCCATCTTTCTAAAGTCGCTCTCCCAAACACACACTCATTCACCTTGAACTACGGTACAAGTTTTTAGTGGTAGGGGAAACCGGAGCACCCAGAGAAAACCTACGCAGACACGGGAGAACATACAAACTACTACTACTTATACATACAAGTATGTAAATGATACAAGAACACACTTCTATTTTCTGTCATCCATGTATCAACATCTATGAAAATATGAAATTCTATATTTAATCATGAAGTGTTTCTATAAAAGTGTTTTTATATTATGCGTTCTCATACTAGTCTGAGCCAGAGACAGAGAGAGGATTTCGCAGAGTACCTGGTAGTCCTCGATTAGTTTTCAGGCCTGGAGGGACAGTTTTTGGCTCAGCTCATATAGGAATAGATAGGGGAATAGGAGCTTAGAGAGTTTTGTATTAGTATCAAAAGATAATTAAATATTGTTTATTTGAATTCTGAATCACGTCCACAAAATACTACATGTTGGCTTCAGTCATCCTCTAATGCATCTACTGTCATTATTAGTTGGGTTCACATGATTCTTCCGACTGCATCTGTTACTGCTTTCATTTCCTCTCATTCATTAATTTGAGGTTATTCATGTATTTACAGTCTTGAGTATTTGAATCCGGTGCACTGTGTATACTATGGTCAGAACAAGGCAACAGAGAGGAGACACTTGCACTTTTGCTCGTATACTGTATAAAGAGGTCACTAAAAGGTTTGTTTTGTTGGACCGGGTCTGACCTCTGTCCACAAAGCAGCTGCCTCAGATGTGGGGCTCAGCCTGGATCTAAACACACTTCAAACTGAGGTGAAACGTGACAAACGCAGCAGGATATTGTAAAAGTTTGTGAAGAATGCTGCCGTTTGGTCGGACACACTGACTGTTCATTTTGTTGTTGAAGAAATCCATTTGATCTGCAATTATTGAAGTGTTTAAATGTCAGCTGCGGTCATGACCACGAGCTGATTAATTTGTTTGTGTGTGTTTCCCATTACCTTTGCACATCAGAACCGCACAATAACGCAAGGTCTTTAAATCCCTGCACCTTTTCTCTTTGGCTTTCAATACCAGGCAGAAAGAGACAAGTTTTCATTTTTTATGTGTGTGTATATATATAATTCTATATTTTTATGTGTTTTCATCCTGATGTTTTTGTCTGTTCAGCACTTTCTTTGGTAAGCATTTGATTGATTGATTGATTGATTTGATTGATTGATTGGACTGATTGACAAAGTGCCTGTCCCCATTTGAAAACAGCTAAATGCTATTTTTCAGTTGACGACTTATATTCTTTCATATTTTTATGAAGTTCACATTATGTACTTTTTTGTACTTCTATTCATGTTAGAGAAGAGCAGAGCGTATACATATTCACCGATACTTCCGATATGTTTTTTTCCAACAATTATAAAGAAATGAAAAGAACTTTCTCGGACAAGAGGTGTTTTTTGACATTTATTCACTTGTCAAGTGTAAACAAAACGGTAAGAAATGCCACTGGAAATGCTTTGTTTAACACTTTTTTAATTTTCAAAAATTAAATTACATTTCTCACCTGCAAAAAATAAGGCGAAAAAGACTAATTGCTTGTTCCTTTTTTGTACAATATATACACACTAGGATACATACAAGTCTCTCCATGGCCAATAAATCTGTGACATGTCAGAGCCATGAACCTGCTGGGAGCACAGGGACTGGCCACGGGCTGAGATTCTGAGGAGCACAGGGACTGGCCATGGGCTGAGATTCTGAGGAGCACAGGGACTGGCCATGGGCTGAGACTCTGAGGAGCACAGGGACTGGCCATGGGCTGAGACTCTGAGGAGCACAGGGACTGGCCTCCTGCTGGGACTCTGAGGAGCACAGGGACTGGCCTCCTGCTGGGACTCTGAGGAGCACAGGGACTGACCTTCGAGAATTTCTGATTTGTGTCGCTAAAACCTGAAACAGTCTTCCTGAAAATACGAGACAAGCCTCTGAGCATGTTCAACCATTTAAAAAAAGTGTGTAGCTGTGTGTACAATTTGTCTGCTTTTAACCGCCTATTTTAATACGTTTTATGGCCACTTAAATTGCTGTATAGTTGAATAGTTTAAATAGTCTACTGATGTATTTGTTTTTCAATTTTAAGTGTTATTTTTTAATCATTATCTAATACTGTGTTTTAATTGCTCTAATGAATCTCTATGAATTGCCTTGTACACAAACTGCACTACAAATGAACGTAGATTGATTTTACAAACTTAATTAATAACATGTTTGGATTTGCTAAGAATTAAATTTGGGATTCATAATATTTCAGACTGACCTACATCAAAACCTCATATTTATCTACATTTAAAAAAATCATTTTACAAATCTGTTCAACTACTGGTCATGAATCAGAGACATGAAAGAGCCACGGTGACGAGGCTTCCAGGAAAAAGCCTTAACGTTTCTGAGAGCGAGTGAAACGTGCTGATGTAAGAAGCAGTAAATCCACAAGGTTCGTGTTTCCAGAGAAAAAGTGCTGATGACTCCGATTTGTTGGAATGAAATATCAAACACGGATCTGAAGGTGCAACGTTTACTTTTACATGGGCCAAATTCAGACTTTAAACCAAAAAGGAGTGAGCTTATGTTGGATAAATACTGATTGTATTATATTGCATACTTTTAAACACGTTTTTGTATATATTTTATCACACGCAACACGAACAAAACACACACTGTTAGTACCCAGCTCAGCTCGGTTGTGGAAGGTTACAAAAAATACCCCAACGTTAAATGGAAAATCATTGACATATGTCTGGGGTCTGGCTGTAGACTGTGTATTATTGAGCCAGCAGGAGGCAGCATTACTCTGTTGGTGTTTTGGTTGGCGCTGTGAGCAGGAGAGACAGCGGTGATGGAGACAGGAGGAATATAGTCAGGGACATGCTTCATTTGGAGGCAGTTGGAGCAGTAAATGTGTTGCTAGAGCTGACAGGGACCATGTGGAGGGTCAGGGCAACAGACTATGTGGAGGGTCAGGGCAGCAGACCAAGAGTGCACCCTAAAAAAACCCACAGAAAAGTGGACTATCGCTAATACTATCACTGAGCCAGCGGCAAAGTCCGGTTGTCGTCACAGCGCTCACTGGACTTAACAGAACAACACACAACAGTATCTTATTGCACTTATACTATAGGTATGTAGTCTGTTTACTTTGGTTTATTGTCATTTATAGTGTTTATTGTTGTAATGTTGTTATTCTGTGGTTTACTGTCATTGACATAAATATAGCGCCACCTAATGGATGAATACTGGTCATTCTTCCTGGCATAGTTTGTCATGCACTTTACTTTTAATATGTAAATGCTGAAATATTCAAGCAACACTTTGTGGATATGGGTGTGTTTTTGCTGTTTTCTTGCATGTTCATGTTTGAGGTAAAGTAAATAGTGTTTAAAATCACTTTTGTGCATGGTCTGTTTTCACAACACCTCAATTTCTTAGATTCTTTCAGACTACTGCTGGGTTGTGTGAGTGGTTAATATACACTCACCGGCCACTTTTTTAGGTAACCTATCCAACTCCACTTTAATGCAAATTCCTAATCAGCCAATCACATGTAAGCATGCAAATTCCTAATCGGCCAATCACATGAAAGCAACTCAATACATTTAGCCATGTAGATATGGTCAAGACGATCTGCTGCAGTTTAAGCAGAGCATCAGAATGGGGAAGAGAGGTGATTTAAGTGAATTTGAACACTTCTGATCTACTGAGATTTTCACGCACAACCATCTTTAGGGTTTACAGATAATGGTCCGAAAAGGAGAAATATCTAGTGAGCGGCAGTTTGGTGGGTGAAAATGTCGTGTTGATGCCTGAGGTCAGAGGTGAATGGCCAGACTGGTTCAAGCTGATAGAAAGGCAACAGTAACTCAAATAACCACTTGTTACAACCAAGGTATGCAAGAGGGCCTCTCTGAACACAGAACACGTCAAACCTTGAGGCAGATGGGCTACAGCAGCAGAAGACCAGTCCGGGTGCTACTCCTGTCAGCTAAAAAAGAAAGAACACAGAAACTAAACCATAAACCTACTGCTAGGTTGTGTCACAAAGTGTGATGAGACAACTAAAATGAGAAAGACCACATAAAAGCTATAGAAATAATGTCTCTTAAAGTGTAACCATTTTTTGTTGTCAATTATTTTTCTCGTTTTCTGTGATCAAATTGAAGTGCTTTCACACCATCATCCAGCCAACTTCAGCTCAGAACTGACCAAATCCAAGTCAGTTAACTAAAATGGCCCTCTCACTAAAATATGTGGACACCTCTGTTGTAAAGCAAAAAACAAGTGTTTCAGAGTGACTTTGGACCCGCTGCCGTTTCCAGCGCATTCAAAAGTAAACAATCAGTGGTCAGTGCGTCTAGTCTAGTGCTATCGCTTTGATTCATTCTGCCCAACCGCAGCTTAAGCCGTTGCAGAGAGAATACAAACGAACACGAACAATTAATTTCTTACTTGTTGGAATTTGCTGTTGCTTTATCCTTTTAGTTGAGCGAATTTGCACTTTACAAAACTACTTCTACAGGGACTGTCCTTGGCCACGCAGGAAGTCGCAGAATGATTTAAACAATCTTGAGCCATCTGCAACTTTGACAATTAAACAATGGGCTCACATTCCCCGTTTTTTATGTGCGAGAAACTTTCCCACATATCTTCAAACACTTTACGTCTGGTGCTATGAGCTGGAAATACAAGGCTAAACAGGGAGAGCAGATTACAACAGAACACATCCAGATATGAATCTTCGTCTCTCTGCTCTCGACTTGAACCAGCAGCCCACTTTAGAACAGAGAATCTATTGCTGTGTGCATCAAGACATTCTCCAAGGAACGACTATTGAACCCTCATCAAAAACAAGTCGCTTAACAAGCTTAAATATGGAAGCAGCTCTTTCACCCATTTTAGACGTTTACAAACCTCTGTGTGGTCTCTTCATGTGAATTTGTGGCTTTCATAGGAATAAATATAATCATTTGAATGTGCAGTGGCGACTAAATATACCTGGTTTGACCCACTTTTCAACGGGACTGGAAGATGGAAGACTGAAAAACAGATTTTTTTGTCTTTATGGAAATTTTTTATCAGTTTTGTCAATAGGTTGTTGTTGGACTTTTAACTTCAAATTGTTAAATATTCCTTATACAATACAAAAAAAAACTAAATACTATTTAAACAATTTAAAAAGGAGTAGAAGGAAATAAATCTAATAAGGTAGGTGAGGAATTTCCTGAATTTTAGGAAAGAAACGCCCTCTCCAGAGGTAACTCCAACTAAAACTTGTGTGAGAGACGTGCACAAGGAGAACTGGACTTGTGCACGTCTCTCGCACAAGTTTTTGTTGGCTGTTTACAAGTCACTGGCGGCATCAATCACACAAACTCACTTTCCAAGAAGATGTGCACTTTTTCCACTGTCAGACAGAGCCACAGCGCACACCATTGTGTGAAAGCATCTCTCAAAAACACTGGTCTTGTTTGACGACCACGTACTACAGCCTCACGTCACATGTCACCAGAATGATTGACAATCAGGAGGACCAATAGTCTAGATCAGGGGTGCTCAATACGTCGATCGCGATCTACCAGTCGATCGCAAAGGTAGTATTGGTAGATCGCATTAAATAAATAAAAAATTACACATTCTAAACAAATATATACAAAAAACTCCGGGCAAAGTGGAGATTTTTGAAAACTCCGTTAATGCATTTGTGTGTAGACAGAGATAACCGGAGTTTTGCGTTCTCGCACGCCACAGTACCCCCCTAAATTCCTCTGATCACTGAAGCATGGATCATACTACCTTAAAAACTGTTCGCTGTGAGATGCTCGCAGCAGCGAACATCCTCCACATCAGAGAGCAGCAAAGTGATCGCGGGGACTCACGCTTGAAAACAACTAAACCAGGACTAAACCAGGGCTGAGGACGGGGTCAGTGCTTGTAAACATACGTCTTTACTCTGAGTGTCTTCTATGACTGTAAAAGTGCCGTTACCGGCGTCTGCATCAAAGCTCCGCCCACTTCTGTGTTTTTCCCCAACGCAGGACAGGACGTAAGAGACGCACATATTTGGAATGTTACGAATGTGATTGATAACACAGATGTGTGGATGCAAATTATTTTATAAACGGAGGAGGGGAAATATTTGGATTTTAAAAAAAAAACAGGCATGGCACATGGACATGGCACCACAGTCAAATGACATCTGTGTTTTACTCAGTAATGTTTTACTGACACTTACAGTAGGTGACTGCACATGCGCAAACAACCGCTCAGTGCAGGAAAACTAAACCACGACAAACTTGTCAGCGAGTTACCGCCAATTTTCCGGACTATGCCTCCCTGGCCGATTCAATTCAGTGCAAGTCATGAGAGTAAACTCGGGTAATGACAAAAAATGTACATAGGTAATTGTGTTGTGTTGTGCAATATTGGCTCATGCGGTTTTGCACGTACATAAACATACATTGTAGGTATAAAGAATATTTTTTGAAATAAATATATGATTTGCATTTTTGTAGTAGGTAGATCATTTTGACTTGATCCTTTTATAAGTAGCTCGCATGCTGAAAAAGTGTGAGCACCCCTGGTCTAGATGATCCCCCCAGAAGAAGAAAATCTTCTTTCTATATACATCATAAGGAGTAGGTAGTTAGTTTCTTCCCATTTGTCCGTTTCTGAGTCAGGGGGATGGCAATCAGCTGTCACCCAGTACACAGAGCACCAGCCCCTCACTGATCCTCCTGCAGGTGGTGAGTCCACAGAAGGACGGCTGCTCTGTCAGTGACAGTATAGCCTTGATAAGTGTCTTGCCCAAGGACACCATGAGAGTAGAGTTAGTTCCTTTCTTTCTTGTAATTCCTCTAGATACAATCAGCCATTGGTGCTTTCAAAAATAAAATATTTTTATTTTTTAAGAACATATTTTGAGAAACTGCCGGAAAACTAAATGGGAATCTTGAAAAATGTATTTTTGGGATTTTTATTATTGTAATTTTATTGAATTTTCAGACTTTTGAATGTTACAGAGTTTTAGAAATTCCTTTTGTTACAGAATTTTCAGATTTTGCATTTTTGATAGATTTTTAGGCCCGAGCCCCAACTGGGGTAAGAGCCTATTGCTTTCCCAACGAGTATTGCCTGGGACTAAAATAATGCCCGAACAGCGCCCCCTGCAAAAGTCAGTTTACATTGCGCCTATTGGAAGGTGTCCAAGGTCAAGTTTGTCCTAGAGCCACAAAATTTGGTACAAAAAAAAGGTATTATGGCCACGGCCCTTAGCAAACAGGAAGCTCATTAATTTCAATGGAAAATGGAAAAAATTGATCTTTTTCACACATGGTTGGAAAGCGAATCCTCCTTGGCTGTTTCACCGATTTGTCTCAAAATCGCTGCACATGGTCTAAACACGTGTATACATCGTTAAACTCCAGTGTCTACGTCATTTGAAAGTGAAATAATTAAAATTCGCCCATTAGCGCCCCCTACAGACTATGTCAAAGTTTTACATGGGGATAATCCAATTTAGTTATTTTAAAATGTTTGAAATGTTGCACATCATTCTGTTTTGCCCTCTTGATTCAAAAAGACAATAAGACCCAAGATATATTTTTTACCCTGTCACCGTGGCAACGACCCCATTCTGTGTCTATGGGAAAATTGTTAAATCTCTAAAATATACACCTTGCACAAACACCAAGCCAGCCGCAGCCGTTTCACTAATTTGGCTGAAAATTGCTCCACATCATCTCAACACATGTACCATCAATAGTTGATCATAGAATTTGAATTAGTCAAACGGTCTGCGCATGACAGACTCCCAAATTGTGGTTATTTTCATAGAGAGGTGCGAAGTTCTCATGTTATCCAATAGAGACTGTACAGACACACTCACAGATTGTCATGTGCAAACAGGAGCACATTTACAAAGTCTGATTTGTAAATAACTTGACCCGGTTGTTCAACTCCTGGGCCTAGGTCACCTGAAAGTTTGTACAATGACATTGGCTCCTTAGCGCCCCCTTCAGACTGAGTTAAGTTTTTACATGGGGATATAGTCACTTAGTTTTTCTGTCTGTTGTTTGATCTCATATTTGACCCACTGAACACACATGAAAAGTTTTTATCCCCGAAAAAAACTTTTCGGGGATAAAATGGAATATTTTGGTGTTCTTTGGTAAAAGACAAAAAAATGGAATTGTAGGGGGCGCTGTTGTGCAAAGTGAATGCCCTTTGTTTGCACATACAAAGTGCAAAACATAAATATGCATTATTAGAGCCTTCTACAGATTGAGTCAAGTTTTACATGGGCAGGAATATAGTTAGCTCTCACAAAATGTTTAAAATTTTGCCCATAATTCTGTTTTGCCATCCCGATTCAAAAACTCAAATAGACCTACAGTATGGCTTATTTTTTACTTGTTGTTGTGGCGACGACAAACCCTCCCCATTATGTGTCAATGGGTCAAAATCAAAGAGACATACAATCACCGATCATAAACATTCAAAATGCACTGTGTCGCCCCCATCAGGGCTGCGGAAAGAGGGCACGTTCACGCCACCTCATTTTGGAGGTGCGGCGATGGCCGTTTGACGCCGCTTGCGGCTTTAATAGGATATTGTATTTTTACTGGAACCCAGAGCTCATTAATGGGTTTCAGCTTCATGCAACATATTTGCGAACCAAATATTTCTATTTCAAACATATGGCAGTCACTGTGGCAGCAGCTCCCATCTACAGTATAACAAACCTTTCCCACAGAATTCAAGAAAGTCCAAAGCAAAGCTCGCTCCGTTCGCTTTGAGACGACATCACAGTTCTCGTCTGATTCCTACACGCGTCTCTTGCACATATGTGGTTTTTATCGACACTAAATCTACACCGTTCTCTCTGTGAGCGATGAATAGCACCACAATAGACACCCGCTCAAAACGCCGTCTAAGGTGAACGAGCGCAATATCCTGGACAACTCCCCTGACACTGCGGCTTCTGTGAGATCTGAGCCACTTCTTTCAATGGAGGAAAGAATAACAATACAATCGCACACTTATATGGCAACAGAGATGTAAGAAAGAACAATAGCTTTCTGAACTACCCACCCACGCAAACCGCAAAAATCACAACCTTTTTGCTCCGATCCTTCAATGCAGTAGGTATGCAAGTTACGGAGCAGGCCAGATGCTAATGGATGCTAGCGTGCCGCGCCAAAATAGGTCACGACTTGGAATAATTGCATTAACTGCCGTAAATAGAAATAAACAGAGGATGTGTGGAGCGGTTAATGGCTTGTCGGAATCTATTCAGTGGGAGCATTTTTTCTTTTTTTTTTCTTTGAGGAGATGGGAGCCGAGCAGAGAAGTCCTCGGGGACCAAGCACTCAATGTCACAATGTAACCCGCATTTAGAAAAGAGAAAGAAAGAAGCGCTGTACTTAAGAAAAGCAATTATAAAAAGAAGAGCACAAAAAGGCTGATAACATTCAATCAAAAATGAGCTAAAGATGTTCTGAATAACACAGATAAAATGTCTCACTCTGCCTCACCTTACATCCATTATAGACCCATTAACAGGCAGAGGAAGCAGTGTGGAGATAGAGAGAAAGGATTGAGAGTCCAGAGGAGTTGTACAAAGTTGGATCTGCCCTTTGGGTTTGAAGGCCAAGAACTCGAGGCACTTATGGGCGACTGTTTGGGAACTATTTCTGGTACACTGCATTTGCTGTAATTGAGTTAATGGTCGGGCCATTGAGCAGCTCCTGTTATTTTGAGGCCTAAATACGGAGTGGATTGATCAGAAGTTCTCACCACACAGCTAATGAGTCAGTTGGTCACATGCCTGACGAAAAAAGGGCTCCTGGAAAGACAAATCTGTTCCCATGTGTGATGAGTGTCTGTGTGTCTGTGTGGTTGGTTGGATCTGGAACATTATTCCCTTCACGTTAATGTTTTCTCTGACCGTCGAGACTATACAGACTTTTTAACAGACCAGGGTTAGGCTACAGTTTGATAATCAATTATAATAAATGCAAGATAGTATAATGTTTCTATCATACTAACAAGGCAATACTACTTTCATGAGATGAGACGATAAACTCTCCACCACAAAACACAGTTCTGGCCGGTCAGGTAAAAACGGCATAGTACGGTGAGCAAAAATATACAGAATATATAATTGTATAGATGTTTCTGGAAGCTTGAAATATTAGGAACGGGAACGCAGAATCCTGGATGAGCTGAAGTAAGTGTGTGTGGGTAGGGACATCTGGGCATCTCTGCTCAAACTGCTGACTCTGCGAACCGGCACTGGATAAAGTGGAAGATATTTGATGGATGGGTGAATCTTGAATAATTTTTCTTCAGACTGAACTAAAAATTGAAATGCAATAATAACAATAGGACATAGGAGCCATTGGTCCATAGGGAGCGGGATGACTGAGGCAGTAGATCCATGACTGAGGCTGCAGATCCAGGACTGAGGCTGCAGATCCAGGACTGAGGCTGTGAATCCAGGACTAAGGCTGTGGATCCAGGACTGAGGCTGTGTATCCAGAACTGAAGCTGTAGACCCAGGACTGAGGCAGTAGACCCAGGACTGAGGCTGTAGACCCAGGACTGAGGCAGTAGACCCAGGACTGAGGCTGTAGGACCAGGACTGAGTGTCTGAGGATCAAAATAGTCCTAAATTTATGAAATCTATTATTCAACAGCGACAGTATGTGCACATTTTTACAAGACAAAGAGGAAAACAACTAAATCAGAAGACCACATATTTTTAATGCCAAGGTTATTTCACAGATTTCTGATGCTCTGAAGTTGTCATGGAGATGGAAGAAGCATGTCTGTACAATGAAAGTGACCTGAAAACTACCGCATTCCTTTTGTCGACTCTATGGGCAAAAATATCTGAAATTTAGACAACAATAAAACCAAAGTGTTTCATATTCTGTTGCTAAATCTACACCCAAGTCACACCAGCAACAGTATTTTTCGTAATGATTGAAGATCTAACCGGTCCTTACTAGAACCAGGATTCAGGATCACATTAGTTCAGTTCTCAGGTCTATGCACTGGCTTTTTGAGGAACTCTGAGGAGCACAGGGACTGGCCTCCTGCTGGTGCCCAGAGTCAGGACAGGATAGATAGATAGATAGATAGATAGATACAGTACCTTATTGATCCCTGTAGGAGAAATTCAGGTGTCCAGTAGCAGCAAAAATAAGAAATAAAGTTGATAATTCTACAAAGCTAACAATAGTAATAATCAGCAACAGCCCTTCAGGTCACAGCAGCAGAGATGGAGTAGCCTCTGGGTGGAGCATGTTTGGTCACAGCAGCAGAGATGGAGTAGCCTCTGGGTGGAGCATGTTTGGTCACAGCAGCAGAGGTGGAGTAGCCTCTGGGTGGAGCAGGACGGGTCACAATAGCAGAGATGGAGTAGCCTCTGGGTGGAGCATGTTTGGTCACAACAGCAGAGATGGAGTAGCCTCTGGGTGGAGCATGTTTGGTCACAACAGCAGAGATGGAGTAGCCTCTGGGTGGAGCATGTTTGGTCACAACAGCAGAGATGGAGTAGCCTCTGGGTGGAGCATGTTTGGTCACAGCAGCAGAGATGGAGTAGCCTCTGGGTGGAGCATGTTTGGTCACAGCAGCAGAGATGGAGTAGCCTCTGGGTGGAGCATGTTTGGTCACAGCAGCAGAGATGGAGTAGCCTCTGGGTGGAGCATGTTTGGTCACAGCAGCAGAGATGGAGTAGCCTCTGGGTGGAGCATGTTTGGTCACAGCAGCAGAGATGGAGTAGCCTCTGGGTGGAGCATGTTTGGTCACAGCAGCAGAGATGGAGTAGCCTCTGGGTGGAGCAGGACAGGTCATTAGGTGGAGTAGCCGCTTGGTTCGGACCATTTTCTCTGCACTAGTCCAAGGTAAAAAGCTAAATGCTTCCCCAGCATTTCTCAAAAAGTTACAGTAGCATTCCTCCAGTGGATTTTCACTTGATCCACTTGGTTCAGACCATGAGTCCTCACCGTGGTCTGGACCAGTGCATAACCATGAATACTGTACTGCATCAACATCTCAGGTAGAACGTAAATAAAAAAATTGTAAAACACAAAACAACAACTGCTTCAGAGCTACTTAGGACTTGCTGGCGTTTTCCGGCACATTCAAAAGTAAACAAACATGGGGAGGCAGCATTTCAGACTTATGCAGCTAAAAATCTTCCTGAAAATGTGAGACAAGCTTCTACTCAAATGTTCAAATTCAGGTTAAAACAGCTGAGCATACAACTGAAAGATTGTTCTTCTGTGATTATTTATGCCTTGTGATTGTTTCTATCTTGTTTTGTTACATACTTTGAGTGGCCTTGTGCATGAACTGTGCAATACAAATAAACTTGCCTTGCCTTGCTGCTCAGCAAAATCACAACCCTTTGACGAAGGTTTGGGGACAAAGGTTGTTGGCGGTTTGGATATCCATCCATCCATTTTCTTCCCCGTAATCCGGCGTATGCACAGTTCAATCATGAGTTCAGATAACTAGATTCTTTCAACCCGCAGTAAATGGGCTATCATACACAGTGTTGGGTAGAATACTTTGAAAATGTATTTTGTTACAGAATACTGGACACATAACCTAAAATGTAAACTGTATTCCGAATACTTAGAATACATTTATTGGATCATTTCCTTTTATGACTTTCCTCATGAATATACCCTCAAGTAATATTTCCCTGATAATGTACACGCACCTACAGATGCATGTGCACACATACATGTACGCGTTCGCATGCAGGCACACACACACACACACACACAAGAAAATAGAATGATTGAACTTCAACCAAATGGACTTGTTGTTTGTATAATGCATGGACGTAAAATGTTCTTTCTTGATTTTTTTTTTGCATTCTAAATACTAGATGTTAAAGTAGTAACTGTACCGGAATACAGTTACTCAAAAAGAGCATTCTGAATATGTATTCCATTACTCCCCAACACTGATCAAGAAAAATAAAATTTGCTCCATACAAAGAAAAAATCTAGTTAAAGACTTAAAGTCTTAAAGTCTTAAACGGTCCAATTTGTGTAGCTCCGCCACCATGTAACGGCGGACGCAAAATCTGTTTCCATAACTTTACAGTTGTAAGAAATATTTACATTGCACTAATACTCAATACATAACAAATACATTTCTTCACTAAAATATAGTTTTTATGTTGACTCAATCACTTCTTTATTTATTTATTCACATGTATTACTGTTTTTTTAATGGAAAAAACCTGTTGGTAATCACCAGGGTTACACACTTGTTGCACTTTTTGCACTTGTTGCTCTGGTGCAGTAGTTGCACTTGTTGCTCTGGTGCAGTAGTTGCACTTGTTGCTATGGTGCAGTAGTTGCACTTGTTGCTCTGGTGCAGTAGTTGCACTTGTTGCTCTGGTGCAGTAGTTGCACTTGTTGCTATGGTGCAGTAGATGCACTTGTTGCTCTGGTGCAGTAGTTCACTTGTTGCTCTGGTGCAGTAGTTCACTTGTTGCTCTGGTGCAGTAGTTGCACTTGTTGCTCTGGTGCAGTAGTTGCACTTGTTGCTCTGGTGCAGTAGTTGCACTTGTTGCTCTGGTGCAGTAGATGCACTTGTTGCTCTGGTGCAGTAGTTCACTTGTTGCTATGGTGCAGTAGATGCACTTGTTGCTCTGGTGCAGTAGTTCACTTGTTGCTATGGTGCAGTAGTTGCACTTGTTGCTATGGTGCAGTAGTTGCACTTGTTGCTCTGGTGCAGTAGTTCACTTGTTGCTCTGGTGCAGTAGTTGCACTTGTTGCTCTGGTGCAGTAGTTGCACTTGTTGCTATGGTGCAGTAGATGCACTTGTTGCTCTGGTGCAGTAGTTGCACTTGTTGCTATGGTGCAGTAGATGCACTTGTTGCTCTGGTGCAGTAGTTCACTTGTTGCTCTGGTGCAGTAGTTCACTTGTTGCTCTGGTGCAGTAGTTGCACTTGTTGCTCTGGTGCAGTAGATGCACTTGTTGCTCTGGTGCAGTAGTTCACTTGTTGCTCTGGTGCAGTAGATGCACTTGTTGCTCTGGTGCAGTAGATGCACTTGTTGCTCTGGTGCAGTAGATGCACTTGTTGCTCTGGTGCAGTAGTTCACTTGTTGCTCTGGTGCAGTAGATGCACTTGTTGCTCTGGTGCAGTAGATGCACTTGTTGCTCTGGTGCAGTAGTTCACTTGTTGCTCTGGTGCAGTAGTTGAAAGCAGCTCACAGGAAATGGAGCCAGCAAAAGGAAAAGCAGTGTGAAGCCTAAGAGCAGGAAACAGGTTTGATCACCTCAATTAGGAAAAAGAGTTGCTATGGAGACGGCTGAAAGCCTGAAGAGAATAACCTTTGAAAGGAACATTATATACAAGTGTTTCAGTTTTTCCGGCCCAGTTTGATTAATAACAGGACATGGGAGTGTTACTCATACATGTTTGTCGGTTAGACATTCGGAAGCTCAAGTGAGATACAACAGAAAATATCAACACCCCCCTCTGAGAACGCACAGCTACATGTACATATGGCTCACTCCACACTAAACTGTGCTATTGCTCGATCTAACTTCAAGCGACAATAAAATAAATGTATGAACTAAGAATGTTTAATACTATGTATATAACATACATAGTATATATACATACATAGTATAACACTATTTTAAGAAAAATGGATGCCTTTCAAATATGACATATTTGTTGCATTTAGGACATGTCGTGTTGGAGGCTTTGTGAATGGAAGAATTAACAGGACAGAGAAGACTATTTAATGGTTGATGGTTGGAGATATAACTATAATCAATATGTAATGATAGATTTTACATTATGCAAAAACAATATTATTCTAACTGCGGACAAACTAGATGTTTTGGACGTGACAATTGTGTCCACTTTTGTTACGTTCAAAACGGCTGTCTTGGAGCGCTGTTAAAAATACAGGCGTGAACAAATCTGTGTTTAAGTAGTGCCCCCTTCACTGGACAAACAAGCTGGACACAAAACCAGAGGGGTTCTGTGAACATTCAGCAGTAACGGCCGCGGACATTTCGGGACTTTTTTGTGTCATTGACCAAAATGTAACACATTGATATATATATATATATATATATATATATATATCGCGGTTATCCCTCTCTAAGCTCGGGTCCTCTACCAGAGGCCTGGGAGCTTGAGGGTTCTGCGCAGTATCTTTGCTGTTCCTAGCACTGCACATTTCTGGACCGAGATGTCCGAGGTTGTTACGGGGATCCGCTGTAACCACTCTTCTAGCTTCGGGGTCACTGCCCCGAGTGCACCGATCACCACGGGCACTACTGTCACCTTTACCCTCCAGGCCCTCTCCAGCTCCTCTCTGAGCCTTTGGCATTTCTCAAGCGTTTGGTTCTGTCCCATTGCCATCCTGTCCTCCTTAACCTGGCATTCACCCGTGTTTTGATTTTTGTAATAAATCTTTGTTTTTTGTTCTGCATATGGGCTCGGCAATTCTTAAACATAGTATACACTAGTAAATCCAGCAACAATTATACTCTCATGATTCAACACCTATTCAAGCCTGGATTTAAATCAGGATTGAATCACAGATAATGGCTGCCACTTGAGGCGCTAAGTATTTTCTTGGGTGGTATTTTGTAACCACAACAAAACCGATGTTGTGTTCTGTAACTTAATACACTCAGTAAAGTGAACAGACGCGATCGCACACAACCTGTGACATTGAGCTGTTTACACACAAATGTGGGAGTGTTAATCCTGAAAATCCCCCAGAAATCCCCTTAATCACAGCTGCGACCCACCACCATCACCAGAGCACAGAGCGGCGCTCAGCCCTGGCATTAGCTCTGTTGGAATGAAACTGTTAACATTACACTGCAAAAAGGGATGGAAAAACAAGAATTACCAATGGGACCAGCAAAATGATTTTGTTTTAAAAAGATTATAAGAAATGTCTCCTTTGAAATGAGAAAATAACACAACAAACAGTCAGAATGTATACTTCCACTTGATTCCACTTGATTTAAGCATTTATGACCTCACTTTTTGCAGTGTAGGTCATATTAATATTTACAATTCAATGTAATATATTTTTAATAGCCCAATACCACAACAGTAGTTATCTGAAGACTTCACAAAGCTGTCAATTCACCAACACAAAACAGAGAATCAAAGAGTTCAAAGCCAGAAAATTCATTGATGAAAAACCGAGCCATTGGTCCATAAGAGGCAGATGACCAATGTCCATAAATGTTAAAAGATGTCCATAAATGTCCTCAAATGTCTTGGATCATCACCACTGTCCTTAGATCCTCCTGCATCAGCAAGAAACAACTCTCAAAACCCAGTGGGAGAATATGAGAAACCTCAGGGGGGCCCACATTGAGGGAGGGATTTGCTCCCACAGACGGACAGGTTACAGATCCAGGACTCAGGCTCTAAAACGAGGACTGAAGACTGAGGCGGCTCAAGCCCACGAGTCGGGGGCCAGGGGAGACAGTCCACAGGGGCCGATGGAGCCCTTTTCTACCAAGGTTCTGCTGCAGGGCATAGACTGTATAAAACTGTAACACCGACTCACACACTTCAAATCCACCATCAAAACTCATGTGTTTAGACCGTAGACTGTAAATATAAATCCATCCATCCATTCATTTTTTCCCTCTTAATCCATTTCTGGGTCGGGGGGTGGCAGTCAGAGCTGCACCCAGTACACAGAGCACCAGCCCCTCACTGAGTCCACAGGAGCCTTGATTATTCAGCAGGGGCTTCAGGCAAAGAGGGGTTAAGTTTCTTGGACGCAACGACAGCAGTCATCAGTGGGAGTCGTAGAAGTGGATCTTGTGGTGGGCTCGAACCCACGACCTTCAGGCTCTAAGGCCAATGCTCTACCAACTGAGCCACTGTCGCCCCAAATGTAAATATTATACACAATCCTTTGTTCATGCTGCAATGAACTGTATTTTAGGAAAGGCAAGTTTAGTTGAATAGCACAATTCATACCCAAGGCAACTCAAAGTGCTGAACCTAACAAGCGAGACAGTCATTAAAATCATAAAAAATGACAGAACATTAAAGTTTAGTTAAAGATTAACATTTATACATTATTTGAACTGTAAAGCGACCTTGAGTATCTAGCAACGATATCAGCACATGTGAAATTCAACGCAATTCTAGCATCCTTTTGGTCCTTTATCAACCAATGTGTTTCCAGATGGAGCATTGACCTGGAGAGTCCTCAGCTCTGATGGACATTTAGAAGTCAAATTCTAAGTCTATGATAACAATTCAGAAACACGGTGGAGGTCACATTTGTTATTGGTTAACCTGTTTTATTTATTTGGAGCAACTTACACAGAGTCCCTTTTAAATTTCAGGCAACTTAATTTCCTCAACAGCAAAACTTTTAATTACATGAAGACATACTCAAATGTCGATCAATGCACATATTTTGTTTGTTTGTTGATTTCTTACTTATTTGAGTTGCTTCCATTGATATTGTTTCACAAGTTTAACCCAATTTAAATATTAACAACTTGAATTTCTTTGTTGTGGGTTAGGTGATGAAAAACACAACAAAGTCTGTATTATAAAATACAGTGGTTTTATAAATGATTTGATAAGTTGTCAGGCAATGTAGTTGAGAAAATCAATTCCCTAAAATTTTAAAAACCAATCGGTTGAAGACAATTTCACATTACTTGATAAAACAGAAAAAGATGGAGAGGGTTGTCTCACATTTTCTTGTTGGGTTAAATCATTACTTTTTAGAGTGTAGAATGTCGCCCAAGAAATATAATGTGTTATTATGATTATGATTATTATTAGTATTTTTATTATTCTTATTATTATTGTTATTATTATTCATATAAGGAGTGGACCGAGAGAAAAATCTAAACGTAAATACTATAATAAATAAAATAAAAATATGGCAAAAAATATTTAAATTTTTTATAATTGCTCCATTTGAGATATATCAACATGTGTCTAAAAAACAATCTATTTTTTTTTTTTTAGCCCACCCTTGTTTCTCTCAGTCCTGGAAAAGAAGCATGCTTGCATGGACAGTTACATCATTGTGGAAGTTGAGGTTTACAGCCGTGTTTCATCACTTACTGTTACTGAACTAGAAGCTGTTTTTTACTTTGAATAATAAATAAACATCTTTTATTTTCAACTTTCTTTCATTCATGGATGTGTTTTGTTTTTGTACTTGTTTTTTACCTGTTCTTCAGATTTTTACTATTATTATTCAGATTAGTTTAGTGCTTTGAAAGAAAAATAATGATGAAATTGTTTTTAAAAAATGAAAATAAAATATATTACTGCCCGAGTCGGACCCACTGCAATGATACAGCAACACAAAAAAAAACTGGGATTCACAACAAGATGGTCCTGGATTTGATTCCGCCTCCAGACTGGGACTATAGGTGTAAACAAGCTGCTAAAAAAATGGTACAATGCATCTCTCCTTTTGGCTAATGTTTATTGTACACTGTAAAAAATAATAATTATACCAAATCTAATACACATTGGTCTCTGATTGGCCAGAATTGCTTCACTCCGCTGTGTCCTGGATTTGAACTATTTTTCACTGATTCCATTCATTGTATAAAACAGATTCTCATGTAACTCCCCCTCTAAACCTCGTTATCTGCAGCTTTATCTACGTATATCTCCTATCAAATGTCAGGGTCTTTTTGGATGCTTTTCTTGCTCGACACCGAAATCGCTAACGATCTATGAAGTTATGGGAAATGTAGGATGTGGGGCTCCCTGGTTCTGTGAAGGCTGATGAAATGTGTGGCTTGAATGTCAGAATTTCTCAACCGGAGACGCTTTGATTCTCTCATTTGTTTTTTTCCAACGCACCACAAGTCTGAGGTTTCAAAACTAAAAATATAAAGTTGCAGCAAAATATTAATGGGGAAAGAAAGTTTTGAGGTGAATTGTTCTCATACTCTGGCTTGGGTCTACGTCCAGGGATGTGTGTGTTTTTTTAAAATCCATCCCAATCACATTCTTCCACTTTATCCATTGCCAGGTCACGGAGGCTTCAGTCTGAGCAGATGTAGAAACTGACCTACATATTTTGTACTGTAATACCACTAAACGTGAAGAACTGAACTAGTTTTTTCTGACCCAACGTTGCTAACCATTACCAATATATTACTTAAGCATGCTTCACTATAATCTCAAGTGAGCGTCACTGTTCGTAGGCACATTAATACAAATCATATAAAAGCTTTGTCTCTTGTCTCTTTTGTCAAGGACTTGAAAATAAACCAAGTTAAGGTGGGATCACTGCTGCTGCCCCTGTCTTCCTTTCTCTTCACCTAGACGCCCAGACTTCCCTCTCCACTCACTTCCTCCAGGGGAATGCTGAGGCGTTCTAAGAGCCCTGTCCTTCCAGCGTGTCCTGAGTCTGCCCCTCCCCAGAGAGGTGTCCAGGAGGCATTCGAAAAACAGATGCCCAAGCCACTTCAACTGGCCTATCTATGTGGAGGTTATTACCATTGGTCCATTTGGGGAAGATGATGTCCATAAACGTTCATAGATCATCATAAATGTCGTTGAATGTCCTGGATCACCACCGTATCTATCCTTAGACCCTCCTGCATAGATCCAGATATGGATATGATTTATGTATATTAGGAGTTGACTGACCGAGTGCTGATGTCACCCACACCTTTTTCCTGAATGTGGAAGAAGACGATTAGAACTAACTTGGCTAGGTCAGGGACAGAAGGCTCCTGTTGTTCAGTCCCATAACTGGATTTACAGACAATATCACATTAGAAAAACACCAGGGCCTTGGAGAGCACAAAACCATAGATTTATTTTAGGCCCAAATTGGTGAGTGTGACACAATTGCTTTTCATTGTAGGTCAACCGGAGCCAGAGCGAGTTGGAGCAACAATTAAGCATCGTCCGTCTGTAATATCGTCATTACATGGACGTCTTCTTTATGGATTGACCCCTTTACTAAGGCCTTGCTCACGCTACAAACACATACTAGTGCTACATTCACTGTAGCTACATGAACGTGTGTGAAAAACAAGGCCACTGTAATATTCAGAGGTACAAAGCTTAGACTTGAGCTCATGTGAAGATGAATTCAATATGTTGGAAAGAAATTCACCAACCTGAAACATACAAGCAGATAAGCTGCAGGAGGAAAAACACAAACATGGGAAAAACACTGTTTGGATTTGGTTGTACTTCTGTAGGCCTGGTTATTTGGTTTTCCTATACCAGAGAATAGTATGTTAGCGATAATATTACCGATGTGCTTCCATGTTCCTCAGAAGCATCGTGAATCATGACACTGGTCCACACCAGGGATCATGGGATCCACTTCTCCAGCGACCACTGGCCAGCTGGGGACACAGTCAGCCCAGTTAACCATATAGGTTGGTTGGGTTGACTGCGACTGGGACCAACAGGGGAGGGACATGGTACAGACTGTAGACATGGAACAGAAAGTAGAACACAATAGAAGACTGTACACTGCAAAGAAAATGATAAAATATGAGGTAATAAATGCTTGAAGCGAGTGGTTTTTAATCTTAATTTGTGTACATTCTGACTGTCTTAAAACAAGATTTACCAATGGGACAAAATCATTTAGACTTATTTCAAGAACTGTTGCTTTATCTTCTTATTCCACAGACTCTGGCGTATTTTGTTAAGGCAGTAAAAATGTGCTGTAGTCCACAAAAGAAGACTGTAGACCACAGCAGAAGACTGTAGACCACACTAGAAGACTGTAGACCACAGTAGAAGACTGTAGACCACAGTAGAAGACTGTAGACCACAGTAGAAGACTGTAGACCACAGTAGAAGACTGTAGACCACAGTAGAAGACTGTAGACCACAGCAGAAGACTGTAGACCACAGCAGAAGACTGTAGACCACAGTAGAAGACTGTAGACCACACTAGAAGACTGTAGACCACAGCAGAAGACTGTAGACCACAGCAGAAGACTGTAGACCACACTAGAAGACTGTAGACCACAGCAGAAGACTGTAGACCACAGCAGAAGACTGTAGACCACAGCAGAAGACTGTAGACCACAGCAGAAGTTCATCAGTTATAATATGGTACAGGTCCATTTCTGTACATAGTGTTTCTGGTTTATTGAAGCTGCTGCTGTTATCAGAATGTGCTTTTATTGAGTTAGAAAATCACTTGGCGTTCCTCCTGTGGTGTTGTTGCATGTATTTTCCGATCTCTGTTCAAATGGAAACACAGTAGGTCAGAGAAAGTGATTACAGAGAGAGACATACAGTAAGAGAGTGCTTTGAATGACTTTAAATCGCCGGAAAGGCAATTTGATAATTTACTTTGAGAGAAAAACGGACAGAAGCAACACGACATTCTTGTCACGAGAATGCAGTATGTACAGTAGATCACAGGCTGCACAAATTACTTGTAGTGATGTTTTGGGTTGGCTGTCTTTAGGGGATTTTTCATGTCCGATTCACAGCATTAGGCAAGTTACAAACCTATTATTATCATTGCTAACTGGACGTAGGGCATATTGCTTTCCCGATGACGAATGCAAGAAGTCGCGGCGAGTGACGGGCCTATCAGTGCTCGTCACTCACCAAGAATCTAACGGTTGTGTCCGTCTGCTTGACCCCCGAACATGCACAAAAACACACCACACTTTGCTCAAACTGTGTGCGAGCACCAGAGCAGCAAAATATACCCATTCAAGTGTGCTCCTGTTTACACATACAAATTCTGATTAGCACCAAATTTGAATCGGTTGTTTAAATCACGGGTCTAGATCAGGTGAATGTGAAAAACATGGCATTTCCTCATTAATCAATAAAGACAGATTGTCAGACAAGCAGCATATGGAGACAGTCACAGTCTATGATGGAGACTCTTTACAGTCTTGCTTTGGTTACTTGAGCACCATCCTCCTCTCTTCTTCTTCTTTTAGTCCTGAATCCACAGCCTGTCCGGCCGTGGGAGTGTTTCCCTCTCTCATCGTGGGCCTCCCCGAGGTGGCTGACTTTTCCCCACTTTTTCTTTAGTTATTCCTTACCACCGATGCAGGAAGTGGACAGTGATGATTTGGGACATGTATGGATGTATTATTCATTTATTATCAATTAATTGCTGTGTTCAAACAGTTTGATTCTCTGATCTGTTGTTGGTGAATAAACAACTTTGTAAAGTCCTCCGAGGCGACTGCTGTTGAAATGAAATTATGGCACAGGAGACATGCAACCCTTTCTGTTCCCTGGATGTAAATCTTTCTTAAATGTCCACAGTAAGAATTAAAACACTTAAAACACACTCCTGGGTGAAAGAGTCATAACATACACATGTGCCGCCTCCTTAGGTATTTATCAGGCCTGAAGCGCAGTGTGAGAATGATCCGGTTCACAGCGAAACGTGGCTTTGCTCTAAACCCGGGCGAGTGTGTGTGTAAGTGTGTGTGTGTGTGTGTGTGTGTGTGTGTGTGTGTGTGAGTGTAAGTGTGTGTGTGAGTGTGAGTGTGAGTGTATATGTGCCTCCCAGCTGAGGGTCGGGGGGTGACAGCTCAAAGAGGGGTTTCCTTCCCCACGCACCCACCATAAACCCACAAAGTCTGAGGAATTATAAAGATCCAGGGTTTCCATGCGCTGCATTCATATGAGGAGGGCGCGCGTGAGGGCAAGGAGGCAATAAGACAAGGAGGCAAGGATGCAAGGGGACGAAGAGACAAGGAGGCAAGGGCACAAGGAGGCAAGGAGACAAGGAGATAAGGAGGCAAGGAGACAAGGAGGCAAGGAGACAAGGAGATAATGAGGCAAGGAGACAAGGAGGCAAGGAGGTAATAAGACAAGGAGGCAAGGGGACAAAGAGACAAGGAGGCACGGAGGCAAGGAGGCAAGGGGACAAGGAGGCAAGGGCACAAGGAAGCAAGGAGACAAGGAGGCAAGGGCACAAGGAGACAAGGAGATAAGGAGGCAAGGAGGCAAGGAGACAAGGAGGCAAGGAGACAAGGAGATAAGGAGGCAAGGGGACAAGGAGATAAGGAGGCAAGGGGACAAGGAGGCAAGGAGACAATGAGGCAAGTGCACAAGGAGACAAGGAGATAAGGAGGCAAGGAGACAAGGAGACAAGGAGACAAGGAGATAAGGAGGCAAGGGGACAAGGAGATAAGGAGGCAAAGGGACAAGGAGGCAAGGAGACAAGGAGACAAGGAGATAAGGAGGCAAGGGGACAAGGAGATAAGGAGGCAAAGGGACAAGGAGGCAAGGAGACAATAAGGCAAGTGCACAAGAAGACAAGGAGGCAAGGAGACAAGGAGGCAAGGAAACAAGGGGGCAAGGAGACAAGGCGATAAGGAGGCAAGGGAACAAGGAGTCAAGAGGACAAGGGAATAAGGAGACAAGAAGAAAAAGGGGTAGAGAGACAAGGGTATACGAAGTCAAGGAGAGAAGGAGACACGGGTACATAAGGAGACAGGGTGACAAGGGGAAGAGGGGACAAGGAGAAATAACAATTTAAGTTTTCATTTACAAAAGTTGTATGCATGGGAATCATATGTTTTTTAATATTCAGACTATTGATGTAAAATCTAAATCCTTTGCGGAGCAACTGGACCACAGGTTTGGAGACCCCTGCTTTAGAGGTAGAGTTATGACCTTATCATCGCAACATATAAAATGGCTCTTCCTCAGACTCAGAATTGACATCAGATACCATTGTGAGTCACAAAGTGAAATTGCTTTGACTTGCAAACAAGTTAAGTAAACATAGAAAAGTACACACAAATTAAGCAGTGCAGTAAAGTGAGAGTATAGAGAGACATTACTTCACAAACAATTCTAAAATACATGAATCAGAAGTATGGCAGTAGAAGTCAGTATTTTTCTGCTCATAAAGCCATGTGTCTGTATGTCCGGTCGCAGCAGAGGTCCGTGTCCAAACACACAACAGCCGAAGCATTATTTAAAGCAGATCGCAGCACTTTGCCGGCAGCGGCAGAGGTCAGCCCTGACCGAAACCCCATGTCGGTTTATTGATCAAGGCAAATGTGAGGTGCTTAAGAGAGCAGACTACAGAAATAGACATTAACCGCGGTGTCAGCATTAGCATGATTTGAAACGCAAATTCAGCTCCTGTTGGACGCGTGGGAGGCTTGTAGTAATAAGCAGCTGAAGCCTTGAAGCTCTGAGGTGCTACATGAATTGGAAAGGCCATTTTTCTGTGGATGCGAGACAACAGTGATCATTTTATGTCTGTGTAATTCTAAAGAAATATTTGTATGAAGATTTTTTTCCATCCATGCCTTCTATGTCATCCATCTTTTTACTTTTAGAACATGTTTGCACCATGAGCCAAAGCAAATTCCTATAGTTTGTGAGTTCCTGTCACTTACTTTAAGCAGCAAAAAGTGATGAAACATTAGTCAAAATTGCTCAAATTGTTCCCAATGGGACAAGATATTCAGTCTTATTTCAAGAACTGTTGCTTTATTTTCTCATTTTAAGGAAGACCTTTCCTGTATCTTTTTTAAAACATGAAACTGTTGTTTGTCCCATTGGCAAATCCTGCTTTAAGACAGTCAGAATGTGGTCAAATGAATACACATTTTGCCAAATTTGATTCATTTTTTACTTATTTTTCATCACTTTTCACACTTGGCTTGGTTCTATTATTACATTTGTTTTGGTTGATATTACTGAGGAGGTGAAGATTGGAATCTGTCCTTTTCATTCATCATAATTAAGACTTTTTTGTCCCTATCCTTTCAGCTCCATCCACGCTAATATTTGGTTAATAATCAATTGTAAGATAGCAGTGATATTACTGTGACGTGTTTTGCCGGTAACTTCCATCAACGAACTTCAACTACTAAGAAGACAAGATTAACCTTTCTAAAACTAATATGCTAAAGATAGATTTTATACTTGCTTCTTTCTATGCTAGAGTTAAATATTATATCTTATTTTATTTGAGTATAGTTATTGTTTATTTATTTTTAGTTGTGTGCTCCTCATTCTGACTGTTCTGTAACTTCTGTAACTAACTAAGATCACTTAATCTTATCTTCTGGCAAAAACCTTGCAACTTCTGTCTCAAAGTTTCTGTCTCAGTCTTGAAATAGTGTTGAGTTATTGTACCATTATGACGTAACGTATGATGGAAGTTTCTCACTTTTAATACAATATTGTTGCCCATAAATTAGCATTGGCCATTTTTCAAGTTAAATTACGAATTTGATAAAAAAGCTAAGTTAGATGCTCTCTCTAGTGGTCGCATATGGAATTACAGGTATATATATACTTTTTTCACTTCAAACTTGTTCTACCGTATAGTTTTTGTATTAAATGACAAAGTAAGAATGTCTCATTATCATAATTAAAGGTCAAATATAATACATTCCATTTTAATATCCCCACTGTGGGACAAATTAAGGCAACGGTCATTCATTTATTCTTATTTATTCTTTAATGTTCTCCAATGTGTTTGTCATGACTGTATTTCCTGCGTTCAAAACGTTTCATTCTCTGATTTGTTGTTGGTGAATCGACAACTTTGTACAGTCCTCTGAGACGACTGCTGTTGTGACTTAGTGCTACACACAAATACATTGAAATGAAATTGAATTGAAATGAATTGCTGCTCCTCATGTTTTCAACTGCAATGCTGGAATTTGGTGGAAAAGGTGGATCCTGTCAGACCTCAGAAGCTAAGCAGGACAGGGCCTTTTTAGAACTGTGATGGGAGACCTCTGGGAACACCAGGTGCTACTGGTGATTTTAAGGTTCTTTTAATGGTTTTTAAATGTCTTAATGGTCTTGGGCCTTCTTATCTTTCAGATTTGCTTTTATCCTATGAGCCTTCCCGGCCCCTGCGCTCCTCCGGCAGCAGACTCCTAACCATCCCCAAAGTCAGGACACACACTCACGGCGAGGCATCTTTCCAGCACTACGGCCCCCGTCTCTGGAACAGTCTGCCGGAGGAGCTCAGGGCCGCAGAGAACGTTCATATTTTTAAGAGTAGGCTCAAGACGCACCTTTTTAGATTAGCTTTTGATTAGTTTTTATTATTCCATTCTATTTATCTTTTATTATTTATTATTTATTTTATTGCCATTGCTAGTATTCATGTATTGTGTGTTCCTTTTAGTCTCACATTTTAGTGTTTTACTTTTGTATTGTTTTTAGTGTACCCAGTGTTTCCTCTGGAGGAGCCCTCTGCACTGGGAGCAGTGGTCGGTGTGGCTGCGGGGGTCTGACTCTTGGGCCTGGTGGGGGCCTGGGGCCTCGGTTTCATGTCTCCTCTGGGTCCTGTGTCGTCCCCTGTGGCTACGGGCGGCTCTCTGCTCCTGGTGCAGACGACTCCTTGGATGACGCTTTTTCAGCTGGTTGCATCTGAACCCTGCCAAGTCTCTCATCATGTTTTTATTGTTTTACTGGTGTGTGTGTGTATGTGTGTGTGTGTGTGTGTGTGTGTGTGTGTGTGTATGAGTGTTCATGAGCGCGTGTGTGTGTGTTTGTCTGTGGTTTGGGGTGGGTCTGTCGGGTGGTCGGGGGGAGGGGTCTTGGGTCGGCGGGATTGTTTTTAACCAATCTGTAAAGCACTTTGTGTTGCATCTTATATATGAAAAGCGCTTTATAAATAAATTTGATTGATTGATTGATACTGTGGCTGTAAAAGGCCAATATGTCATTGTGTTCTTCAAGACACTTCTTTAGACCCTAGATTGAGTCTGGTCTGGTGTGTGACAATGGTTGGTGGTGGTCTGAGAGCCTGATGGCACATACCCAGGGCAGCTGTGACTACAGCAGTAGTTTAACACCACCGTGTTTGGAGTGAAATAATAATCAGGTGTCCAAAAAAGCACCAATAAAACTGATTATTTTAATTTCCCTTCAAGTCCCAAATCCAGAAACCAGAGGCAAAGACCTACAGCAACCTCACCGTGGACTTGATTGATTATTGTTGCTGTTGCTTCACACGGACAAGAGCAAAGTAGAAGTAAATGTAACTAGATTTGCGCTTGTCGTCAGTGTAATGAGGCGGTAGTAATTAGCGGGAGCAGCGCGCTGAGTGTTATCTCTCTGAAGTCATCATGGCAGCTCACACGCCCCGCACAAAATCAATTAGCATTCATGTTTTAATCTGGTCCAGACAGCAGAGACGGCAGCTGCGATCACATGGGAGTGGGCCGGTGGAAATCAAGAATAATGTACTGAAGCAGGAAGTGGGAAGCATTAGGCCAAGTGCTTTAGCTTTGTTTGATTGGACCGTACAGTGATCTGAGGAGTCTACTGTGTAAAGGTGCTGTAACTACTGTAGTGTCGAGAAGTGAAGACAAGACTGCAGCGATCGCACCAATAACCCTGTTTATTGTCGAGTCCTTCCAGAGTGAACAAAAGGAGGGGTCCACAGTACAGAATATGTCAGATTCACTAGACACTAGAAAGCTCCATAGAAGGACATTACACATACTTTATGGACCAAGGACACGCACTCAGGGGAGGCCTCACCTGCCATCCTAGAAAGAAAATATTATTTTATTGTATTATTTTATTTATTGATTTC
Source organism: Knipowitschia caucasica (assembly GCA_964034765.1). NCBI lineage: Eukaryota > Metazoa > Chordata > Actinopteri > Gobiiformes > Gobiidae > Knipowitschia > Knipowitschia caucasica. The sequence continues at coordinate 38,966,994 of OZ035824.1, read as the reverse complement.
CACTATCCTATGCTTTTAATGTATTTTCGTAACGATTCCGACCACTTTTGATCATTTCTGTAGTAAAAATAGCTGAAATCCTGATTTTCCTATTCAAAGAGACGAGGTGCGGCGACCAGGCCTCGCCCAGATCACTCTCTCCCTCACAGTGGACTGTGCAAGTGCACTCAGACTTAGTATAAGGCTTTTGATCGTAGAAAAAGAGGAGAAAGCTTGGCTTGTGGCAGGTATCTGTGCCTCACCGAGGGGGGGCGATAGTGAGCCTGACGTTCATACCTGAGTTGCTAACAAACAATCGGTCCTATTGGTGCTATTTCTTCTGCTGGATAATTGATGAGTTGATTGATAGTTTTTTTCGAAACTGGACTTTCAATCATAGAAAGAAGTAATTTAAACTGCGAGACCGCCGCCGGACTTATGAGGTTTTATGTTGACCGGATTCCTTCCTGGCTTGAGATCGCTTACAGCTCGCATAACAGTGCTTCCCCAAAAACCACTAATAGGGAATAGGAAGGCTGCGTCATCATACCTTGGCAGCGGTGCATTCTGGGATACTTGATACAAGACAGTTTGGGTCTCATGTTTCCTGAAGTTAAGATTCCTGCTTTCACAGAGGAACAGTCAGCTCGATGTAGAGGTGTGGAGCAGAAGGACAATGGCCCAGCCCTGCATCCATGTAGAGGAGGTGATTGGTAATATCTGTAACAAATACACTTGACAGACAAGGTTCCAATACATCCCATACACTAGTGTTTACACTGTAGTTAGCAGCATCGGGAGGTAATTACAAATGTTTATATTGTATTCAAGCAGAATAAATGATATAAACAATAGAAATAATAACAGCAGGTAAAGTTTGTGATCAGAACAGGTGAATGACACCAGACTCAGCAGGCTCAGTAGGACTATAGAGAAAGTGTTTCAACACATACAGTATGTGGATACACCAGGATGGACACAGGCTGGGGACCTCATGCAGGGGACCTCAGATGCAGGGGACCTCAGGTACAAGAGACCTCAGATACAGGGGACCTCAGGTACAGGGGACCTCAGGTGTAAGGGACCTCAGTTGTAGGGGACCTCAGATGTAGGGGACCTCAGTTGTAGGGGACCACAGGTGTAGGGGACCACAAGTGTAGCGGACCTCGGTTGTAGGGAACCTCAGATGTAGGGGACCACAGGTGTAGGGGACCTCAGTTGTAGGGGACCTCAGGTGTAGGGGACCACAGGTGTAGGGGACCTCAGGTGTAGTGGACCTCAGGTGTAGGGGACCTCAGTTGTAGGGGACCACAGGTGTAGGGGACCTCAGGTGTAGGGGACCACAGGTGTAGGGGACCTCGGTTGTAGGGAACCTCAGATGTAGGGGACCACAGGTGTAGGGGACCTCAGGTGTAGTGGACCTCAGGTGTAGGGGACCTCAGTTGTAGGGGACCACAGGTGTAGGGGACCTCAGGTGTAGGGGACCACAGGTGTAGGGGACCTCAGATGTAAGGGACCTCAGATGTAGGGGACCTCAGAAGTAGGGGACCTCAGTTGTAGGGGACCACAGGTGTAGCGGACCTCAGTTGTAGGGAACCTCAGATGTAGGGGACCTCAGGTGAAGAGGACCTCAAGTGAAGGGGACCTCAGGTGAAGGGGGCCACAGGTGAAGGGGACCACATGTGCAGGGGCATGTGTGAGCCCAACACCAGACCAAGTGGAACCACTCAGTTGAACAGTTTTCATTCATGTCTTGTTGGTCCTCAGCGAGCAGTGATTGACTCGGATCATCGTATGAGGGCAGCGTTCAAGAGAGTCTGTGTTGTCTGTTGTGAGAGCGTTTGCAGGTGGCGGCCCATGACCGCTGATGTCTCTGTCCAGTGCTCTTCTCTATGGTGCATTCAGACCGCAAACGCTCAAACACTGAAGCCCCGCTCACCAGACGCGCATTCTCTAGTTTTCAGACGCAGAGGACTTCACAGCAGAACGTCCTGTTGCGAGCCGGAAGTACCGGTTGTAGCCGGCCGGCTCTAATGCTAACAGAGCTATGCTAGCGCCTTCTTGTGTACAGATCTTCTCCAATATGCAGCTTTGCAGCGTGTCTTTGCCCAGAAACCTTCCACGGGCTTTATATAACAGTAGTATGTGTTCATAGAGGTGCGGCATACGTTTTTTTGTATTATTAAACGGTATTTCCGCATCGGCGAACACACTTGAAGCAGGTGCATAAGGTCACGGGAGCATGACAACGCATATATTCACAAGCACACAGTCCCCCATTGTCAACACTGGTTTGGTCCTGGTTTAGTCCTGGTTTAGCTCCTGTTTTGGCTGATTACAGTATGTTCAGTCTGCTCGTTCAGACCACCAATGTCCCCGTTACCCCTTTGCAGCTCTCTGATTGGTCGCTGCACAAACGTCCCGAGGAAAAGTTTAGCAAAGTTTATCTCCTGTGGGCGTCCATTTTCCGCTCCTGCTCCTCCCCTTTCACTTTCACTTTCCCGCCAAGTCTGTGCGGCTCTACTCAGCGGTCTGTAAGTGCGTGCAGAGAGGTCGGTGCGTTTTGACGCTGCAACGCGCGTCACCAAAGACTTTGCATTGAAACCCGACGCAACGCATGATCCGGTCTGAACGCGCCATTAGTCTGCTGCAGAGGAGAAGTCTGTGTTGAAGCCTGTACCTTAACATGTAACTTCCACTAAGCTGCCACATCAAACATTTTGTTGATGCAGAGCTAGATTTGTTGTGGGAATTATTGAAATAAGCTGGTTTTCTTATCTTTATATAACATTAGTGGACGTTGTTGCATTGGCAAATAAATGCTATATTATTAGAATGACAAAAGGAAGTCTGACACTTTAGAGTCAGTGCCTCCCCAATCACAAGCCTCACTGCACGTCACTATGTGTTTTGTTTCTGGTGGACACACTGTAAAAAGAGGACAGCAGACCAGACTTTGATGTAAAATATATTACTACATTCTTTTAGTACATTGTTCATTAATTCATATTTTTGGTTGACATATAAGTACTGCATAATAAAGCTTTAAAATCACTAATTAGAACGTTTAAAAGACTCTATAGAGCCTGGTCTCATGGTGGGGGCAATCTGCAGTCTGAGTTCACATGCCTTCGGTTTGGGTCTGCTGCTCTGCTGCTGGGTCCACCACAACTCCTCTGTACAACTGCATATTCTGCTTTGTTGATGAGTTGTAGGGCGTCCTCCGTCTGCATCCGCTCGGATCTGGTCCTGCGTGCCCCGGGGCCCGTTCCTCTGTCTTGCCTCCAACTCACGCCCCAGTTCCGTTCCATTTCCCGTTCCCCTGTTCCCCCGTTCCTCATTCTTCCTGTTTCCTTGCCCACACGTGTCCTCCCTATAAGTCCCTCTGTCTTGGTTTTAAAGGGCCAACCACACCTGTCCGACACACATCACAGGAGGAGGGTTGACATTTAGGACTATCCCAGGCTCACACACTAAAACCACTGCTAACTACACAAATCAAACTGGCCTAAAAGGAGAAGCACCAGACTACAAGCCATATTTCACAGTACCATTCATGTAAGAAAGAAGTTAGGTACCCCAGCTTTAAAACACAGACTCACACACACTACTTTATTATCATTATTTTTTTTTTTACTTATTTGCTGTAGTACGACAGTAGCTCAGTTGGTAGAGCATTGGCATTTGGGTCTGAAGGTCGTGGGTTCAAGCCCACCGTAAGACCTACTTCACGACTCCCACTGATGACTGCTGTCGTTGTGTCCTTGGGCAAGACACTTAACCCTACTTTGCCCAAAGCCCCAACTGAAAGATCTCAGCTCCTGTGGACTCACCACCTACAGGAGGATCAGTGAGGGGCTGGTGCTCTGTGTACTGGGTGCAGCTCTGACTGCCACCCCCCCGACCCAGAAATGAATTAAGGGGAAGAAAATGGATGGATGGATGGATGCTGTAGTGCCATCGTCATGAGTCCTTGACCTGAAGAGCGCCTCCTCCTCCTCTTCACCCTCATCCTCCTCCCTTCCTGCACATGCGCTCCGGGACGCATCCAACCAGGCAACTCTGACTCACTCATTACATCAGTGCCTCTCGCCCGGCCAAGGACGCGCAAAATCAATGCTCCTGATGCAAATGCACGCTGGGAATTCACTTTCAAGCTAATAACATTAAGCTCTGAGCCGTGCCATGTCGACCCACATTGTAATGTTATGTAAATCTGACCATATGACAGCTACGTTTAAAAGAAGTCTGCTTGATTATGCGCGATAGAGGGACCATTTCCTTCCCTTATACTCTTTAAATTATTCAGGCCGTAATTCTGCGTATAACAAGACAAAGACGCAGGCAAATGGGAAATCTGGCCCCCGGAGAGAGGAGCATTGAGGTTCCGAGGCAGTGGAGGAAATGGGAGAGAACATGTTATAGCTGCAGGGAGCATCACTCATCAATTTGTTTGTAAACAGCAGAATTGTGCCACGCTGAAGCGCTGCGGCCCTCTAACACACACATACACACATGCACACACACACTCCTCCTATTGTGTGTTTTGCACAATACTTTCGCGCTCCATATTTCACTCTACTTTACATCTCTGTGCAATCTCTTTTGAGACACGGATAATGATTACATTTCCTGGTTATTTTCCTTCAAACCGCAGCTATCGATGAGTGTGTGTGCATATGTGTGTATGTACATGTACAGTACAGACCAAAAGCTTGGACACACCTTCTCATTCAAAGAGTTTTTTTATTTTCATGATTATGAAAACTGTAGATTCACACTGATGGCATCAAAACTATGAATTAACTCATGAGGAATTATGTAAGTACTAAAACTAAAAAAAAGAATGAAACAACTGAAAATATGTCTCATATTCTGGGTTCTTCAAAGTTGCACCTTTTGCTCTGATTACTGCTTCACACACTCTTGGCATTCTCTTGATGAGCTTCAAGAGGTAGTGACCTGAAATGGTCTTCCAACAGTCTTGAAGCAGTTCCCAGAGATGCTGAGCACTTGTTGGCCCTTTCCCCTTCACTCTGTGGTCCATCTCACCCCAAAACCATCTGGATCGGGTTTAAGTCCGGTGGCTGCGGAGGTCAGGTCATCTGGCCCAGCACCCACCAAATCAGGTCAAATAGCCCTTACACAGCCTGGGTGTGAATCTACAGTCAATAGTCATGTGTGTGTGTGTGTGTGTGTTAGCTATCTGTACAAAGAAAATCCATCCATCCATTTTCTCCTGCTTCATCCGATGCCCAGACTTCCATATCCACACACCCTTCCTCCAGCTCGTCCGGGGGGACCCTAAGGTGTTCCCAGGCCAGCTGAGAGACATAGTTCCTCTAGCGTGTCCTGGAGGGACTATGGATTGGGAAGTCTGGGCATCTCTGCTTAGGCTGTTGTCCCCGCGACTCGGCAATGGATTAAGTGGGGAAAATGGATGAATGGATGGTTGGAAACTTAAAGATTAAAAGAGAGCTCCTTTAGACATGTCCTTTTCAGAGGCAGCAGGCGTTTCACCTGTGTCAGACTGCGAAAGTACATTTTATAGGAATCATTAGGAACCGCTCAACTTTGTGTAAAAAATTCTAACTAATGGATTCACTACTGGAACTGTGTCTTAAAGCTGGGTCACCTAACTTGCAATTTAAGTTGAAGAGATCCTTTATTAGTCCCACAGGGAAGTGTCATCTTGTATCCAAGCCCCGGCGATCCAAGATGGCGGCCTATTCAATTCAGTGGTTTGTGCTCAGTAGCGCATGTGCCTCCATGGGCACCCAAAGATTAGCGGAATTCACCCATATTTGGGCATCGTCTGATCCTCCCGGTTCTGCGCAGAGGACGAGCTCCCATGATGCTTTGCGCCAAATACTTGTGCGTGGCTTTCATGCACGTGCACAGAAGGGCTCGGCCGCTCTCTAAACAATCAGAGCTGCTGATCAGAGCAGTGGGAGAGCGGAGTCAGAGCGGGAGCCAAACGAGCAGAGTTTGTGGCACTAAAGTGTGGATTTAAAAAAAAACGAAGGATTTAAGAAGAAAAACAGGATGAAAAGGGACACTAAAATCCCCACAATATGCAATCTTTATGAAAGCTGTAGGTTCTCTGTCAGCTGAGGTCATTCTGTTCTAATTTACATTGAGTTCTATGGGAAAAGTTTCTGTGTAGCTCACGTGAATTTAGTCTTGGTTAGTCTGCAGTACCGCGAGAATCCCCCGAGCACGTGGATTATTCAATACTCTATTCAGATATTAGAATAGAATAGATCCATGGTTACATCTGGTTCCAGAACAGCAGGAATAAGCAATAGGAAGTGAACAATAACTCTAAACAAAAATAAAACAAAATGTCTAACTATAGGTGATACTGGTGATACCGGTGATACTTTTTTTAATGATTTACAATGGAGACTAATATTAACAGTAACATTATAATATTAACATATTATCATTGGAGATGATAAATAGATGAATACATTTCAGCGGTTGTTGCTGGACTTCCTTCCGTGTCGCATCGTTCTGAACTCACTAATAAACAAGAACCACAGAGACTTTTCATCCTATTAAACGACTTTGTTCTCCTCTAACCCTTCTTTGCCGCTTGCGAGTACAATATAAACGACTGCTGCGACTGTGCATGGGCTGATTTGTTGAACAGACGAAAAAAATGACAAATGGAAAGGATTAAATCAAGCGGCTCTCGGGACGGCAACTGTAAAAAATAAAATGTTAGGGATTTAAAGCCGGCCTCTAAATTATTCTAACAACTCCATCGGGGGGAAAGGGCCCATTGCCGCATCAGAACTGCTGAGACACACAACTGTAATGTGTGTGCGAGGGTAATCTATGTCCCACTGGTGAACGAGAGAAACAAGAGCAGTGCAGGAGGGGCCACACTCAAGGGCCACACTCAGGGGTTTGAAAGGGCCTCTTCTCGATGAAGGAAAACAGTAAAGCTGAAAAAAAGTTACAATAATAAAAATAAAAGTTGTTCTCAGGTAAAAGTGTGGCTTCATGGGGGGGAAAAAACGGAAAGCCAGATCCTGTCAGAACTTGAAAGTTAAGCAGGGAAGGGCCTGGTTAGTACTGTGATGGGAGACCTCTAGGAACACCAGGTGCCACAGTGCGGCTGTAAAGTGCCAAACTGTGTCCTTTGGCAAGACACTTCACCAATATTGCCTAGAATGAGTCTGGTGTGCCCTGGCAGCGTGCCCCAGGGCAGCTGTGACTACACTGTGTATGGAGTGAAAGAATAATAACATGTAAAGCGTTTTAAATTTGTTTGTAATCAATGATGCAAGCAATGTCTGTTTTAAAAGAGAAATTAAAGACGGTATTCGAAAGGAAGCCTCATCGTGACGTAATTGTTTGAAGAATTTGTACGCTTTCTCACACTGGAATTGTGTCGTATCTGCTATTATTATATGACTTGGATCGTATGCGCGCTCTGATTGGCTGATTTGCGGTCTGACATTTTCCCGTCTCGGACCGTTACCATGACAATTCGGGCGTTCTGCTCTCCCAAAATTCCATCCGATGGGCGGGGGAGCGACTGAATTTTGCGTTGCATTATGGGTAACACTTGCCTTCGCAACTTCCGGTTCTCTCTGCCCGGCGCATTTTCTCTAAGTGGTTGAGTGTTTTCGTCATTTTCTGTATGCAAATACATTCCCGTCTCTAACTAGTGGCATATCGCGCAAATCATCCGTCCAATTCACATTCTTCCCTCTTAGCTGAACTTCATTCTCATTGTTACCATCTGTCACTCGCACACACAGCCGTTTTCGTTCACTCTGCTCGCTGTCATCTTCTTCTAAATCTTCATAAACACTATCCGCTCGTTGAACTAGCAACAACAATTCCTCCTTTCGTTTTCCCACACTGCAAATATCCTTTCGCTTCAACCTTTCACGCAATTCAGGCACTGTCAATCGTTTGTTGTTTTCGTGAGCCATATTCGCCATTGTATGAAATCAACCGGAAGTGAACTGGGCAACAAACGGTGTCATTTTTTGATCACAGCGCCGCTCAGTGGATGAAATTTTGGGAGAGCAGAACGCCCGAATTGGTCCGCAGCGCGTATAAATTTTGATATCTTTCCCCGGTAAAAAAGAAATAATGAGCCACGACTGGGACCATTCTGCAATGAATTCTATCATCCTCAATCATCTGATAAGCAAGTTCTTCATGTCACGATTTGACAGTTTGGTTGCATGTGTTTTTGCTAGCTGAAACCGATCGATATTTGCACAAATTAAAAATAGTCTGATATTTCTCTGTACAGACATTGCGCTCGTTTAATAAGTCGTTAATACATTTCCTACATGCCTTCCTTATATCCCCTCAGCCACTGTGTGAACCTCATGGACGTTACGCAATCACATGCAAGCAAGTTTGAAATTGACACATGGTATTTAAATATGACACTACTACAGCTAGAACGAATCCAGACTAGAACCAGGAAGTAGTAGCATCACATTAGTCCAGTTCTCAGGTCTCTGCACTGGCTTCCTGTGGCTCAGAGAATGGACTTTAAAGCAGCTCTGGTTGTTACGAGTCTCTCCATGGCCTCGCACCTATGTACATCTGTGACATGTTAGTGCCATATGAACCAACTCGGACTCTGAGGAGCACAGGGACTGGCCTCCTGCTGGTGCCCAAAGTCAGGACTAAACATGGGGAGGCAGCGTTTCATATTTATGCAGGTAAAATATGGAACAGGAGACAGTTCTGTTTAGCTGTGCACACAATTGAGGATTATATCTTCACTCTTGTTAATGCATTGAGATTATTTATGACTGTGATTGTTTCTATCTTAGTTACTGAAGCACTTTGAATTGCCTTGCGTATGAACTGTGCTATACAAAAAAATCTGGCCTTGCCTATACTTTTTCATTCACCGCCTGTAATTCCTTTCACTAGTCGAGAATCGTACACTACAGCGCAGAGAATGAAGCCGTCAAATTGATTTCTAAAACATGAAGCAGGCTGTAAATTGCGCTCTGATGTTCTGTAGTGGTGTTTTGAAGGGAGGACCAGAGGCTACAAGAATCTAAAGGGGGAAAAAAAATATCTCACAATTGACACTATGAATACAGGACCACCGAGGCGTGAGGCTGATGCAAAAGTCTTTATTGGAGGAAGAAAGCATTGTCTGCAGTCTGCAGGCCTTTCCCAAAACTCACAGCGTTTGAACAACAGAGAAGACTTTGGTCCAAGACGAGTGAACGAGGCCAAAAGTGAGCGTGAAATATCGGGCAATAGTTCACTCATTCAATACAAAAGGCACAGAACAAAGAGCACATGTTTTTTGATTGTCTCATTAAAGTATTTTACATGTGAGAACAGAGATCCCGACAGGAGAAAACAGACTCAAGGATGGTTAGACTCGAATCGAATCAGATTGAATGACATGACGACTTTTCATTTGTATTTATATAACCGTTATAACAGGAAAGTCCCATTTGAGGTTTAGAAGATATTTTTCAAGGGAGTCCTGGAAAATGAACCGAATAGAAAAGCAAAATGTGAAATTGTCGAGTTTTTGCTTGTCAATGCAGGAGGGTCTCAGCACAGAGGTGATGATCCAGGACATTTACGGACATTTATGGACATTGGAAGCATTGCACACTCAGATCAGATGTCAAAAATGTAATTTATTCATGTCAAAGTGGTTGCCAGCCCAGGTGCTCATATGTCTCCTTATACTGTATGGAGGTATACGAGCACCTGGACTGGCAACCTTTGTATTTTGTGGTCAAAAGAAAAACAGAAAAACATGATCTGATGAAGGCGTAAAGCCAAAAAGTCATGAATAAATAAGATTTTGGACATCTGAGCTGAGTGTGTAATGGTTCGCTGTTTTCTGAAATGTTGATTAATCTCCTCATTAATAAATTTTTTGGGGTGTGATACCTGCTCCTTCTACATTTATGAACATTGGTCATCAACCCTTATGGACCAATGGATCTGTTTTTATTGTTGCAATACCTGTGTTTGTACTGGACGATTCTCTGATTTGTTGTTGGTGAATCAACAACTTTGTAAAGTCCACTGAGACTTCTGCTGTTGTGATTTAGGGCTCAACAAAAATGTATTATGATCTGATTTTAGCTTTTTTATTGAGATGCAGGATCATAAAAAGCCAGTACCTTTGCTCAAAATTCACAAACTGAATTTCGAGGCAACACTTTCCTTGGGGCAAACATTATACATAGACTGTACATATTGTACATGTATATGGACAATGAAGCCTAAGAGTGAAGTGCTCATGGACAAAGTTTTGCTCCAACACGCTTTGGCTCCGATTGACTTACATACATTGCAAAGTGAACTCCTCCGGCTCAGTTGCTGTTTGATGATGGGACCCCTGAATCTCTGTCATCTGCACCTGTGGACTGGTTTCCCCAGCCCTGGCCTGGTTGGCTGCCACTCCCAAGCCTCCTCAGTCTTGCATCGCACCGTCTCAGTCCTCGTACATACATAATGTTTTTCATGTTTCCAAACACCTCTTCAGTTCATTAGTAGTTGGTAGAACATCACTGTTTATAGATTAGACATATTTTCTATTGTGGCTCTGTTTATGTGTGTGACAGATGTGATCCTTTGATGCAATGAGCTACGGGGAAGTTTGGTACATATTTTCAGACGTCCACATTTGATTACCACTAAAAACATGTACAATAGGTCTAGCATGCGCCTCCTGTACTGGCCCCGCTCCCATCTCTGTGTGGAGTGGGAGACAAATGTCCAAAAAAAATAACAAATTGTAAACCGCTTTGTGACTCTGGTCTGTGAAAGGTGGTATATGAAAAGATTACTTACTTACTTTTGATTTTATCCACACCATCTCTTCCATATGTCTATGTCTGAAATCTTTTTTCCAATCTATGATGGTAAATGTAGTTTTTGGTTATAACCTTTTAAAGTCCAGATACTACAGTATAACTGACACTTTTCTGTGAACATAATCTATCTCTGCATCCATCGAAACCAACATCATAACCGCAGTCCTTCTGAGTCTACTCGAGAGTACTTGGTGCCTCTGTCACAAATGCACAAGGCTAAATCCACTTAGTCCAGACATGCATGGAACAGAACGAGAGTGGAGTATATCGCTGTTTCTATGGAGCCAGATCTGTGCGGACACTTATCACCATTAACACTTGTTTGACGTTTTTTTAAACTGGTTTGATAAAGAAGCTACTCTTCTATAGTCGCACACAAACACCTGCTGTGAAGGGAGAAGATGATAAACTCTCAGAGGTTTTTCTCCTTCTTCATTCAGAGCTGAGGGCGATTTTTTATTTTTCTAGGGCAAGTGCAATAAAGACTGCACTTTAGGCTGCAATAAAATATTGCACTTTAGGTTTTTCCGACAAATGAGGACAAGGCAGCGGTGATTGCACCTGTACATGGTTTATTTTCGTGTCCCTTCAGATCGAACAAGAGGAGGCAAAGCGTTTTATATGATTTTGTAACAATGTGCATCAGAACAGAGACGTCAGCACTTTAAGAGATATTTATGACACATGCTTAAGATATAGATACTGTAATAACAATGTGACAGAACAAATACATTAAATTATTCAGATTATATTTAGCAGTAAGGCAGATAAAACAGGGGGCTACAGTACAAAATATGTTGGTCATGTTTCTGAAGGATAAGATTTCAGGAGCTCTAATGTCCTGTTATTAGTGTTTTTCTCTGTGTCTTTGGTGCTTTTCTCAGATCAGATTGAAAGTTCACAGAACTATTAGTTCAACCTCCACAACATTGAGTCATGTGTGACATAATCGCAGCAGTTTCTCCTTTGAACAAATGTCAAATGCTTTTGGACGTGTATCAGTTATTTTCATACAATTCTCTGCTGTTTTATAACATTATCATTTGCTTCTGTCCTGTCAGTCAAAATGAAACATATTTATGAAGCTGAAGAGTCATTCTTCATAAAACTAATAGTCCTCATTTCTTCTCTTTAGTCTTTACATACGAAAGTGTTGAACTAGTTCTCAAAATGTGTTGCCTTTAAGGAAAAACATCCACTGTGATGTTCACACACACATACACACATACAGTATGTGTCTTGTACTCAGTTACATCATACATGTACAGCGATGTGTCACTTTACTGTAGTTTTCGGGCTGTACAGTGTATAGAGCTGTCTTGAGCATGTTTAAGTTGTTTGCATTGGAAAACACAGAGAGAGTAAACAGTCACAATGAAAACATGACAAAGCCGTTTGGCTCTTGTTCATACACACTGGTGTCAGGACAGTTTCATTGACATGAAGACTTGCTTTTGAGGAATCAACTTTTCATTTGGAAAAAGTGACGCACTTTTGCAGGTTTTCCACGAGGTTTTAAAGTTTGTACTAATTATTCTGAGAAATGTACTGACTGTTGTTCAAATGTGAAGAGTGAGAAATGCACCAAAGCGAGTGAGAAAAACAGTATTATAGTTCTGCAGACGACACATAAATCTGAACTGTACATTACGGTTTCTCCTTTGGGAGACGATAAAGGAGTATCTCACCTTAATCTTTATCCATATAGTGCCTTCCACAGACCAGAGTCACAAAGCACTTTATACCATTGCTGTGTGCATTTGTCTCTCACTCCACACAGTGATGGGAAATATGGCCTTGACTGGGGTTGATTTTAGATCCATACACGCTGGCTAAACTTATTGGGCTTTCAACCATATCAAGACTTTATTCCCAAATCAAAACAACAGATCTGGAGTTGTTTTTAGATCCATCCATCCCCTTCTGTCTCCGAGCCCGTCTCAGCCCTGTGATAGTATGATGTCATTACACCACTGTGACATCACACTCAGAGCAGTTTTCTTCCTTTTAGAACAAAAGTATTGTCCAGGTAAAATTACATTCTTTACAATGGTTGTGGTGTGGTTGCAGCCGATCATTTTCAAAAACAAAAAAAGGGGAAAAAAAACAGTTTTTACTCCTCCCTCTGGTGGTAGCATAGAGAGTTACGATGGCATGTTTTACACTGCATACTTGTTTCACTGTGTATTTGCCATACAGTATATATTCTTTCACATTCTAAAACATGAAATAACAAAGTCAAATAAAATAGTCTGATTCATATTTTTACCGGCCCAAAAAAAAAAAAGGGAATTATTTCTTCAAGAAGTTGGACCACAGCTCTGTTATAACCCACTGTTGACGAGGTGGTGGGTGGGGGAGATTTTTTACTTCATTAGCTGCCTTTGCTTTTGAAGATTGGCTCAGCAGGTAGAGCATAAGCCTTCAGGCCAAATGGTCGTGGGCTCGATCCCCCCACAAGACCTACTGCATCTGCGCCCATTGAAATCTGTGTGCTGTTGTTGTGTCCCTGGGCAAGACAGACCAAGGCTGTGTCATCACTGACGGAGCAGATAAGATAAGATAGACTTCATTAATCTCACACTGGAAAAAGACAGAAGTGTGCAAACATGTTAAAGGTTAAAATCCTTCCATTGACCCACAAATGGACTAATAAAGGGGATGAATGAATGTTTTTGAAAATAATTAAAACTATGATTTAAAAGAAGAAAAAAAAAAAACAGTGAAAAACCAAACAGGAAACGGGCGCCGTTTGGAAGGACTCAAGATAAAAAATGATTACAATCTCATATTCACAAGTCTTTTTGCAATCTTTACAAATCAGCCGATCAAAATGATTGAATTAGTAAAATAATGATTATTTTTGAGCCTGTTCCACATTGCTACTCTGCTTTTTTATTGTGTAAAGAGTTGAGAGCTTGTGTAACGCTTTGACGCCAACAGCCTGAAGCCTAGCAACGGATAATAGACCTATGGCTGGATTTATTTTAGTCTCTCTTTGCCCAATAACAGGTGATCAGGAAAGGCTCTGTCTTTGGGGAAAACACAAAAAACACGTATGTTTTCTTCCAGCCGAGGATCTGTGGACATCATTAGTGTGGAATAATAGTAAACCAGTTCATCTGCAATTATATTATTTATATTTAATAATTCTTTCTATGAAGACATGTTGGAGCCCATTAAGTATCTTTGCAAGTCACAAAGATATGCACAAAATATGTATTGTATTTGATATTCGCAGCTTTTCAGATTTATGCTTTTTTGTTTAGACTTCTGAAGCTAAGCAGGACAAGGCCTGGTTACTGCTGTGATGGGAGACTTCTGGGAATACCAGGTGCCACAGTGGGGCAGCTGTGGCTGTGAAGTCCCAAACTGTCGCTGTGTCCTTAGGCAAGACACTTCACCCACATTGCCTGATTAAGTCCAGTGTGTGTGTAAATGGCTGGTGGTGGTCAGAGAGGCTGATGGCACTGGTTGCCTTGCCCCAGGGCAGCTGTGGCTACAGTAGTAGTTTATCACCGCCGTGTATGGCGTGTGAAGCGTACCTTTGAATGTCCACTATATATAACCAATGCATTATTATATATTATCATTATTAAGTCTCCATAGACCCAAAATGACCATAAATAATGCATGAATTTTTTAAATAAAGTTAAGACAGAGGCCTGGACTTTTAACAACTGTAAGCAAGTGCCTTAGAGTCATTGGCCACAACGTATAGCAGCCCGTTCCTATTTTTCGCGGTTAGGATTTTGTCTGTGACCTGTGAACAGACGATTTAAAATATGCGCTCCAAAATATCGACTCGGCGTGTCCCGGGGAGGTGCGGTTTGGGTTTGGTAACCTCCTCTGCTCTGACGCTGGAGGCTGAATGAGAGCGACAGATGCATTAACTGTACGTGAAGCACAAAGGGTCCTGCTCCTTTCACCTCCTCTCTCTGCTCTGGAGTCTGGACGAGGAGTTTAGAGGCAGCACAGGAAGTCACTTTAAGTATTCCCCCCTCTGCCGAGTTTCACACAAAAAGAAGTTTGGAATGGCAGATTGTTTAACGTATATTCTGCAGCCCCCAATTCTGCTAAAGTTGATGTAAATGTTTTACTTTGATTTGACATTCGCACACTTCAAATCCACCCTCAAAACTCATCTGTTTTAGACTTATTCACTTACACCAGGGGGGGTCAAACTCATTTTGGTCCGGGGCCAAAGTAAAACAAAATAATGTGGGGTACTACAGTATGTGACCTCAAGTGCTGTTACATTTATAACTAATGTTAGCTACTTATGATATGATATATAGAATATATATATAGAATGATATATTTTTGTCTTTGTTCATGGATGTGTTTCTGCTACTACTGGGCACCAGAATTTCTCCTACGGGGATCAATAAAGTATCTACTGTACATCAGAGGTGGGACAAAGTCATTGTTTAGCAAGTCACAAGTCAGTCTCAATTCATTGCCCTCAAGTCCCGAGTCAAGTCACGAGTCAAGACAGGCAAGTCCCGAGTCGAGTCCAAGTCAAAGGCCAACAAATCTCAAGTCAGTCCCAAGTCCTACGGTTTGACTTTCGAGTCCTCTCGAGTCTTTTTGACCGCGATTTGTTTCTTGTTGGTCTCCACGTACTTTTGTAGGCAAACAAAATAATGTTAGGAATCATTTTGCTGGTGCATTCTCGTTGGTCTCTGACCCATGGACTAACAGTTTTTCCATGTCGTTGGCTGCTGGTAAATCAAAACTATGTTGTGCCAGATGCAGGCTCAGTTACACATGCACAGACCACACATAAAATCAGAGCAGTCCATGTCAACATACTTTTTATCTTTGGGGTTTTTAATGGGAAGTAGCAAGTGCAGCAGTGCAGCATATATGAATATGAGTATTGGGCTAGGACCTGTATCTATATAATCAGTTTAATGTCCATAGTGGTTATTGTTCCAAAGGACTGAAGGGACCAATGGAGGGGAAGGAACCTGGCCTGTATGAACTGGGCCAGCATTAGTAATATCTCATAATTACCAATATATCATTACATAATAAAATGTCTCATATAAATTAATTCAATCAGTCAAAGTACTGATTCTCATATCAATGAACCATAAACAATAGTGCAAATATTAATCTAGCTTAGTGCACATAATCAAAACAACTATCTAATGTATGCAAACTTTAGCAGGAGGAGCACAGCAAAAACATACTCATAATAATAGGCCTCGGCGCCCACACAGAAAAATATAAGAAAGAGCCAACAGAGCAGCGCAGGCTAGCGCTAGTTTGACTCACCAGTTCCTCTTTAAAACACGGCACACAGTGTGACAACTGCGTCGATTCAATTGTATGAGGCGCCTGTAGTGAAAGCATATCAATTACGGTTTGTAGAACAAAATATGACGTTAGGTCGCGATAAATACCTGCAGCTCGCTCATTTCCAGCTCCCCTAGACAACACACCCACCGGTGAATGCAGTGCGCTTGTTTAGGGAAGTGTTGCTGCGCGAACTGCCTGGAACTCACGTTCGAACTCTCGCGCGAGCGCTACAACTACCGCGAGGCTTTGTTTCTTCAGAGACGGCATAGATAGAAAGAGAGATGCGGAGAAAGGTAAAAATGGCCCGGGTTACGCAAGTCTTTGCAAGTCAATTGGCGCAAGTCCAAGTGAAAGTCAGAGTCATTGATGTTAAAGTCCAAGTCGAGTTGCAAGTCTTTTTATATTTGGTCAAGTCGAGTCTAAAGTCATCAAACTCATGACTCGAGTCCAAGTCACATGACTCGAGTCCACACCTCTGCTGTACATTGATCCCACAAGGTGCAGTAGGCGAAACCAATTCGCAGGAATGAGGTCTCCACCAAACTAAATATCCAGCATTTTATTTTCTTTGTCACAACAGGGAGGTTTTAGAAAATTTGATAACTCAGTTGGGCCAATTTGGGCATCGTCTGGTCCTCCCGGTTCTGCGCAGTGGACGAGCTCCCATGATGCGTTACGCCAAATACAGTATGTGTGTGTGGCTCTCATGCACGTGCACAGAGAGGCTCGGCCGCAGCTGTTCATCAGAGCAGTGGTTGAGCGGAACCAGAGCGGGAAGGAAACGAGCAGAGTTTGTGGCAGTAAAGTGTGGATTTAAAGAAAACAGAAGGATTTAAGAAGAAAAAAAGTTCAGGATGACAAGGGACACGAAAATCCCCACAAAATCCGATATTTCTGAAAGCTGTAGGTTCTCTGTCAGCTGAGGTCGAGCTGTTTTAATTTACATTGACTTCTATGGGACTTTTTTCTGGCAAATTTAGTCTGCAGTACCACGGGCGCCCCCTGTGCCCATAGGTGGGACAGCTATAAGCCAGTAATACCCTATCCAGTTATTATTATATCCAGTTATTATAGATCCATGAGTTGGGCGCGCTCGTGAGAAACAGGAAGAGGGTAAAGGGGTAAACGTATCCCATTAGTTTATTTCTATTGGTCAACTCCAAAATATTTTTTATTAATTTTTGGAGACTATAGACATCTGGTCAATTCCATCACTATTTGAAAACACACGATAACGTGACTACTTTTAGGGTTTAGGGACCTTTTCCCACAATATTTAAAAAAATACGGCTGACTGCATCGCAATGATGATAATCATAGTAATAAAAATAATATATGGTTTGCTTTATTGCTTTTGGACCAGTTTTGTTTCAATAAAGCAACTACCCCGCCTGGTGGATAGCACTTTGGGTGACCTTGGTCTGTAAAATGTGCTATATAAATAAACATTACTTACTTACTCACTCATTTCACAGATGGTTACACGCGTCTGACGGAGGCATCCAGGCTCAAACTGTTTTGACCTTTTTTTTTTTGTAGTTGCAAACAGTTTTGCTGTTGTCCTGAGTTAAAACCATAGACTGTATACAATAACGGACAGAGTCACGCCTATCTCCGCCGTTCATAGGAGTTGGCCATGAAAAGTGCTTGCATGGAGAAATCCAAGATGGCCGCGAGTGGTCCCGCCCACAAGAAAATTGTGAAAAAAAACGTATCTGCGCATGCGTCAGCCGGCTCAGCTCCATTCATTTGAACGAGAGACTTCAAAAATTCATGATGGTGAATCCAACCTCTCTGTCGAACACACAGACAGAACCTTAAGAGTGAATTGGCTGAGTACGTTTTTTCACTTTTCTCTCTGGAAGTGACAGAGGCTAAAACAAACCTGCATGTGACAACTAATACTATCTATTTGAAGCAGCTATAGAACGAGTGCGATGGATTTCATTACTTTTGAAAGTCTTGTACCCCGGCATACACACACTTTTGCTTTCAAATCATCAAAAGCGTACATTTGTAGATCTGTTAGTTTGGCAGAAACCACACACAGCAAAACCACAACGCTCTCATTTCAAAACTTTTAATCACATCCTCCCAAGAAGGTGACGTCAATTAAATTCAGAAGAACAACCATTGTGCTTGTGGTCAAAATGGAAAAGTTTCATTCATCACCAGCATTTGTACAGAAACAGGTTTTAGAATGATGCATACAAATATAGGGATGTTTTACAATGAACAAGTAGGTACAACAAAAATAAAATCCTGGTTATATATTGATACACTGCAAAAAATGCTAAAATAGTAGGTAATAATTGCTCAAGTGTTTTTTTAATCTTGATTTGAGTACATTCTGACTCTATAAAAACAATATTTGCCAATGGGACAGTCATTTAGTCAAAACTGTGGCTTTATTTTCTCATTCCAAGGGAGACATTTCTTGTATATTATGAAAACAATTTAATCTTGCTCGTTCCACTGGCAAATCTTGTTAAAAGGCAGTCAAAATGAGCTAATTTTAAGATACATATAGCCAGATTTCAACAATTTTTGACTGACATTTCATCACTTTTTGTAGTGTAGAAGCGTCTAACATGGAGCAGCTTGTATGTTCCCTTAATCACCTATAAAACATAAAAAATCCACTCAGTACCAGAGTAATTGCAGTGATCTGTGTGAGTACTACTATTGCATAGATGTGGTCTCGCCGACTATCACTGGAACGAACCGTCAGCTAGCAAGAGCAGTGCTTCTCAAAGTGTGGGACCTGACAAGATGGCAACAAAAAGCAGGTTTAGCTGATATTTGCTGTACTTTGAAATATTTCTTCTGCTGTAGTCTGTTCATTGTTAGTCACCCAGCCTCCTCCATCTGCACCGGTGGACTGGTCTCCCCCGGGCCCGGACTCGTGGGAGCTGCCTCAGTCCTGCATCGCTTGGACCTGGTCCTCGTTCTACAGCCTGAGTCCTGGATCTATGGCCTTTCTTAGGAGTGGATTCCTGCCTCAATGTGGGCCTCCCTGAAGTTTTCTTTCGTTAGAGTTGTTCCTTGCCGAAGCAGGAGGGTTCTAAGGACAGTGAGGACGATCCAGGACACTCGACATTCAACACAATTAATGGACACTGGTCGTCTGCCCCTCATGGACAGATGGCTCTATGTATTTTCTATCACAACATTTCTGATTCTCTGATCTGTGTTGGGTAATGAGTACAATAATCAAAAAATGAGATGGATCAATGAGGAATGGTGAGCCCTCAATGCACGCTAAGTCAACTTGTTATTTGAATGTCTAAGTTATCCCTGTTTGAAAACCACTGCTCCAAATGAAATGTAGAGAAACAGAAATGAAATGGCAGCAGTTTGACAGTGAGAGAAGCTGCTATCGTTTCCCATGTGGCCTCTCTCTCTCACAATCAAAGCCAGCAGCTCTCTGACACACGCATCTCTCTGTTGCTCCTGTCCTATTATTTCTCTCACATAATGTAAATGGTGCTAGTTAAAAAATACTGTGGTTTTTTTTGTAAAGTGCTCCTCAAACCCAAACGCGTGACATCACCTGCGGGGCATGTTCCTCTCTCTGCCGTTTTTTTAGATCACAGGCGAGAAATGTGAACGTTGGGTGAACTGACGGAGAAGATATAAAGGCGTGTGATTACGGTGCAGAGGAAGCATTAGCACGAGAACTCCCAGAGCAGTCGTTTTGACGGTTCCCATTCAGAAAATCTCGACAAAAAGTGAGTCAGTAATTTATTCGGTTATTCACCTTTACTCCTTTTGATAATAAGTAAAATCTTGAAATAAAGCGTACAAACTTTACGGCTACCAATTGTGAACTGCTACGGGTAAACAGTGTGTTGCTATGCTCTAGAGGAAAACCAAGCTAGACTAGAACCAGAACCAGTCCAGGATCAGCACCATGGAGAGAGACAAATCTGGCTTTCACTGCTATGGAATGTTGTTTTGGCAAGCGACCAAAAATTAATACATTTGAAGGGAGCAGTCAAAATGGCAACACATTTCCTGAGTTTGAACTGTTTGATTCTCTGATTTATGTTGGCGAATCGACAACTTTCCAGTGCTCGCTTCAGAACTTCATATCACTGCTCAAAACTGCCTACATTTAACTATTTAGTTTAGCTTTTATCATGTATAATTTGTTCTTTTTTGTTCTTTTGTAAAGCGTCTTTGAGTGTCCAAAAAGATCTATAAAAGGACAATATATTATGATGTATTACATTTGTTTACAGTAAGTTCTCCGTAATAACTGCTGTTGTGATTGAGGCCAAAACTACATGTACGTGAGCTGACATGAGAGACTTCCAACACTCAAACCCGTCAAATTGACTGCTGTGGGAGTTCTGGTGCAAACAGTGCATATGTGAGGAGTATTGATAAAGCAAACACACAGAAGCGCGGACATATTGATCATGTGACCAGTCTCAATGCATTGGTTTCGGTTTTGCTTTGACATTGTGGACTGTACATACAAAGATACAGGAAGGAAACATAATATGGAAAATCAACATTTCTAAACGTTTAACCTTGTTTCAAAGTATTTCTCTCATCAAACACAGACCTGGAGTTGTCTTTAGATCCATCCACGCTAATATCAGTCCTGCAATACTATGATGTCATTGTACCACTATGACATCACACTGAAAACAGAAGCTTTCTCATAAATTTGCTTTAGTCATTTCTCAGGTGAAACTACATTCTTCCCAATCGCATATTTGTGGTTGCAGCTAGTTTTTCAAATAATGATAAAAAAATAAAAAATACAATTCTGGTGGTAGTAAAAGGTAAAAAGTCTTATTTATAAAACCCATGGTATTTCACATTCTAAAAAAAAATGAAATGACAAAGTCTAAAGTATCATTATCAGTTGGAATGGCCTAATATAATGCATCATATTTAGTTTTCTATAACAAAACTATTTTTAATGGCAAAAAACAGCTGCATAGTCAGACAACAGAAGATATATTGTACCTGGTCCCAGTGTAGTCTGGTCTGTGAGTGTGTGTTCAAGTAAAAACATACATTATTATTGCATTTTAGACTTGTTTCCTGTTGGCTTAAATAGCTACAAAGCGTGAAACTGTGGAATAAGTTAGCAAGACTTAAGAGTGAAGCAGAAATCTTGCTAATGTTGATAATCTTCAGGCCTCTCCGACATTTGCATCTGCCCATATTTCCCTTTGATAAAAGAAGTGCCCTGATATCTCACAGCTTGTAATACATGACATAAAATCCTATAAATGTTGGCATTTATCGTCCCATTAAAAACATCTAAACGCAGAGAAAAATGACTAAAATATGAAAAACATGGTTGAATTAGGACAAATGTAATGGACTTCTGTGTATTTTGTCTATACCCTTTAGGCGCCGAATCCAGGACATACACCATTTTGTTTTTTTGTGTATTTCTGTTATTGGTTTTTAGTGGTTTGCTGCACTTTTAAGTTTAACATATAAAGTTTCAGGTCTCCATCTTTTGTCTGTTTTGCCTCAAAGCTCTGAATAAACGCAGGCGCCCAAAAGGTTACAAGATGATGCTAATGGACCAAATCGCATGAGTCTAAGTTCAAGCCGTTTTACTCCACTCATCAGAGACAATACTTGTTTTTCAGAGTAACAAGATAAACAAGACAATTATACCTGCTCCATTAGTGCACCCCCAGAGTTCTGAGTTTACACGGTCGGAGCGGTTTGGTGCAAAAAATTCTAAAAAAACGTACGCAATTCTCCCATATACTCTTGAGGGCGCTAGGGGCAACAGACACTAAAACATGTTAAATTTAAGATTAAGATTAAGAGATCCTTTATTCGTCCCACCGTGGGAAAATTTCACTATTTTTGGAGACACATATAGTAAAATAATGACTAGTATAGATTCAATTGGATGCCGATAAAGTGTTAGTATAGCCTAGTATGGAAATATTAGGAGAGTTGTTAGCTAATAGCTGTTAGCATTTGGACGAAACAGCTATGAGGAGTATGGTTATTCACATAATTTTACAAGTAAACACCCGCTTTAAGGGCGTAACCACAAAAGAGTAGCTGACCAATCCGCAACTTCGACACTAAAGTAAGTAAGTAAGTTTTTATTTATATACCGCCTTTTCACTGCAGATCTGAGTCTCAAAGCGGTTTACAATTGTTAATTTTGGGCATTTGTCTCTCACTCCACACAGAGATGGGAGATGGGTACAGGAAGAACATACCAGAACTATTGGACATATTTTTAGTGGTAGGGGAAACCGGAGTACCCGGAGGAAACCTACGCAGACACGGGGAGAACATGCAAACTTCACTCAGAAAGGCCCTTGTCAATCACTAAAGTGATTGACAAGTCGATCTCTGTCACTGGAGCAGAGGAGGCGGGGCTTAGCATGAGTTAAAAACAAAGGAATAAAAGCATGTATTTTAACACATTTCTTTGAGTTGCACCCAAAGTCACATGTTTTGTAAGGAATGTGGGTGTCAAAATCCAACGTGAACTCAATGCATTAGACTGGGCACGGACAGTATAAATACTCGGGTGTTTGGATGCGTGGGGCTGGGTTCACAGGTCGGTGGTGGCCTTGGCGGTCAGGGCCTGGATGCGGCCGCTGTTGCAGGTCTTACAGAGCACGTGTCCGTCCAGAGGGTAGCAGCCCTGGTTCTCTCCCTCAGACAGCGGCGAGCCACAGTCCTGCAACACGTGAAGAAGACAAAAGTGGTGACCTGCTGTCTGATGAAGGGGCAGGAAAAACTTGAAATGATCAATACAACAGTATTTGCCACAGTATTTGTCATTTTTTAATTATAGAAAATCAGTAATCTATATTTTAGCCCTTTTAACAAAAAACATAATATTGTGGTTAAAAGGCCTTCAGAAAGTTGCGTGAGGAAGTTAGCTGAAACCTATACGCTTAATTTTTTTTCTTTTGAAAGATGTGCTGGGAAACGGCAAGTCCTAAGTAGCTCTGAAACAGTTGTTGTTTTGTGCTTTACAATTTTTATTTATCTAGCTTTTTTCTGCTTGAGATGTTGCTGCAGTACAGTGTGCATTGTTTTACACTGGTCCAGACCAGAGCAGAGAGGATTCATGGTCTGAATCAAGCGTGTCAGCCAAAAATGCTGACTTTTTGAAAAATGCTAATGAAGCATTTAGCATTTTACTTTAGACTAGAGCAGAGAAAATGGTCTGAACCAAGCTCCACCTTTTGACCTCTGCAGCTGTGGCCCGTCCTGCTCCACCCAGAGGCTACTCCACCTCTGCTGCTGTGACCTGAAGGGCTGCTGCTGATTATTACTATTGTTATCTTTTTAGAATTATCGTTTTTATTTTTGCTGCTACTGGACACCTGAATTTCTCCTACGGGGATCAATAAAGTATCTATCTATCTATCTTATGAATTGTTGTAAATGAAAAAAACAAACAAAACACAACTACACAAGCACTGGTAGACAGCAGACTTCCGCCAAGGAGCAAAATTCCATTCCTTTAAAAAATCGCTGATCACTTAAAAACTGATCATCGTTCCTTGTTCCATTTCAGAGATTTTGTGAAAATTCAGTCAGAATAAACCCATAACGTTCTGACTAACAAAGTAACAAACCCAGATGTAAACATAGCTCACTGGAGGAGGTGATTTAAAGCAGAGGGACCCACCTCACAGCGGTAGCACTGCACGTGGAAGTCGCGGTCCAGGGCCACGATGCGGACGGTCTCCTCCTGCCCCGGGGCCGGCATGATGGGCTCATGGCACACACAGCAGCGAGGGGCAAACTTCCTGCAACACAACAACAACCGCGTTCAAAGAGGAATCAAACACTGCGATTGAGTCCGTTCTGTCAGACATCACTCACACTACAACCTGAGTAAACCTGATTTATTCTAACTTAATCAACTATTTTCAATTCAACATATTTGTTAATAGCCCTGAATCATAACAGCAGTCGTTTCAGAGGACTTTACACAGTTCACCAACAACAGGTCAGAAAATTTAACAGTTGGAACACAGGAAATGCAAGACTAAATGGTTTTGTCCTGTTGGAAAAGCTTTCTATAAGACAATCAGAATGTCCTCTCAGTGCTACGGCAAGAAGCTAACGTTAGCAGCTAGTGGTGTATTTCAAAGATTTTACTCCTTCTTTGTTGTAAATGGTGCCTGTAAACCACTTTTATATGAGATTTTTGTCATTCTGTCTCTTCGTACTGGGTTAAAACAGACAGTGAGCCAGACACCATGTTGCCACCTTTCATGGTTACTGGGATTATTGCCTTATTAACCAGTCTAGTGTACATCCCCTGCTCACTACACTTTGACTGCACCACTCAGTGAATAGCACCTTTTCTCTTTGGCTTTTGATGAGCAAGAGACGAGTTTTTGGTTTTTATGTATGTATATATGTATTTAAATGGGTTTTTATTGTTTTTTTGCTGATATTCCGCCTTGTCTGTACAGAACTGCAACAAAAATAATAAAATATGAGGTAATAATTGCTTGAATCAAGTGTTTTAAAAATATTTTTTATCATAAGTTGAGTTCATTCTGATTGTGTTAAAACAAGATTTTTAAAATCTTGACTGCTCTAAAAAAGAGCAGTCTGGATCCTGCGGGACTTCAAAATTATCGCCCCATATCGAATCTGCCATTCATTGGAAAAATTCTTGAAAAAGTGGCCTCCCAACAACTTACTAAATTTTTAACAATGAATAATTCTTTTGATATGTTCCAGTCTGGGTTTAGACCCCACCACAGCACTGAGACCGCTCTAGTGAAGGTAACAAACGACATTCGACTTCACACTGATGCAGGTAAAGTCACAGTTTTGGTCATGTTAGATCTTAGTGCCGCGTTCGACACTGTCGACCATGAGATCCTCATGCAGAGACTGGAGGACTGGGTTGGTGTCACTGGCACAGCCCTAGACTGGTTTAGGTCTTACCTGGAGGATAGGAAGTACTTTGTGGAGATTGGAGACTGCGTCTCAGATCATGTGGCCCTGACCTGTGGAGTACCACAGGGGTCGATCCTGGGACCTCTCCTATTTAATCTCTACATGCTGCCGTTAGGTCAGTTAATACAAAGAAACAAAGTGTCCTACCACAATTACGCCGACGACACTCAGATCTTTGTCTCACTGACTGCAGGAGAACATGGACCACTGGATTTGCTCCTTCACTGTATCCAACAGATCAGTGAGTGGATGCAAAATAATTTCCTCCAGCTAAATGCAGACAAAACCGAAATCATTGTCTTTGGTCCCCAGAAACAAAGAGAGGGCGTCATCTGTCAACTTCAGTCTCTCTCCCTACTTCCTTCAGACAAGGTCAGAAATTTGGGGGTAATACTGGACTCAGACCTAAATTTCAATAGCCACATAAAATCAATAACATCAACAGCTTTTTACCATCTGAAGAACATTGCCAAAGTCAGAAATATAGTGTCCAGGGCAGACTTGGAGATTCTTGTCCACGCATTTGTCTCCAGCAGGCTAGACTACTGCAATGGCCTGCTTACAGGTCTGTCCAAACAGACCTGTAAGCAGCTGCAGTACATCCAAAATGCAGCAGCTAGAGTCCTGACAGGAACCAGGAAGTATGACCATATTAGTCCGGTCCTCAGGTCTCTGCACTGGCTTCCTGTGGCTCAAAGAATAGATTTTAAAACAGCTCTGCTTGTGTACAAGTCTCTCCATGGCCTTGCACCAGAATACATTAGTGACATGTTGGTGTCATATGAACCAGCCCGGACTCTGAGGAGCACAGGGACTGGCCTCCTGCTGGTGCCCAGAGTGAGAACCAAACATGGGGAGGCTGCGTTTCAGATCTATGCAGCTAAGATCTGGAACAATCTCCCTGAAAATGTGAGGGAGGCGTCTACTCTGTCAATGTTTAAATCCAGGTTAAAGACTGTTCTGTTTGCCTGTGCATACAACTGAAGGATTTTATCTCCATTTGTAATGCACTGCTGTCATTTATTTATTTATTTTTTTTAAATTTCTTGTGTAACTTTGAAAGTGTTAATGGTTTTATTCTTTTGTGTGATTTTATTGTTTTTATTGTGTTTTAATCTTTTGTGTGATTTTAATGTTTTAATTGTGATTCTGGTGTTTGTTTTATGTGATGATTTGTGATGTGGACTGTGAAGCGCTTTGTGTTGCCCTGTGCATGAAAGGCGCTCTACAAATAAACTTTGATTGATTGATTGATTGAAGATTTGCCAAAAGGACAAAGCCTTATTTCAATAACTGTTGCTTTATTTTGTCATTCCAAAGGAGACATTTCTTGTTTGTTTTTTTGTTTTAAGATAATTTTTCTTGTCCTAAAGGCAAATCTTGTTTTAAAGGCAGTCAAAATATGCTCAAATTAAGATTCATTTTGCCATATTTAGGCAATTTTTGACTTATTTTTTGTAACTTTTTGCAGTTCAGCCCTTTGGTAAGCCTTGGCTGTTTTAAATGTGCTCTACAAATAAATATTGATTCATTGATAAAGTGTGCACATTTAGTCAAAGTCAGTTTTTATTGAAATTATTGCAAACGCTGATTTTGAATAATATAGTGTGAGAGTTTATGAACCAAGGAAAAGGAAAGATGAGGACAAAGGTGTTCTCTCATGAATTTGGATGCAGCCAGTTTTTGCTCTTACAGCGTTAAACAAAAGGCTCCAGAGGTCAGTCTTGTCACAGGGACTTATCCACGGACCAGTGCTTCCCTGACCTGGAGCTACTGCCCCAGACACTCACTTACGGCTGGGGATTGTGTAAAGCGACACTATGATGGGAAATAAGCACGAGTTTACCACACACACACACATATACACACATACACACACATATACACACACACTCACACACACACGCGAGCTTCCAGTCACACAAGTGAGATGATGCAAGTGATATGTGGTAAGCGTTCTTCCATTTTGAGTTTTCGGTGGTTCCCCTAAAACTAAAGACCACAATCATTACGACAAATGAGGTGTGTGAGACAGGCTTGATTCTGGTAATGCTCAAATCCAGTTTTTTTTTTTTTTTTCATAATATTGTATTTTTGCCCTAAAACTTGCATTTACTTGATCTACTGTATTCTCTGCTTAAGACTGTGTAGAATCACTAACCGTACATAAGGCCGTAGGTCAGGTGAGAATAACCAATTATTAACGTGGAAATATATACAATACAAATACGCATTGCTCTAAAGTTCTACAAAAATGTTTTCCCTGCTCACGAGAAGAGTCTGTGCCAAAAGTCCTTGAACTGTTGCACATTAACAGACAACTGTGAAGTGAAACATATTATCATTAAACACGATTGTGACATTTGTTAGAAAAGTGAATAAAAAAACAAAAACAAAAAACTGCTCAAATAGTATTCTGTGCATCTGAAAACTCTCTCAAGCCATTTACGTTACTGAACCTATTCCATGATAGAGATGCTCATCATAATTATAGACTAAGAGGATGCAAAAATGTGCATGTGCCTAAATGTAGGACTACGTTAAACCTGATCATTGGGGTGGGCAAAATATATCAGACAATAATATTGTGAAAGTCAATTTGAAGATATACTTTTTTGTATTATCGTCATTTTTTTCAATACATATCACATTTAGAGCAAGTAAGATGCCCATTCGTCAAATGTTTGCCTAAAAAGCCAATCACTGCTTTATTTGTACATTTCAGTAAATATTGAGCCTTTTTGGATGTGTTCTTCCTCTGTTACTTCAATTTGATTTTTAATGTTAATACTGTATATGTTAGTGTATGTTTTGCAAAGATGTGGGAAGCACTTTAGTACATATAAAAAGCTGCTATTGCATAGATGCCCTGGCAAGCAAAACGTTGCAGATTATTTTGTGTAAAAATGATTTTAAAGATATCGTGACAATATCGTTATCGGGAGTTGGGAAAATAATATCAAGATATTTATTTTTGCCCATATCGCCCGCCTGATCATATCATATTGATCATATGTAAAAAAAAAACATTTCAAAAATATTTATTGGAAAAAATGAAGAAAGAGAGTGATGCCTTGAGCACAGAGCAAGTAGTGGGATACAGGTGTAGGGTCGGAGAGTGTTTGGGCCTGTGTGTTGTCAGAGAGTGTGTGTTTTGTGTTGTATGTCTTATACCATCGGTGGTAGTATTGTGTTACTGTCTGTACTGTACAGTTGTATGTTTGAGAATGTTTGGAATCTAATCATCCAACCTCTTTTCGAACTAGGTACAAGTTTTTTGTCTGTTATATTGACGTATGTAAAAATTAGTATCAGTAAGTAAGTAAGTAATGTTTCTTTATATGGCGCATTTTACAGACCAAGGTCACCAAAAGCGCTTTACAATGTTCAGAGTTCAGATATTGTTCCAATCCACACACGGTGATGACGGATTGTGCAGGTTAAAAATAAATAAAATACTGTAGTAGTAGTAGTAAAAGTGAGCACAAGCTTGATACAGCGGAGTGCATTCAATTGCTTTTAAAACGTTCTTAATCATTGCTCAATAATCACCCCTGACAATTAAATAAAAACCCAAAATGATGTGGATTTTGTCTTTTCTTTTCACTTCTTTTCTCTGTGGTTTTAGTTTGTGACTTCCTGTCCCACTGTTGATCGTCAGCCCCACCCTAATGTGTCTTTGTATATTGTATATTTACATCCTGACTGTATATATGTATAGTCCCACTGGTTGCTGGTCCATTGTCAATGTCTGTCACGTTTCTGGTTCTTTTGGATTTTTGAATTTTAACTTCCACTGGACTTTTACTTACCATCATTAAATACATAGTTTTTACATTCCTGCTTTTTTTGGTCCTCCTCTCACCACACCACCAAAACTGTATGGGCTGAAAATGTACACAATAAAAATCTCCATAAAGTCTCTTGCGATTTAAGTGCCCCATCTCTGCTGTTGTCACGTTGTAAACTTAATTTAAAATACTAAGTCATCATGAGCCTGGAAGGTGTTGGTCGTGGGTTTGAGCCCACCACGAGACCTACTCCATCGACTCCCACTGATGACTGCTGTCATTATGTCATTGGGCAAGACACTTAACCCCACTTTGTTGCTTTGAGAATTGGACGGATTGCCACTCCCCCAGACCCAGACATGGATTAAGGGGGAGAAGACAGTTAAACAAATCCTGAAATCGTATTTTTTCCCCAGAGCCTCAAAGTTCCTCACAAAAACTCGAACCCATGAACGTCTGAAGTCATCCTCAGATATCAAACCAAACCAAACAATCACTAAGCCGAGCCATAAACTCTCCTCCTGCTTGATCTTTCCAATGTTTCCGAATATTTACTAATATTGGTCGGACTTTAACCAGCTCTGTTTGTGCTCAGCTGCCAATATTTGTAGAGCGAAATGTGCAGCCAAAGGAGATATGATCAAATGTAACAAAAATGTGGGCGGATGGTGGCGTGTTTTTGAACTTTGGAGATGAGACGATTTGTGCATGTTTCAGCAGACAGACGAAATGGAGGCAGGTGTACACAATTTGAAGTTCACTTGACAAGTTATAAATCATTATATTTATTGTGTTTGTATGACGTCTTAGTTTTATCTAGTTTGGAAAATGTTGTTGACTTTCCAATTGGACGGAACGGGCTGCAAGACGGTATTCTTTATCTACTGTATAAGGTGCATTTCACAAAGCGCTTTCAAATTGTTGTGGGGAATCTTCCTCTCACTCCCTACAGTGATGGAAGCGAGGGCGCCATACAGGAAGTGTGGTCGTCATAGAAACCACAAAATAAACAAGGGCCAAAACATACTGAAGTTGAACCAAAGTTACAACTTGAAAGGTAGAAATGGATGTTGGAATGTAGGAGTGGCATATGAACCAACTCGGACTCTGAGGAGCACAGGGACTGGTCTCCTGTTTGGACTCTGAGGAGCACAGGGACTGGTCTCCTGTTTGGACTCTGAGGAGCACTGGGACTGGTCTCCTGTTTGGACTCTGAGGAGCACTGGGACTGGTCTCCTGTTTGGACTCTGAGGAGCACTGGTACTGGCCTCCTGCTGGGACTTTGAGAAGCAAGGGGACTGGGGAACTCTTTACCATTGCGATTCAAGAATAAATTTAATGGAATTGGATGTATATTACAAAGAGAGTAAAAAGAACTGAATTACTTATGGAAGTCCTCGATGCAGTGGATGTGGTTGGAGGCGTCCACGGTGAAGGGCACGCCGTCCAGACTGCGGTGACAGACCACGCAGGTGAAGCAGTGCGGGTGGTAGGCCTTCCCTGTGGCTCGCAGGATCCGCTCCATGATGGGCTTACTGCACAGGTTGCAGGTCTCCAACGTGTTCTGGAAGACATTAAATTCGACATCAACAAGCGTAAGAATGCAATGTGTGTATGCTTTTTTCTGTCAGATATAACATAATTGATTCTTGCTTCTGTTTTATGCTAAAGATAGAGATTATTTTGTTTTAGTATAGAGTTATTGTTCAGTTATCTTTCTGGAACTGGCGATGCAACACTGAAATTTCCCCACAGTGAGACGAATAAAGGATCTCTTCATCTTAATCTTAATGTACAGTGTGTGAGATGTCTGAAGTTTGATCTCTGGTCTCTGGTCTCTATGTGGTCTCTCTCTCTCATCCCTGTCTCTATTTCTCTGGTCTCTCTCTGGTGTTCTCTCTGGTGTTCTCTCTGGTCTTCTCTCTGGTCTTCTCTCTGGTCTTCTCTCTGGTCTTCTCTCTGGTCTTCTCTCTGGTCTTCTCTCTGGTCTTCTCTCTGGTCTTCTCTCTGGTCTTCTCTCTGGTCTTCTCTCTGGTCTTCTCTCTGGTCTTCTCTCTGGTCTTCTCTCTGGTCTTCTCTCTGGTCTTCTCTCTGGTCACTCTCTGGTCTTTCTCTGGTCACTCTCTGGTCACTCTCTGGTCACTCTCTGGTCACTCTCTGGTCACTCTCTGGTCACTCTCTGGTCACTCTCTGGTCACTCTCTGGTGTTTCTCTGATCACTCTTTCTCACTCTGGTCTCTCTGTTCTCTCTCTGGTCTCTCCCTGCTCTCACTTCCTGCTCGCTCTCAGAGTTCAAATGAGGAAGGAGGCATTGGTACATTGGTATAATATCATTGTCCATCTTTAAATCCATATTTCAGTCATGTCCAGTACACTTGGAGTAGCATTCAGCCCAGTCTCGGCCTATATCCAAGTCTGCTGCTGGCATTGTTGTAGAAGGCCATCAATAACAACATTCCCAGGCATTCAAAATCATACAAAATAGATTACTCCAAAATCTATAGTAACTGCTTTACACTCCAGTTCCATTCCATTTTCTTTGGCTTCATCTGAGGCTGGGTCGCTGATGCATCAGTATGAGCAGAGGGCCAGCCTCCCCTCTCCACCCACACCCCCTCTGCTTGTCCAAGGGAATCCCACGGCATTCCCAGGACAGCAGAGAAACCAATGGATCCTCTTTCAACTAAAGTATTGTAAGATTTTAGCACAACACTTGTAAAACACTTTTTTTATCAAACGCTCAGACAGGAATGATATATTTCCTTCAACACTAGCCGCCATTTTGACTGTTTCCACTCAAACCATTAGGATTCTGATAAAAGTAATGTTGAGAAGTTTTTGCATCAGATAAAAAAAAAGTGTATATGTTTTTTTAATGTCTTTTACAACTTTCGATAAGTGTTAAAAGTGGTGAATATAACTGAGACACCTCAAATGCGACCGATTGCTAACCACTAGCATGTAAAAGATCCAATTATTTATTGTCATTGTCACAAAAACAACACAATCAGATTTTGAGCATGATAATAGAGCGTATAAAGTGTAGAAGTTGGCAGCATGTAAACAGCACAGGGCTATAGTTAAGAAAAACAATAATACGAAACAGTGTTATTATTATTATTATTATTAGTGCACCAACATCTTAGAAAATCAAAAAAAAAAAAAAATTAAACTGCTTTTTTCAAGCAGTGAACATTAAAGAGTTAAAGTACAGTAGGAATGAGGAGCACACAGCACAAGATAAGTGACAGCACAACACTATACATATAAATGTAAATATCTATATTCAGCTTAGCCATCAAATTGACTGCTGTGGGAGTTCTCGTGTTAAAGTCTGCATATTTACAGAGAGCGCAGGTGTCTGTAGCATGTAGGCGGTGTCCTCACATGCTCTGAACCTTATTAGCAGTCTGCTCAAACCCAAACATCATTCTTTAGAGCTCCTCTCGGCCCCAGAGCGAGCGGAGCAGTAAATACGTCCAGTTTTTGATGACTACAGGTCTTCTGCCGCCAGCCGCCCGCACCGCCGCGCCGCCGCACTAGCCCCAAGACTTATCTGTGGTGTGTCTGGCTGTAATATCTGCCATGAGGTGCCATTTGTTATTTCAATATTTCATAAATAACGACCGCCTCTCTAAACAGCGATGCAATTACGGGGGTTGGATGTATCATGTGCCAGTGATGGATGGCTCTGGCTCTGATGTATTTCCTGGATCTCTCTCTGTGCTCTGCGTGTGATTTCGTGGGCAGCGGGCCTTCGACCTGCGCCCGTCTCACTCTATTCCAGATGCCCTGCTTCACTTGACTGCTTTTGTAGGAAATTGTTCAACATGTTATAATTTGTGCTGTGCTGTTATTGCTGACACAGTTCTGCTCTGAATCCAGAAGGAAAGACAGCGAAGGTATTTGGTTCTTCTGTAGCAGGCATATAAGCTTGCCATGTTATTACCTAAACTAAACTAGGAGCCATAGCTGTCCACAGAATCTGCATGAATGGAACTAAAAATAATGACATATATCAAGAAAATTCAGTTAAGATTTTACCATTTATACTGGAAAAACCTTATTTTTTCCAATATCTGCATTGTATGGAACTTTCATAAGTAATGTATAAGGACAAAGACATGACTGGATATGAAGCAAATTAAAATATTTAAGTATAGAGTAAATTTGATGTTTTGGAATAAGCAAAAAAAAAAAAAAACATATTTGATGCCAGATTGGTGATGAGGGTGGAAATGTTAAAAAGCAAACAAGGAAAAACAAGGGCCGTGGTATATGATACGCTTTTGTCTTCCTTTTGTTTCTGTTTGATCATTCTGCACAAATGTAAAGACGGTATTAATGAAGTATGTAATTTGATACAAATGAAACAACAAACAAATGAATAAATGAATAAATCTTCCAAAAATAATGTTAAAGCAAAGATTCTGTTTCCTGATTAAAAGGAATGGCCACTAATTACAGTAATATATAAAAAAAGGTGAAAAAAGAAATTTAAACCCACTTCTGAACGGTTTATAAAGATGTGTACAGTAACATTCTGTAAAATATTATTCCCAACAAACTTTAAAAATTACCAGAATGGAAACAAACAGGGGATTAAGATTAACATTAAGAGATTAAGAGATCCTTTATTCGTCCCACAGTGGGGTAATTTCAGAAAGCTTTCAACTTGAGCAACTTATAGATTTGGTTACAACTAGGGGTGTGACAATACTTTCTCCCGCGATTCGATTATCGATATGCATTTGCCCAGTATCAATACACAATTTTTTTATTTTTTTTATTTTAATTAGTATCCATACTTCATGTATAGCTACATTATGCATCTCCATTCCATTTATCATGAAATAAAGTGTACTTTATCTATGCCATAAATTGGCATATGGTATATTTCTGACCAATATATCGATAATTGTGATATCGTGATAAAATCGTTATTGTGATATTATCGTTATCATGAGCTTTGTATCGTGTATCGTATTGTATCGTGAGGTACCCTTAGGTTCCCACCACCTAGTTACAACCCTGGAACATGGGGATATTATTACCTACCACACCTAAATTGTAGTAACATTATTTTGTCTGACATAAAACTGTCCAACCAGCAGTTTTGACATGATTCAATCAGAATAAAAGCTTTTTCCTGTAGGATATCAGCATTCTCTGTTATCGAACTGAAATAATACGTTGTGACCCTGATGTCAAATGACAGAAACCGTAAACATTCAGTTGCGTGCTTGAAAGAAGAAGACAGTAGCGAGTTTGGCTCCTTATATTTAACCAGGAAAGTACCACTGAGATTAAGGACCTCTTTTTCAATGGAGTCGAATGAACAGTTTTGTGTCAAGTGCTCTCAATCTGGACTTAAAAGCATTCAATGAAATGAGTTCAGTTAATTTAGTCTTTTTCATTCCATGTAAAAGGAGCAGCATGTAGGTACAAAAGCCTTTTTTCCCCAGT